>OX155954.1:24280497-24422997 GCA_944548615.1 Micropterix aruncella | reverse complement strand
TTGCATAGGGATGAAAAGATGAAAAGAAAGACTGATATACATGACTGCTGTTACAGAAAGTGAACTATTGTATGTATATCAAGGTAGAGAGGACGAGTAAAGTATTGAACATAACAACAAAATAAGACTGAGTTTATTAAATATCTTCTTTATACTTGATACATTGATGCAATGCGTAATTTAGTGTTTATTAGTGAAAACAAAATTGATGAGAGCGATTTGATCCCTTTCCCATGTATTGAGCGATTTGACCCCCTTCCCATGTATTGAGCGATTTTTGCCCATAATCAACCATTATCCTGAAGGTCTAAGCTATTCAAAAATATATATTTCATTGAGGTACCCGATTTTCCGTTTGCTTCTGGAATCATTTGTAGTACTTTACTTGTAAATATATATAATTATTATTATTACCTACAGTTATTTAATTAAATATTTTTGGGTCATATGTGCATCCATATAGATAATACATATATATATATATATATATATATATATATATATATATATATATATATATATATATATATATATATATATATATATATACCTATATATATATATATATATATATATATATATATATATATATATATATATATATATATTATATATATATATATATATATATATATATATATATATATATATATATATATATATATATATCTATATATATATATATATATATATATATATATATATATATATATATATATATATATATATATATATATATATATATATATATATAATATATATATATATATATATATATATATATATATATATATATATATATATATATATATATATATATATATATATATATATATATATATGTATATATATATATATCTATATATATATATATATATATATATATATATATATATATATATATATATATATATATATATATATATATATATATATATATATATATATATATATATATATATATATATATATATATATATATATATATATATATATATATATATATATATATATATATATATATATATATATAATATCCGTAATGTACTCAATCAGACCTTTCATTTGACAATAAACACAATACATTTATGTTAATTTATTGACATTTGGACATGTGGATATTTAGACTACTAGGTTCTTACTTGATATTTAGAAAATTAAGGCACCCTATGACACTTGCTATGACATAACGACTCTAACAATACCACACACTTTTAAATCGGTTCAAGGGATTAGAACTTATTGCGAAATAAAGAAACGGAAAACATTATAGATGGACCCTGAACACATTACACTCCCTTTTTTTTACTCTCCTTTTACACGACTGACCAAGTCGTGTAAAAGAATTGAAACGGAAACATAAATAAGTGAATTTTAACCTATTCTATGTGGTAAGTCTGTAATTCAAGTCAGTTTTTCTTCATCGCCCTCCATTTGTTTGTTATACACCCTTGCTAAATTTTGAAAGTTACCAATTTTATACATTTTGTAAATCATTTTGTAATTTATTAGATTTAATTTATATATTTATATTTTATTATGATTTTTAAATTAAACAGGACAAAATACCGTTTCGGAAAATAAAACACACTCAATCTGCTGATGTTGATTTATAAATTATTCCTTTCTTTTGTGTTCAGTAGGGACTTTGTAGAAACCAACAATAGTGACTCATCATTGATTCCTCCCATCTTCCTTGGTAACGCTGCTTCATTTGTAATATATTTTAATGAAAGCGTTCTTCCTGCTGATCACTCACAACACACAAATTTGATGGGGAAAAAATTATTTTCAATGATCTTCGGCAGCCTAAAATTTTATATTTAACAAAAGATTTTGTACTAAGAGATTCTGCTTTGTTATTTAAAAAAAAAAACGTGAATTACATCCTTAAATGACGTTCATGCTACTAGCTCTACACTATTCAAATTTATGTCAACATTTTCATAGCTTTTTTTTAAATTTGAGCTTTAACATATATAACTTCTTTTAATTTGGCATCACTTAACTGAGTAAACGTCTTAATATTTCAATACTTCTCTTTCTTTCTTCAGTGCTTTGACAAAATTCTTCATCAACCATAATTTTATATGTAAAGGTGGCTAAAAAACAAAGGAACATTTTAAATATTATTTTGTCCAGGAGTGAAAGTGTCTCTTTTTGTCACTCTTTGATCAGAATATTTTCACTTGTCGCACGACTGTCCCATTTCATAAGAAATGACTAATGCTTCTATTGTTTCTTAGTCATAACAGGCATGTTCACTGAACGAGACCACATATCGATTACAGGTCACTCTGAAAGTTTCTGGATTCTTATTAATAAGACCAGATGTTAGACTTATGATACATTTACTGTTTTTTTAAAAATAATGTCCATATATACATTTTTGCATTCGCTGGAAGCATTGTAAAAAGCAATTGGACCAGTCTTCCTTAGGGACCCTTTTCAGGGCCCCGTGGAACGCATCCACCGCCGATTCAGGGCTCGTAAAACGTGTGTCTCTAAGTTTGTATTTAATTTTAGGAAACAAACGGAAGTCGCAAGGTGCGAGGTCTGGGCTGTATGGCGGATGGGTCATCGGTTATCTATTAAATATTAATGAAATATCTGAGAAGTGGAAAATTTGAAAATGACTCGTGATATTAGTCGCAGTGCAGGTTTTTCAAGTACATGGAATGAAGAGTTCTTTTAAGAAGGGTACATTATGTTTAGAAAAACATATAATAATATCACGTTTATTTTTTTAAATTTAATTTTATTTATTTTTGTTACACAGCATAAAAAAATAACATATAAGCATAATTTATAACAGTAGTAAAGCCAATGATGTTTTAAATTATTTGCTATATAAGGATTAGAAAACATGCTAAACAATACAATACAAATAAAAACCAAAAAGAATTTAAAACTAACAGTTAAAATCGCTATGTGCGAGTGTATGGGTGTTGGTGTGAGTTTGTGTGATGGAGAGCGTGTATGTGTGCTGTGTGTGTGTGTTTGTATGTGTGTGTGGTTGTGTGTATCTGTAGTGCGAATGTGCTTGTGAGTGCTTGTATGTGCATGCTAATTGAATCCGATCTAATAATCAGCTTTTCACGTACCTCCTTAACAAAGGATCGACTATTTTGATGGTAAAAGATATAGACCTAAAAGGTGACTTCGACGTAAAATAATAAAAAATATGCAATTAAAGTTACCTTCATTATACTAGTTATATAGAAACAAAAAAAAAATATAAATAAACTCGATCGAATATATGCCAATATCCCTCTAAAATCTCCGTTAATTAAATGCAAGTCGTCTAAATTTATTTTGTCGGTTTGGCATTTAGAATAGATAAAACTAGTAAGAGGCTTTTTTCAGTAAATAACAAACTTATTTCCCAGTTGAATTTAAACTACTTTTCTCAGTCTAAAATGCAATTGGGAATTTATGTTGTTCTGCCTTACAAAACACGCCTTAGCTTCGATTCGTAAGAAGGGGCGCATGAAATTGGCTTTATGTTGCATACAATTTTATGGTCATTGTGAATCACGCGTCAAATGTATCGTACTCAGGATATTGGACCCGTTTCCTCTTTCTTACTGCATTGCAAGGTAACATTTGGAAAAATCAAATGTGGCACCCCAACACTTTCACGGTAAGTAGCCAAGGACTGATTTTATCTAAATAATAATTTCCTAAATAAAACCGATGAGCAGCCTCTCTCGGTCGGCGGCCGAACCCGACTAGGTTCCGTTTCATCAGCCCTTAGCTGAGAAACTCGCCGACCGAGGCGTTAAGGCGACATGATACCTGGGAACGACCATATCTGAAGAATTTTTTGAAAAATATAAGCATTAATTTAAAAAAACTTTTTAAGTGAATCCCTCGATAAGGAACCAATTTGAAATTTGGACTCTAAAAAGTTGCTCATTGCCTTGGCAATTAGGGCTTTAAACTGACTTCAAAAACTTTCAGGCACGATTACTCCTACAATGTAAGCGGTGAGTGTGTTTTATTATAATTTCATTATATTGACTGGTTAATTCTTTAAAGCCGCATTTAATTACAATTAATTAAATTTATTACAATAAATTAAAACCTGAGAGCGCTCTGAGAGTTACCCTAAATATGCTTTGCTATTAACACCCTTATACCACCACTGCGTAAAGATAGTTATTCTGTGCTAGCGCTGCGATAGAACGTTTAGTATGCGCCTGGTCGGCGGCGCAAGCGGACGTCGAATCTGCGCTTGACGCTTCGTCAAAGCTGGATTTTTATTGATCGATGTAGCAAATTTCAAGTCTCTTAGTCTAATATTTCCAGATTGAAATATGACTAGTTCGCCCCTGGTGGACCGACTTCAACCACAACCTTTTCAATCTTTCAACAATGACCAAATGATACCTGCGTGTAATTTCAGCTTAATCGGATTAAGCGTTTGGGCGCCATCTTAAAGGAATACACACACACAGACAGACGGCAATACGCGCTTTAAAGTTCAAATAGACGAATAGATGGCATTCTAATCTCCCCATATTATTTCTGTGATGTATAAGAATGCGATAGTTGGCAATTCAATGTTATTATTGTTATCAATACAATACAAATACAAATATACAATATAATACAATACAATCATACAAATATAATACAAAATTTTATATAAAAAAAAACCGACTCTATTTTTTTTACAAGTGCAGCAGCCATGTCATGGTTAAACTTAGAACGGGCTGTAATAATTAATTGCATATACAAAATGTCGTGTCTGTGATGTTGACAGTTGTTGAGTCCCTCGTTAGAAGCCAACCATGCGTGCCACAGTCTTGTGTTGCTGTTACTTAGAACGGGCTGTCGTAATTGAATGCATATACAAACTTTCGTGTCCGTGCTGTTGACCGTTGACGAGTCCTGTCGTAGGGAGCTAATCCTGGGTGCAGCAGCCGTGTCATGGGGAAACGGGCTATCATAACTGAATGCGTATACATTTCGTCTCTGTGCTGTTGACCTTTGGGGAGTCCCCTCGACGGAAGCCAACCCTGGGTAACGAATCAGGTCATGATTACCATAAAAAAGAATCATTGTCATCGAAACTGAACTAACATGTAAATTTTCAACTTCATATGATAATATTTGAGGAGTTCCCTCTATTCCTCATAGATCCCATCATCAGATCAGGGACCAATCTGGCAGTTTATCCTTTCAAATAAAAAAAGATTTTTATAAATTGGTTCATAAATAACGGATTTCTGAGGTAACATTCATTAAAAAAGTAGATGCAACCGAATTGATAACTTCCTCCTTTTTTTGAAGTCGTTTAAAAACCATTCATTGTCAATTGTATTATGGATGATCGATTAAGTTGCTTTTTTCCGTCAGATAATTCTATCAGGGCCACCTGCGTTCCGCCGGCGCAAAAGAGTCGCCAAAGCGTACTATAGCATTAATCAATCTAATATTCTATATAATAAATAGTTATATCAAATACTAACTATTCTTGTATCCCTGACGGGGCATTGTGGCCTAAACAAACACATGTTCAACCTCAAGCTCCGAGACACAAAAATGTGCAGGTTCTGCCAAGGGCAGAGGAAACTCCCCAGCACCTCATGTGCGAGTGTGGCCCGCTGATGCGCAAAAGATACACCCACTTATTTGGTCATTACCTCCAACCTGAGGAGGTAAAACAATCTTTCGCCAAAAGCCTGTTGCGGTTCTTAAATGATACTAGGCTTAGCGCAGAACTATAGTAGGTGGCGAACACAATAGATCAGCAATGGTCGCAGTGTTACAAGGCTCATAAGGACCTTAGAAAAACCCCACACAACAAATAAAAATAAAACAAAATCCCTAAAATTCATATTCAATGATATAAATATCTTTGAAATATTTCTCGATACTCTTTGTAAAAACGTTCCTGAGGCTCGCCACAAAAGTTTTCATTGTTGCGAGCTTCAAATGATTAAATCCGGGCGGGACTCGAGTCTCGGTCTCCGGCGGTCTCCTCGAAACCGCAGAGGATTCAAACGTAAGGAAAATAATAACTCAAAGTAAGGAATGTTGCCGACCGACTGGCCAGCGAGCCTTTTGAAGTGGTGCGCTTGCAATTTTTACGGAGAAATAAATCTCACCGTTAGTTTTAATCTGCACCGCGAAGAAGAAGCACCGCCCGGAATTCTCGAAATGCGTTTAATTATCATATTCAACTAAATAATATATGGAAATATATAATACTAGCTGCGCCCAGCGGTTTCACCCGCGTGGTGATGGAAAATTGTGATAATGATGATAGAAAACCATATATCTTTATAAATTATAGCGTATGTGTTATTCTGATGTGTAAGCTATATTATTGTAAAGTTTCATCAAAATCCATTCAGTAGTTTTTGCGTGAAAGAGTAACAAACATCCATACATACATACAAATTTTCGCGTTTATAATATTAGTAGGATAGTAGGATAGAATTTAAATTTCGAATGTCAATTTCTTAGATTTTTTCCTACTTACTTGATAGTTATCGTTATATTTTAGATAATTCACGATATATCTTTATAAATTATAGCCTATGTGTTATTCTGATGTGTAAGCTATATTATTGTAAAGTTTCATCAAAATCCATTCAGTAGTTTTTGCGTGAAAGAGTAACAAACATCCATACATACATACAAACTTTCACGTTTATAAGATTAGTAGGATGTTTATTTATTTTATTAAATAAGTAAAAAAACACTATACAAGATTACAAAATTTTATACATTCGAAAATATAAAACTGGTTATGGATTTCTGTGGTCATTTAAGAATATAATACATCAGATTGGGAAAATACCCTTTTAATACAACGAGAAATAGTACAAATATAATACGAAAATACTACTAAAATACTACGAAAGTACTACTAAAATAATATAAAATTTTTGGAATAGTTGTGACCCAACTGATTTTTTCGCAACATAAGGTTGGAAAAATACCATTTATATACCACGCAAAATACAACAAATATATACTACGAAAATACTAGTGGACGCAATAAACTGCCCGGGTACCGCAGCGGAGCCGCTCATTGTGTGGGTATGTGTACTTATGTTCGCTGGGAGAGTCACGGAGACGGTGGGAGGACCTGTGTGTGTGTGTGTGAGAAAGAGAGAGAGAGAGTACGCATGTGTCTGCGTGTGTAGAAAAAATATATTTGCAGCTGTTGTTACAAAAAACATACAAAAAAGGAAAACTGTAAATAGGCAAAGACTATGTAATAAAACTAAAAATGGTGCAAATTAGGGGTATCCTCTGGATATCTTTTATATTGGTTTTCAGGACACACGTGTGTGTGTGTGTATTTATGTGCTTGCATATTAATGTTTTTGTACATGTTTAAGTTTATATTTATATTATAATGTATTAATATATTACAATATGGTAAAAGTGGGATAGTTGCCCCAGGAAGATAGACGCCTCATTCTTTAAAATTAAGACTTGCAAACATATACGGTCGCACCTAATACTTACAAGCAAAGTACATCCCCCTGCCCCTCTAGTGTGTGAGCGGCAACCTCAAAGATTTGACTTGTCGCCTGTGTAAAAA
Organism: Micropterix aruncella; assembly: GCA_944548615.1. Classification (NCBI taxonomy): domain Eukaryota; kingdom Metazoa; phylum Arthropoda; class Insecta; order Lepidoptera; family Micropterigidae; genus Micropterix; species Micropterix aruncella. The sequence continues at coordinate 24,415,430 of OX155954.1, read as the reverse complement.
TAAAATTCGACGTCACCACTCACAAATAAAACGCATTACAAATTCAGCGTTATTACGGCAGTGTGTAACTTTTGATTTTCAATGGCAAGATATATTTTTTGAATTGGCTAGCGTATTGTTTGAATATCACTCGTGAAAGGAGGTTATGAAATTTTACAAAAGGTTTTTTGATTTAAAAAAGATGGCATCTATCGCTAGTAAAAGGATAGACACCCCGATTTTTGTGAGTATAGACGCACTTAGGGGCATCGATCCCATATGGCTTAAGCTGAATCTAGCATGGCATTTATCAAAAGCTTTTGTTTCCAGAAATGCCTCGTAAAAATATTCGAAAGGTAGGAGCTCGTCCGCATGCTGAATGGACGCACGAGGAATTAATATCTGCATTGGATGAAATTTCGAAAGGCATTCTTGGGATCAACGAAATATGTCGCAGATTTGGGATTCTATCGAAAATATTAAGAAGAAAATTTGCAAAAAAAATGTTTTAAAACAGGCATTGTTAATAATATGACGTCCTATCACTCGTTTACGGCTTGACGTCGACTTCTGGGATATCCTGTATTGTGTATTATATTACTATTATTGTGACAATATTGGGCCCGATTGCGTTTCTTCGTGAACTAAAATCGGTAATTAGTCCGTGTGAACGAGACAGGGCAATACGTTAGAGCCGAGTGGGAGGTGACCGGTTGTCACTTTTTCGCATTAAAACTGCCCGCCAAGGTCAAATCTTACACCGTACGAAATATGCTCGAATTTATTCGGACGAGCATAAGTTCGGCAGGTAGTATTTATCGACGATCGTTCGTTTCATATTCCGCTATAATGTATTGCTCTGTCTCGTTCGTTTGGACTAATTTTAGTTTTAGTTCACTAAGAAACGCAATCGAGCCCAATATCGATCAACTCATACCATTGTTATGAACAAATACACATAGATACATACCTTTATATAAATTAGAAGACTCTTGGATCGCCGTCCAATGTACTATCTTTGTGTGTTTTTAATATATCTGAAGCATATTCTTGTAGCAAGAATGCGGAATTATCTGTGTCTGTTGAAGTAATGTTTACTAAGTATATCGTTTAAGAAAATCGATACATTTTAAATTGACATTTTGTATTTTTTAAATCACCACAAATTTAGATAAATATGCATGTTTTTCTACTGATAATTTTATTTGAATTTCTTTATTATTTTTTATTTTGTACTTTGCCTTTAACAATATAAGTATATACGATCGTCCCCCAATAGATGGATTGCCCAATCCCTCGACATCCCTTTATGTTGACCGTACGTTTAAAAACGTGTCATAAGGAATGTCCTTCAGAAACGAGTCTAATGCCTTGTTTGAGCAATACGATTCCGAAACAGAGGATGCTTTGAGCCTAAATATTAATGATAATAATGTCTGTCCCACTTTCTATAATTTATTAAGCGCAACTTTACCAGGTCACAAAATGTCTTGAACGCATCCCACATCACCGCTCAAAGTATTCCGCAAACCACTATCCCGACTTATTAGCTACTTTCTCTGGACTCAATTTGCACAGACTTCTTATTAGCGAGAACCGTACTGCTTAAAATATACGAATGTATCCAACAGTGATATACAGATCCTCATGTGGATTCCATTTAATTAATTTATTTATACAATGTTGTTATTCATAGATTCCAATTAATTTATTTATACAATGTAGTTGAACGCAAATAATATATTATATTATTATGATTCGATTGAATTGTTAGGCCGAAATAGTGTTTCCTATTCAAAGTTAAATTCATAATATAAGTTATAGATGTACACTAAGAAAAATTGCTCCAGCAGTCGCAATGGTGAAACGGAAAATGTCAGACTAATAATAATTGTATTTAACACTTAAGTCTGTATGCTACGCCTCTTTAAAGTCGAAAAAACACGTATAGTAATTGTTTTGATTACATATAATACAGTTCTACGCAATACTATCTAACTATGAATACCACACATTTTCTCTTTATTATCTTCTATATATATGTATATAAAACAAAGACGGGTTTGTCCGAACACTTATAACTCGAGAACGGCTAGACCGATGTTCATGGTTTTTGATTTGTTGCTTTGTCTCCGTCCCGAATAGCAGAATAACTATTAATTAAAAACAAAAACTGGAAAATTGACAAAAAAATAAAATAAAAGAAAAAACATTTTCCCATACAAAATGTAAATCCGTGTTTTTCTCATGGTCAGTTGTACGTGGCATGTTCACGTGTCGGCAAATCATCCGCTTTATTTGTTCTTTCCCAAGGGCAAGTTTTGTTTTTTTTATCAAGATAAAAAAAAAACAAAAAATATCACAAGGTGCTCCAATGAAGAGAATTAAACCGAGTGCATCCCATGCTGCACAATATGTCAATAGTTTAATTTAATCATGCCTTGCTGACACGCGATTGATATACTTATTTTTTGTACTTTTATATTTCGTTTTGTGTTATTATCTTAATAAACTAGTGAACGTAATATTTATTTTGTATTCATTATATTACTTTCATAAAATCATAAATTAAGTTCAGCTAATCTGTAACACGACATTCATTGACTGTTAGGCGGTACTAAGTTCACCTGGTCAGCTAGTTATTTATACAATTAAAAATAATCGATGAATATGCGTTTTGGGTATTAATGTTAATTGACGAATAAAATATCAACATGTTTTTAATTTGACATAATATATTAGTTCTAGACTTACTGTATAGGACTTCAGAATTTATTAAAATTTTTAATCTCAAACTTTAACTTGAATAATATTTAAAAAATATATTTTATTAAATATTGTAATATTATTTATGAATTTTATTACAAAAAAAAATAATGGAAACACTCATTACTTATATAATAAGTTAAGTTTTCACATCACTAAAAAATAAAGGATACATTGAGAAATGTACATTTTACTCTGTCCAGTGAGTCTGTGATATTTGATATAACATATACTATAACATATGATATAACATATGATACATAGTATCCGCAGTACAAACTGGCGACTGGGGCAATTAGGGACAGTTAACATAGGAATGGTACCATGCCGATAAAATATTTATCTATATCTATACTAATATTATAAAGAGGTAAAGTTTGTGATGTTGTAGGAAGTAATCTCTGGATCTATTGAACCGATTTTGTAAATTCTTTTACCAATAGAAAGCCACATTATTTGAGAGTGTCATAAGTTATATATTAATTCGAAAAATGAAAAGACTTTTTCGTGGTAGTCGGATTTGCAAAGTAAGTCGGAGAAAAATGTTTCTAACTAACGCTGCCTTAACCATGAGAGATATATGATAAAGTTCTAGAGAAAAGTTGTAGAGCTTGATAATGCCTACAAAAAAGTCAGCGACAGCATATGTCTAACTTTTATATTTTATTAATTATGAATTCTTATCAAAATAAGTAAATTTATCGTCTCAAGTGTTTAAAACAAAAGACTTTTCCCTTTTACTGCATAAATAGTTAAAGAGATAATACGACATAGGTATGGAACCGCGACCGTATCGTAATCTATACTTCTATACTAATATTATGAAGAGGTAAAGTTTGTGACGTTGTAGGAATTAATCTCTGGATCTACTGAACTGATTTTAAAAATTCATTTACCAATAGAAAGCCACATTATTTGTGAGTGTATATATAAATAAATACAAACGGAGCTGCCATGGAATTCACCGACCGGAGTCGGGCCCATCATAATACTATTTTTTTTTACACTTCTGGGGGGTGAGCAGTGGATTCCGGACTCACGAACCGGCTGTGGTAGGTTTAGGACAGCTGTCTTGCCACATGTGAGCGTACACCTTACCACCCATTCACTCCCCCTTCGAAGCCATAGAATTTGAGATGCGCAAATCGCAGTTTTAGATAATTTTTCTAAGAAAGAGTTGATTATTTTTCTGGAAAGGCCAAGATCTTTAAAGAGGTGAAATAGAGATTTAGCTGGCAGGCCACGAGCGCCAACTTCCACCGCGTGAAGGTGAACAGTGAAGCCGTTCCGGGTTACGGCATTTGCAAGATCATGGTATTTATTTAATTTGTACTCGTGGTCTTTTGGGATATTTGATTCCCATGGAACAGTTAATTCTACAATAAGATCCACCTTCCGAGATAGAGAGTAAAGAGTTATATCTGGACGGAGGGCTGTGCATCCGAGACTTTCAGGGAATTTATACTGCTTAGAGGCCGAATCAACTTCTAGAATCCAATCTGTATCTTTCTCGATTATTGAGAAGGTTTTGTAGTTAAATGTTTTTTGCCTTTAGAGCCATCCCGCACAAACTGTATTGGGGGTTTGGAGGATACTGTCAAACCCTTGTTGGCACGAGCCACTGAGAGACTAATTACCTCGCGAATAACAGCGAGAACTTTGTCATGGCGGTAAGTGTACCGTCCTTGATCTAAGGCCACCTTGCAGCCAGCTAGAATGTGTCTAGCTGTGCAAGGGGTATTGCTACAGAGGGGACAAGAACTATCCTCAGCAAAGCTCCAACGAGCGAGGTTACTGGGGTCTGGAAGTGTATGCTGAAAGGCATTCAAATAAAATTTCAGCACCTCTAGCGTCCAGTCATAGAGCATTACCTTTCAGTGCATTGGAGGCGGAATGCAAAAGTCCCCAATTGTTGTCCAATCATTCTGGCATTGAAGGCCAATAGCATCAGCCATACTCTTGCTGTCGTAATCTCCCCGCAAAAGAGACTTCTTCAAGTCCACGTCGCTCGTGGTTGTACTGCCATACCCCAGACCAGTGCCATTCTGGCTGATTCCAGTAAGGAACTTTTTGTGGAAGTCTACGCGGGCTTGTAGATCATTTGAATCACTACGGCCACTTATTACGTGCTTCGATATTGCCGGATCTTTTGAATTGCACAGAATCGAATTTTTGGTTATTCTGTAGTTGGCGTAGAGCAGAGAGGGCAGTTTAAGCGCTAGCCCAAAATTTTGTTTGGACCTAAAGAGAGTCGAGGGGTCAGCTGGTTTGGCTAAGGACAGCCAGGATTTTAAACTAGCTGTCACCAGCGCATCTAGACGGGACAGTTGGGTTTTGGTAAAATCGTAAATAAGAAAGGGCCATGACAAATGTGACGTTAGATAATTGTCATAGATCCAGGCCTTACGAGGGCCAGAAATTAGCAAGGCATCTATTTTCGCCAGGCAACTTTTGAAATGCTCTATAACATGATCGCCCGAGACGTCTTTTCCCTGATGGGTGATTTTTCTGCCGAGGAATTTGAAATGATTGTTTGGGTCTATAAGGGAGATATTAGAGCCCTTATAGACCAATTTGGGGTCATAGGATGTAAATTTTGTGCCGATGCGGGCGAGTCCAAGGCAAAAACATTTGGAGGGCTTCACTTTTATACAGCCTGACCAGTCGCAGAAAAGCTCCACTTTCTGTAATAGCAGGGAAAGCTGCTTGGGGCTTCTGGTGATAAAAATTAGGTCGTCGGTAAAAGCGAGGCACGACGAGGTGTATTGGCCGTCTGTTTTAAAACGGTAGCCCCACTTCCTGTCAAACTGGGTCAGGCTTTCCAGCAGTATATTAAAAACTATATTAAAAATCGTCGGGGAGAGGCAACAGCCCTGAAATAGTCCAATTGAATATGGTATAGAGCGGGTAGTCCATTCTTGCGTTTTAACATGGAAAGTCAGACAGTTGTATTAGGAGGCTACAATGTCACGCACGACTGGTGGGAAGTTGTACCAGCGGAGTGCAAAGTGGAGGAGACTGTGTCGGACTGACCCAAAGGGGTGGCCCAAATGGGCCCATGATGAGGTGGCCACAATGACCCATGTGTTCAGGGTCAGTCACACTCACGGGTCAACACCCATCCGATGGCCTCCACGCATGGGGTGCGAGCCTGGGTAGGACACTGGGTCAACCAGTCTCCCCTGGAAATCAATCCTCTGGCGCTCCTGGACGGTCTGCGCACCGAGCGGCGCAAGCCAATTGACTGTGCTCTTCGACTAACAATCGGGGGAGTCTGGGAACTGTATTGTTTCCTATAGAGCGGGGGTAGTTGTCTACCTTACGGCGACTGCTCTTGAAATGACCATTGGCCATCCGATCCCGGTTCAAAGTCGGGCAAAGGACGCCTTGGTCCGCGATAGATTCGGTGCACTCCGTTTCACCGCTTCGTAAGGGAGAGGACCGCGCAAGCGACCTCGAACTCGGGACCAATCGAGAGACCGGAGAAATCTGGTCACAATTGGAAGTGAGGGCGCGAGTATCTCGAGCCCGCCGGGTTTATTCCTGGCTCACTCGCGGTAAGGCGTTGGACTCTCACGGGTTGTGACGTAGCTGGACGTAGGATTGTACTGTCCAAAGTCTTCTACGTTCACTGCAGGGCGACAGAACGACTAATCGTTAAAACGTCCTGTGGTGACGGGCTCGCCCGTTGTAGTCGTCACCGCAAGATGACCCAAAGGCATTCTCTAGGTCGAGCCAGCATACATTAATTTGGCGTTCGTGCTGTCTCGCATCCTTGATGGCAGCAGCCAGGAGAGAATTGTGCTCGAGGCAGCCCGAGACGCCACGCATGAAGCCTTTTTGAACTGATACTCCAAGGTACTCATTCCGGTGCATGAATTCGCTCATCCTCGTGTGGACTATGCTAAAAAGGATTTTGGCCACAGCGTCTGTGAGAGCAATGGGCCGAGCGTCCTTTGGTCCGGTGCAAACTGGGACCTTCGGAATTAAGATGACTGTCGCTCGGCCAAAATTCTGTGGGACTACACCGCTATTCCATATATAATATATTAATATATATTAATCCGAAAAATGAAAAGACTTTTACCTGCTAAAATTAGATTGATAGATAAAATTCCTAGATTTAGCCAAAAGCGGTAAGTAAATACCGTAATAGGTGGTAAGTAGCTAACCGATTAGGACTATTAATTGTGGTAACCGTAACAGTTCGATTTCGACATTTTATGACATTTTAACGACACTTTTGCGAAATTAGTTTTCGTCTACTATGATTATTGTACGTATTATGTAGGTCATTAGGCATTATTGATAACAAAATATTCTGCTAAAAAGGCTTAATGTCAAAGAGCATAACTCATTCGTTATACGAACTCTATTTGTGAATCTACATCATGATGGAAGATTTTTGCAAAACTAATTTGAGTTAAGAAGTGAAGTTAAGAAGTGATGTTAACCAGCAAAGCCGGCATGTCATTCTCAACATTTATAAGTGGTTGCATAAGTTGAAAGAAGACCCTGATGTCATAAGGAAAATTGATTTTCAAGAACCAAGAAAGTTGGCAGCATTAGTTTGTGGAACGAGCGAACGAACTCTAGATCGAATTCGGAATCGAATTCGAAAATCTCCAGAAGGAAGACCTGGCCAAAGCACATATAATTGACACCCATTGTCATGTTATTAATCTACAAGACGATAGTGACAGTGAAGACGAATATGAATAGCTTGCTGACTTTCTTTGTTTAGTTTTTTTTAAAAAATGTATAACAATTATTTTATTGTCAACTATTATAAATTTGATACTTTTATATTTTTATTTTAATAATTCAATATCAATATTTATATTTTTAACCTATTTAATATTTATCGTAATGAAACAATACTTTTGTATGCGTAAAACTACCTACACTACTGTTACGAGTATCACTCCATAAGGCCGTGGAAGTGCGAAAGAGATAGCACGATTTCGATGATAAATTACCTGACTCGCCACTTTGTAATGCGGATAGTATAGCTAGTGCTTTTTCTTTCGAATAGTCTGGCTGAAAAGAGAGAGGTCCGAATGGATAGGTTACGCGTAGAAAAAGAAGAATAACAAGACCTAGAAATGGCGTCCCGTTCCGTCCCGTCCCCGTGCATACACAAGTAATCAATGAGCAAAGTTTTGTCCCGGCCGCCGCTCTTTCTTTCCTGCTTCTTTTTTACACTACACGCGAATAAAGCTCTTTTAGCCATCCGCGGAAGGGGATCGGATAGTGGGGAGGGGGTGGGGGGGGGGGGAGGGGGAGGTGGGGGGAGGGTGGAGGGTGCTACCCTACTTCTCGAGATGGACTCAGGAAAAGTTTTGACAAGTTTGTCTGGACGGCCGTCAGTGCAGCGTGGACAACCGCCTCGGGTGTTTAGTTGTTCATGAAAAAAATTGCTGATGGTTGTTTATAAAATCGGTAGTGGCACAGTGTAAATATTAATAACAGTGGTGTAATGAACGGCGAGGGAAGAGTGTATAAGCGGCCCGCGGTGGGGAGTTGAGTTATTGATTTTCAGCGTTCAACCCTCCCACCGCTACGGTGGCTCGCGGGCGCGTACGCGGCAACTTCCATCATAAAAGAGTCGTAAAGTACCGTCAAACTGTGCAATAATAAGAAATCATTAATAAAATAAACTTTTAATATAACACAATGATTTATTTTCTTTAGAAAGGTTTTTGGAAAGTAGTTTGAAAGTGGGCGCTCTTGTGGACGCGTCGTCGAGCCACGCTCCGCTGCGCCTCGCGACCGACCCCCTAGACAACTTCGCTCCAAGCGTACTTCGTGCCCGAAGTTAACGCAAAGTTCCGCCATTTTGGTACATGCTCACAAGCCACTTGTTTTATAAAGAAACTTTTTTATTAATTCGTGGACTGCCGCGCTGCTCCGGCGTGACGTTTGAGGTTATGTCGCCGCTATGAGCGCTCCGACGCTGCTTTTCAGCGGAGTTTCGAGCGTTTTTCGCGTTTTCCAGCGTTAAAGTGACAGTTTTCGCCATCTGAGTGAACAGTTCGTGCCGGCCCAAAGTGACATTTGACAGAACGGTTGCTTGCGAACTTGTGTGTTTATGTTTTGTGTTGCATGCCGACCTTGTGCTGGATTCTCCCGTGATTTTCATAAGGTACGTCTACCACTACCAATATTATAACTAAAAATAATAACTTTTCTCAAACTTTCCATTTATAAAACTCAACTCAAATTTCACACAATCACCCCTACCAAAACTATATAGGCTTATATACTTAAATGACGACATAACGGCATAATAACTCAAAAATTATAACCTCACCAAAGCGGCGAAAACTGACATCAATATAAAAGCTTTCGCCCTGACATTACTCTCCCTCTGCCCGCCTGTGAATCAGGGGAAAACGAAACCCCCTTCCATCTATCCATCTCGCCCTGATTACCTCAGCGATACGCGAGCGAAAGAGACAACGATATAAATCTTGTAACATATTCTTCCGCTCAATTACAGCAATAAAAAAAAAATATATTATTATCTTTTAAAACTTTCTTGAATTTATTGATATCAGCATCACAAGTATCAACTTGTCACTAAGTGTTATTTTAGAAAACTTCTTGGCATTACCCGAAGATTCTGAACATCTTTATTTCTATTATATAGCATGACATCGCGGAAGAACCGCCAAGGTCACACCATCCGACACATCCTGCAGATTCCATCTGGTGCCAAGAGTCCAGCATCAGAATGCGTGCCTCAATCAACAGCATCGACCGCCAAAAATCCACAACAATCACTTCTGAAGATAGACCGAATCCCAGGTCCATGCATGAAGGTATTTTTTTTTCTTTTTTTCTAATATGAGATGAAACTCTTCCGATATCTTATTGTTACAACTTGCTTACAACAGATAGCTACGGTGCTTGGGTGATGTAAGAATTTACGCAAACGACGTTCTCGGTTGCGAACTCGACTAAGGCGTCCCGGCCGTCGTTGGCGGTTCGTCGATATATTACTAGAGGGCGCTGATTTGATCAATTAAATATTAATATAGAAATATTTAAAGAGTCTCGAAACGATTAGACGTACGCCAATTATATGTTAATTAAAGTAGTAACATTTTTTTATCACATCCACAAAGAGCGGCATTAAAGTTCACACTATCAGAAGGCGCCCAGAGCCATGCGACATGATGCCCCCCATAAGAAAACTAAATTCGCCCGATACTTCTTCTCTAGCTTTCCGACTTCACAATATAATCAATGCGGAATATATACATTTATAATATGCATATTATATATTCAAAAATATGTTAAGTATATATAATATTTTATATAAATATAGGGCCCAACTGCGTTTCTTTGTGAACTAAAACTGAAATTAGTTCAAGCGAACGAGATAGAGCAATACGTTAGAGCGGAATATGAAACGAACGATCGTTGATAAAAACTACCTGTCGAACTCGTCCGAATAAATTTCACATTTCGTGTGGCATCAGATTCAGATGGTTTATCTTTGGTGGGTAGTTTTAATGCGAAAAGTGACAACCGTTCAATTCACATTCCGCTCTAGCGTATTCCTTTGTCTCGTTCACAAGAACTAATTTCCGATTTTAGTTACGAAGAAACGCAATCGAGCCCACAGCAGTATCATGTATAATAATATTACATTATGTTACAATTACCAAAAAAAAAACGTGAAAATAAAAGTTTTAATTTTTAGTACGGTCAACATTTCAGCCTTACGAACTACTTTTTTAAATGTTGTGAAATATAAAATAAAAAAAGTATCGGAATGACAAATCTTATACCTATATAATATTATAAAATTAAAATGGAAAAATTAGAATACATATTGGGTTTATGAGTACGAATCCAAATGAATTAAAATATAATGAAATATGAAATGAAATAAATTGAATATGAAATGATATGAATGTCATATTTCCTATAATATTATTTATCGTACATTGAAGGGGGAAGTCCCCTAACGCCGGACGGCACCTAGCGTCGGGCGCTAATATTATCTCGACAAGTCGCGGCTCGATCGATACAAAGATGGGTAGAAAGAGTACGGGGAAGCGTACGCTTTTCCTTTTCCTACGTATTGTCCGACGTTGGGCACTTCCCCCTAAAATTGTCTTTCAAAATGACCTAGATATATTTGTATCTATATATTAATTTAAAACGTGTTTTTTTCCTGTAACCGGCCATATTGAGAGAACGGCTAGGTGCAAAAATTTAGTTGAGGTGTCTAAAAAAAGCTCTCGGTCTCTAGATATGTCATAAAAAGAGAAAAATAAAAAAGTCATCAAAAACAAAAAAAAATACATGTTTTTTCTGTAATTGCCAAATTTAGAGAACGGTTAGGTGTAAAAATTTGGTTGAGGGGTGTAAAAAAACTCTCGGTCTATAGATATGTCATTAACCCTTCAGGCCTCGGCCCCTCAGCCGATTGACAAGTTGATGTCCCAAAAATTTAGTAAAAATTAGTAAAAAAAATGAATTATGACACGGTCTCACCAAAACATTAATTACTGCCAAACCACTGTACCTATAATTAAAATAAAACATATTAACATTAACAAAATAAAACAAATTAATTTTAAATAAAGTTAAAACGGGGCAGTCACACTGAATCGTGTTGCGACCGATATCAGCCAATCGGGGCCTGAGGGGTTAAAAGAGAAAAATAAAAAAGTCATCAAAAGAAAAAAATATAAAATAGTTCTAAATGCTGGATTTCCGCGTGGGGGAGAGGGGTGGAGGGCGGGGGTTAAGGACGGTTGGAGGGGGGTGGGGAGGGGGGGGGGGGGGGGAGAGTTAGGGGATTTGGCGCCCGAATATGATTGTCTGGTTTCCATTTTTGTCTGGTTGTCTGATTGTCTGGTGGTTAAACAAATTTTAGAGATTTCAATCATTTCACCGCCATCTAGCGTATAGTTGCTAAAGCAAGCTCATTTGGCGCGAAAATTTCTGTTTACTTTCTGTCACACGTCATATCACGTGAGCATCGCTCTTCGATTGTTGCTGTCCGTTTTCTCCAGGACCTTGGTGACATTCCTGATTGTAGATCAAATGATCAAGGCACCACAACGTAATCGACTTAATCCAAAGATATATTACTTGCACATAAATAAGAAGTATGTTTCCGTTTATTTTTGAAACACTACTGTCAATAAACTGACCGTCGATCTCGACGGGTTTTAGCTAGTATTGTTTCAATTAAGAACGCATATTATATCTATATTACATGCCTCAGTTTTCGCGCCGAATGCGCCTTGGCAGCTTGATCAATTCCACTGGGATCGCCCCACCCCCCCTGCCTCTCTTCACCGACTGAAAGGATTAGCAGAAGACGAGATCGGCTCTAGATATTACCTTGATGACTCCATCAGCATGCGCTAGGCTTTCAGGACTTTAAGCTTTAATATGCCTATTATATAGCTAGGTTTTAATAATATTCTGATTAATGGTGCATTAAACTGTTTGAAACTTAGCAAGAAAATAGCGACTAACCTTGTTATGATAATAATTACAAGCGAATATAGGGCTCGATTGCGTTTCTTCGTGAATAAAATCGGAAATTATTCCGTGTGAACGAGACAGGGCAATACGCTAGAGCAGAACGTGAAATGGCCGGTTGTCACTTTTTCGCATTAAAACTGCCCGCCAAGGGTCAAAGCATCTGAATCTTACACCGCGCGAAATATGCTCGAATTTATTCGGACGATTATAAATATGTTCGACAGGTAGTATTTATCGACGATCGTTCGTTTCATCTTCCGCTCTAACGTATTGCTCTGTCTCGTTCGCTTAGACTAATTTTAGTTTTAGTTCACAAAGAAAAGCAATCGGGCCCATTGGGCTCGATTGCGTTTCTTAGTGAACTAAAATCGGAAATTAATCCGTGTGAACGAGACAGGGCAATACGCTAGAGCGGAATGTGAGATGACCGGTTGTCACTTTTTCGCATTTTAAAACTGCCCGCCAAGGTCAAATCTAACACCGCACGAAATATGGTCGAAATTTATTCGGGCGAGTATAAGTTCGACAGGTAGTATTTATCGACGATCGTTCGTTTCATATTCCGCTCTAACGTATTGCTCTGTCTCATTCGCTTGGATCACTTTTAGTTTTAGTTCACAAAGAAACGCAATCGGGCCCATTATGTGTATAAAAGTAGCATGGTTGCATGTATATATTTTATATTCGGTATTTTGGGTACAGTATTTCATATTCAATTCAAAAAAGTAAGATAACTTATTCCTATATTTTAATCGATAACTTTTATATTTAGTTTTTCAAGCAAATATCAAATTTCCATGAATTATAACTTTCATCATATAAAATCAATGCTTTCATGTAGTTGGTGTTTTCCTATTTCGAAGTAATGCCGCTGCAGCACAGTAGATTGTTTGTTTGTTTCTTCTCTTTATTGTGAAATTTCACAATGGGCGCGTTTATTATCATACGGCAATCTCTTACAACCAACCCTCTATGAAGAAGTGTAATAATGTTCACGTGGAATACTTTGTGAAGCAATAAGTTGAGTATTGCCTATTCATTGTATTGTTTCTTATTCATTTCGGAATCTATTTTCTTATTCATTAAGTGTGAAATATATTTTTTACTATACTAAGGCAAATGCGATATATTTTTTTAATATTTTTAGAAAACAAAGATATTATTAAGACTTGTTTTTTTACCAACGATATATTTAAAAGTATGATAATTTCGAAAACAACGTAGGTACTATTTTAATGTACCATATTTTTTAGCGTTCGACATTTAGGGAATGTGCAATACTTTTGGAATGTAGCTACTATATTTCTGAAAAGTACGATATTTTGAAAAATATTGTAGGTACTATTCGAAATATTGTTTATTTATAGAATACATTGGTATATTTGAATAATACGATGTTTAATAAAGCACCTACCTTTTTTTAAAAGTAGGTATGATATTTCTGATAGTATGATATTTTCAGAAAGTACGATATTGTTCGCACTTCCACCCGCCTTGCCCCCCCCCCCCCCGTCTAACCTTTCTTATTCGCACCAACGCCTATGTTTACCTTATCAGATTGGTATAAATAAGATTTTAACCACTGGAATGCTAGTACCACCGATCGGTGGTTTTTCCGTTGCGGCAACTCGCGGGCAATAACTCAAAAGAAGAGCAGTTCTCCGTATTTATTCAAATATGTAATTATATGCGAAAAAAGTCGCCTTCATTGTATAAGCCATCATTATACATTAGTACCTATACGTGCACTAACACCCCCTACAAATAAAATTTTGAGGCTTGAAAACATGCTGTCGTGAGTTTTATTCCTATGGCTAGCTTTCTAAGGTTCTAAGGTTACCCAGTTGTTACTGAAACTTTTTTAATCTCGTATCATAGCAGTTTTTTTAGTATTATTACCTTGAAGCATAAAGTAAACATGAAAAATTACCAAAAAACTCTGAGTTTTCAGGAAAGCTCCAAAAATTCGGATCGTTTTAAAGATCAGTAGTGATAGGCAGGTAGGTTAACGCTCATATAACTACTACTTTATCGATTGTATCATATTTTAAATTAAAGAAACACAGTTATTACTATGAAAAAGGCTTTATTATCTATCTATCTATATCTATCTATATACGGTCTTATTCAGAGACGTTGACTAAGTTAGTCAGCCCTGATTTGCAAAAAACTGTATTCAGAAACGTTTAACAAGCCGTGATTAAGCTAATCACGGCTTAAACATGTGATTTGTGTTCATACATTCCTTAATCACGGCTCGTGGGCCTTGTAGAGTCTGTCTAAATCGATCGCAGCGCCTAATCAGCGCCTGTCGGCGAAACTGGAACTAAATACTGGCCGAAATCACAGTTCTCGGACACCTTAAACGAGAAAAAAGAAGAAGAACGCTCAGCAGTTTGACGTTTCATGTGTACACGATTTCTTTTCGTTTTTAGCGGTTTTTTCGGTATTTCTCACGATTTTCATCGTACATAGCTTGAAATGGATGAAATTTATGAAATTTTCGAACTAGACGAAATCTACGTCCACACTCCGAGAAGATATAAAGGCAGAGTGGATCCATTCAAGATGTACGACGCGCAGGAATTTCGTCGTCGCTATCGCTTCACTAAGGAAGAAGTCAGAATAATCATAGACCTGGTGCGCGATGATCTGGTTGAAAGTGCTTGTCAGAGAGGAAAGCCCATTTCTGTAGAGCTGAAAGTGCTAGCCACCCTCAGTGGTTACGCACGTAAAAAGGTAAGGTTAGGTTGCTATGTTGTGCTGTTTGCTATATGTTGCGTATTTAAAAACGTTTATGCTTTTGTAGGTTCAAGATGACACTGCCCAAATGCATGGTTTCAGTCAATCCACCATGAGCCGAATAAATGTAGAAGTGTCGAGGGCATTAGCGCTGAAATTGCCGCAAGTGATTAGATTCCCAACGAGTTTGCCAGAGCAGGTAAAGGCAATGCAAGGCTTTCAAGCAATTGCCAATATGCCCCAAATTATAAGCGCCATTGACTGCACGCACATCCGGATTAAAAAAAACTGGTGGAGATTTAGCCCAGATGTACATCAACAGAAAGAATTATTATTCCTTGAATGTTCAGGTACCTATCCATACATAAACAAACTCCTGGAATTATCAATTCGTGACAGAGCTAGAGTAGGAAAGTGAGCCTAACAATGTATTTCAATTTCAGGTTATGTGCGATGCAGACTGCCGCATCACCAATATCGTGGCTGGGTGGCGTGGAAGCGCTCATGATTCCCGCATTTTTAATGAATGTGTGATGAAACGGCGCTTCGAAAATGGGGAATTCCAAGGGCGTCTGATAGGAGACAGCGGTTATGCGAGTGCGCCTTATATGTTGACACCAGTCCTTAATCCAGCAACTAGAGCGCAGGAACAATATAATGAGGCACATTGTAGCACTCGGAATGTGATTGAAAGGCTTTTTGGGCAGTGGAAGCAACGTTTTCGTTGCCTATTAATCGGCTTGAATGTCTCCCTTGAGACTGCGAAAACCATGATCGTCGCTATGTCAGTGTTGCACAATTTGGCATTAGATATGAGACGAGGAGCTGATGATTGGAGCGATAGTGACGATGATGACGAGCGGCAAGTTGATGAGAATCCGAGACCCCAAAATGGAAATGAGAATGTTTCAGGAAATGTTTCCAGGGCTTTATATATAGCCAATAATTTTTAAGTATCAGTGTGACCTGCTGATGGAATTTAATATTTTCACACTTTTGTAATATCAATATTTTAATATTTCAACACTTTTGGCTCATGGACCACAATCCACATATACAATTTATTGTCAATTTTTATCAGTAATATTTACGTTTGTTTTTTTTTCAGGTCGCTTTTGGCTCATGGATACAAACTGAGCTATTAACCCGGCCTTCGGGGGCCCGGAGGTTTTCCAGGCTCACCTGGGCAATTCTCGGTGGACGCGTTCTCGTCGCGGGAGTGAGTGCTGCTTCGCAGTAGCTAAGTTCCACCCGGGGACCTCCGCCCATGGGGTATATACATGGGTCCCTGCCCAGGGTAACGGGTGAAGGTTCTAACACCAAGGCACTAATGGCGACGAAGTACCTACTTGCTTATTGATGTGGTTGAAATGTTTCTAATTAATTAGTGTACTTATATGTTCTGTAATTTTTGGTAATAATAATGTTCTGTAATAAAATTCTACGAAATGAGATGATTGCCTTTCTGTTTCTAATAATATATATTTGATGATATTTTGTATATTATATTCTTTATAGAATTGATTAAATGGATGTTTTAAAAGAAAATAATAATAAAAGCCACTTACATAGCGACGAAGGAGTCCCTTGAGTGGATTTGGGAATGCTATACTTTTAAACGAGATTGGTTGGTTGTCTTGTGACTTGTGAACAGAGATGTAGGTTTATATATATATATATATATATATATATATATATATATATATATATATATATATATATATATATATATATATATATATATATATATATATATATATATATAAAATTAGTAAAAGCTACTTGAACAGCAGCGAAGGAAATCCCAGCTTGGATTGGGAAACGCTTATGTTTGAATGAGATATACTTACGGATGTGCACGACTTTCGATTGTGCATGTTAGTTTATATATATCTCATTCAAACATAAGCGTTTCCCAATCCAAGCTGGGATTTCCTTCGCTGCTGTTCAAGTAGCTTTTACTAATTTTATTTTACTGCGAATCATCATCCTATGAACGGATTATTTACAAAACCGTATCAAATATAAAAATATATATATATATATATATATATATATATATATATATATATATATATATATATATATATATATATATAAGATTTGAGATTTATAGTTAGTAAGAGGATAAAGGTGAGTACCTTAGCCAAACGTTTCGGACCCCGTGGCTCCTTCCTCAGCGGCGAGAAGAATACTTCTCGCCGCTGAATATTCTGGTCGCTTCTCGAGTATTGCTGCACTCTATACAGGGAGCGTAAAATTCACATGGCAGATATTGTTGTATATGGTAAACAAAAAAATAAAAATTCATTCCTCAAAAAATAAACAATTTATTGCTCAAAAATACTATACAGAATATTGCTAAAATATACAGAAATAATTAGGTATGTTATTTAAAAACAAGTCAGAGTCCATGTTCTGCTTCATTATTATATGGATCAGGAACGCAACATTGAGTCTTCACCCGTTACCCTGGGCAGGGACCCATGTATATACCCCATGGGCGGAGGTCCCCGGGTGGAACTCAGCTACTGCTAAGCAGCACTCACTCCCGCGACTAGAACGCGTCCACCGAGAATTGCCCAGGTGAGCCTGGAAAACCTCCGGGCCCCCGAAGGCCGGGTTAATAGCTCAGTTTGTATCCATGAGCCAAAAGCGACCTAAAAAAAACAAACATATAAATATCACCAGTAAAAATTGTCGAATAAAAAATATATACTTAGGATTTCATCAAAAATTGTATATGTGGATTGTCAAATCACATGTCGCTGGATCTGCACTGGTCATTTGAAGGCCGGACTCCCTGCAAACGGATTATTGTTTGTAATCTTACATATACTTACAAATACAACAATCTTACAATACAAATACTTATCTTATGCAGTAGAATCACTGGCAGCAAGGAGAGATGTTGGAGAATTGGCAAGATGAGATGCAGTGGCAGCGTGCATATTACGAGGTTTTGCAGGAGCGGTAGGCAGGATGTGTGAGGATTTGTCAAGTTATAATGGCGAACACTACATAGTGGGCGAGTCTATTGGTTACTGAAGTACAGCATCGTCAGTTAGTCGTTTGCCTTCAGTTCAGTTCAGTTCAGAGGAAGTGTTCAGCTTCCTCATCTTGTACTCGTGTTCTTTTTTCATGTAAGCCAACAATAACTGGTGCCTTTCCTCTTCCCTTTTCTCTTTATTGTCGAATTCGTCCTTCATCAGTTTTAGCTTTAGAGCGTGGGTTTCCGCTTTCATTTTGCAAAGGGTTTCCTCGTACTTTCCCCCATATTGGAATACGGGCTTTTCCTTTTCAGACCCTGTAATTTAAAAAATATATATTTTATATCTGGACTACTGAGCATCTAAATTATATAATATTTATAATTCATACTAACAGCAGCTTTAACACGATTAGATGTGACCTGGTGGCTGCTGATTCCTCGGAGTTCGCCCATTGTATTCATGGTTGAAAGTAGACCAGTTTGCGGGCGATGAGGTGTGACAATATCTCGAAGTTGGGGTTCCTGCTGGCTGCTATCTCCTATGCAAGTGAAGTTAGCGATGCGGCGGGGAGAAGGAAATTCCTGCTGACTGCCTGCTGCGATGACATTGTCCACATCTGACGACGGTGAACGATTCACGATAAGGGGAGCATTAACATCTATGCTACACCCTGCGATGGGCATATGGGGTGTTGAAGGCGAAGGGGCCTGTGAATAGGCGATGACCACATTGTCGAGAATTGAAATCTCGTCCAAGGGGTCGGTGTTGACCGGTGGATTCATAGCTAGACCGGTGGATTCGTAGTGGCCGTCACTATCCAAACTGAAGTGATCTTCCACAAATATATGTGGAAGGGCCTCCTTAATCGCCCAGTCCATCGACGTCACCTTTACTTCATTCGAACCGCCGCCAGTGCGTTTCTGCGCATTTAAAAACATGGAAATGTTCTTCTTCGCCGCTTGCTTCATTCTATGCCACTGCTCTCTCAATTTACCAATCGCTCGATTCTCCTTGCCGACCAGTAAACAAAAACTGAAAAAAAAGGTTCAAAATATATTACTATCATCGGAAATGTCATTCATAACATAACTATTGATACAATTTGTCAAATGGCTAATAGAAACGATTGATGTTACAACTGGAGCTAGCTTCAAACAACGATCTTGGCTCAAACTTCAGTAAGAAACAATCAAGGCTACATACAGGATAATTAGTTATCCGGGCGCCATTTATACTTATAAATACGTACTTCTTGTGTATATCAGTCCAAGAAGACAGTTTCATCTTGGTAATATTGGTGTCCGCTTGCTTATTTTCAACGATGTCCATGTGGCTTTTAACGAGGTCGAACAGAATGGCGCGTTCATTGTCGTCCCAATTTTGCTGCCGTTGAAATTTCGGGCGCTTTGCACTGTCACTGGCCATGATCTAAAATAAAAGTTGCTTCGAACTCCGCGATAAATGCTCACGTCCACTGTCTTTACCGGAAAGAACGAAAAGACAACACACAAATGGCGCGAAATAATGCTCGAAAGTGACAGCTCCCTTCACTACCATAGACAATATTCCTTAAAATGACGGTTGTTGTCAGGGGGCGGAGCTTAATCCCGTGATTTACAAAACATCTGTTTAAGAATGACTCTGCATAGCCTGTGGAGGAGTGGGGTTAATCAAGGCTTGTTTGGTGATTTGTTAATCAGAGGTTAGTCACGCTGTTTAAGCCGGACTCTGAATAACACCGATAATCTTTATCTACCTAGGTCATAAATTTATAAAAAAGTGCATAAAATAAATTTCAATCACAAACTTATTTGTAAACACTTACGGTGTTATTCAGAGTCCGGCTTAAACAGCGTGACTAACCTCTGATTAACAAATCACCAAACAAGCCTTGATTAACCCCACTCCTCCACAGGCTATGCAGAGTCATTCTTAAACAGATGTTTTGTAAATCACGGGATTAAGCTCCGCCCCCTGACAACAACCGTCATTTTAAGGAATATTGTCTATGGTAGTGAAGGGAGCTGTCACTTTCGAGCATTATTTCGCGCCATTTGTGTGTTGTCTTTTCGTTCTTTCCGGTAAAGACAGTGGACGTGAGCATTTATCGCGGAGTTCGAAGCAACTTTTATTTTAGATCATGGCCAGTGACAGTGCAAAGCGCCCGAAATTTCAACGGCAGCAAAATTGGGACGACAATGAACGCGCCATTCTGTTCGACCTCGTTAAAAGCCACATGGACATCGTTGAAAATAAGCAAGCGGACACCAATATTACCAAGATGAAACTGTCTTCTTGGACTGATATACACAAGAAGTACGTATTTATAAGTATAAATGGCGCCCGGATAACTAATTATCCTGTATGTAGCCTTGATTGTTTCTTACTGAAGTTTGAGCCAAGATCGTTGTTTGAAGCTAGCTCCAGTTGTAACATCAATCGTTTCTATTAGCCATTTGACAAATTGTATCAATAGTTATGTTATGAATGACATTTCCGATGATAGTAATATATTTTGAACCTTTTTTTTCAGTTTTTGTTTACTGGTCGGCAAGGAGAATCGAGCGATTGGTAAATTGAGAGAGCAGTGGCATAGAATGAAGCAAGCGGCGAAGAAGAACATTTCCATGTTTTTAAATGCGCAGAAACGCACTGGCGGCGGTTCGAATGAAGTAAAGGTGACGTCGATGGACTGGGCGATTAAGGAGGCCCTTCCACATATATTTGTGGAAGATCACTTCAGTTTGGATAGTGACGGCCACTACGAATCCACCGGTCTAGCTATGAATCCACCGGTCAACACCGACCCCTTGGACGAGATTTCAATTCTCGACAATGTGGTCATCGCCTATTCACAGGCCCCTTCGCCTTCAACACCCCATATGCCCATCGCAGGGTGTAGCATAGATGTTAATGCTCCCCTTATCGTGAATCGTTCACCGTCGTCAGATGTGGACAATGTCATCGCAGCAGGCAGTCAGCAGGAATTTCCTTCTCCCCGCCGCATCGCTAACTTCACTTGCATAGGAGATAGCAGCCAGCAGGAACCCCAACTTCGAGATATTGTCACACCTCATCGCCCGCAAACTGGTCTACTTTCAACCATGAATACAATGGGCGAACTCCGAGGAATCAGCAGCCACCAGGTCACATCTAATCGTGTTAAAGCTGCTGTTAGTATGAATTATAAATATTATATAATTTAGATGCTCAGTAGTCCAGATATAAAATATATATTTTTTAAATTACAGGGTCTGAAAAGGAAAAAGCCCGTATTCCAATATGGGGGAAAGTACGAGGAAACCCTTTGCAAAATGAAAGCGGAAACCCACGCTCTAAAGCTAAAACTGATGAAGGACGAATTCGACAATAAAGAGAAAAGGGAAGAGGAAAGGCACCAGTTATTGTTGGCTTACATGAAAAAAGAACACGAGTACAAGATGAGGAAGCTGAACACTTCCTCTGAACTGAACTGAACTGAAGGCAAACGACTAACTGACGATGCTGTACTTCAGTAACCAATAGACTCGCCCACTATGTAGTGTTCGCCATTATAACTTGACAAATCCTCACACATCCTGCCTACCGCTCCTGCAAAACCTCGTAATATGCACGCTGCCACTGCATCTCATCTTGCCAATTCTCCAACATCTCTCCTTGCTGCCAGTGATTCTACTGCATAAGATAAGTATTTGTATTGTAAGATTGTTGTATTTGTAAGTATATGTAAGATTACAAACAATAATCCGTTTGCAGGGAGTCCGGCCTTCAAATGACCAGTGCAGATCCAGCGACATGTGATTTGACAATCCACATATACAATTTTTGATGAAATCCTAAGTATATATTTTTTATTCGACAATTTTTACTGGTGATATTTATATGTTTGTTTTTTTTAGGTCGCTTTTGGCTCATGGATACAAACTGAGCTATTAACCCGGCCTTCGGGGGCCCGGAGGTTTTCCAGGCTCACCTGGGCAATTCTCGGTGGACGCGTTCTAGTCGCGGGAGTGAGTGCTGCTTAGCAGTAGCTGAGTTCCACCCGGGGACCACCGCCCATGGGGTATATACATGGGTCCCTGCCCAGGGTAACGGGTGAAGACTCAATGTTGCGTTCCTGATCCATATAATAATGAAGCAGAACATGGACTCTGACTTGTTTTTAAATAACATACCTAATTATTTCTGTATATTTTAGCAATATTCTGTATAGTATTTTTGAGCAATAAATTGTTTATTTTTTGAGGAATGAATTTTTATTTTTTTGTTTACCATATACAACAATATCTGCCATGTGAATTTTACGCTCCCTGTATAGAGTGCAGCAATACTCGAGAAGCGACCAGAATATTCAGCGGCGAGAAGTATTCTTCTCGCCGCTGAGGAAGGAGCCACGGGGTCCGAAACGTTTGGCTAAGGTACTCACCTTTATCCTCTTACTAACTATAAATCTCAAATCTTATATATATATATATATATATATATATATATATATATATATATATATATATATATATATATATTTTTATATTTGATAAGGTTTTGTAAATAATCCGTTCATAGGATGATGATTCGCAGTAAAATAAAATTAGTAAAAGCTACTTGAACAGCAGCGAAGGAAATCCCAGCTTGGATTGGGAAACGCTTATGTTTGAATGAGATATATATAAACTAACATGCACAATCGAAAGTCGTGCACATCCGTAAGTATATCTCATTCAAACATAAGCGTTTCCCAATCCAAGCTGGGATTTCCTTCGCTGCTGTTCAAGTAGCTTTTACTAATTTTATATATATATATATATATATATATATATATATATATATATATATATATATATATATATATATATATATATATATATATATATATATATAAACCTACATCTCTGTTCACAAGTCACAAGACAACCAACCAATCTCGTTTAAAAGTATAGCATTCCCAAATCCACTCAAGGGACTCCTTCGTCGCTATGTAAGTGGCTTTTATTATTATTTTCTTTTAAAACATCCATTTAATCAATTCTATAAAGAATATAATATACAAAATATCATCAAATATATATTATTAGAAACAGAAAGGCAATCATCTCATTTCGTAGAATTTTATTACAGAACATTATTATTACCAAAAATTACAGAACATATAAGTACACTAATTAATTAGAAACATTTCAACCACATCAATAAGCAAGTAGGTACTTCGTCGCCATTAGTGCCTTGGTGTTAGAACCTTCACCCGTTACCCTGGGCAGGGACCCATGTATATACCCCATGGGCGGAGGTCCCCGGGTGGAACTTAGCTACTGCGAAGCAGCACTCACTCCCGCGACGAGAACGCGTCCACCGAGAATTGCCCAGGTGAGCCTGGAAAACCTCCGGGCCCCCGAAGGCCGGGTTAATAGCTCAGTTTGTATCCATGAGCCAAAAGCGACCTGAAAAAAAAACAAACGTAAATATTACTGATAAAAATTGACAATAAATTGTATATGTGGATTGTGGTCCATGAGCCAAAAGTGTTGAAATATTAAAATATTGATATTACAAAAGTGTGAAAATATTAAATTCCATCAGCAGGTCACACTGATACTTAAAAATTATTGGCTATATATAAAGCCCTGGAAACATTTCCTGAAACATTCTCATTTCCATTTTGGGGTCTCGGATTCTCATCAACTTGCCGCTCGTCATCATCGTCACTATCGCTCCAATCATCAGCTCCTCGTCTCATATCTAATGCCAAATTGTGCAACACTGACATAGCGACGATCATGGTTTTCGCAGTCTCAAGGGAGACATTCAAGCCGATTAATAGGCAACGAAAACGTTGCTTCCACTGCCCAAAAAGCCTTTCAATCACATTCCGAGTGCTACAATGTGCCTCATTATATTGTTCCTGCGCTCTAGTTGCTGGATTAAGGACTGGTGTCAACATATAAGGCGCACTCGCATAACCGCTGTCTCCTATCAGACGCCCTTGGAATTCCCCATTTTCGAAGCGCCGTTTCATCACACATTCATTAAAAATGCGGGAATCATGAGCGCTTCCACGCCACCCAGCCACGATATTGGTGATGCGGCAGTCTGCATCGCACATAACCTGAAATTGAAATACATTGTTAGGCTCACTTTCCTACTCTAGCTCTGTCACGAATTGATAATTCCAGGAGTTTGTTTATGTATGGATAGGTACCTGAACATTCAAGGAATAATAATTCTTTCTGTTGATGTACATCTGGGCTAAATCTCCACCAGTTTTTTTAATCCGGATGTGCGTGCAGTCAATGGCGCTTATAATTTGGGGCATATTGGCAATTGCTTGAAAGCCTTGCATTGCCTTTACCTGCTCTGGCAAACTCGTTGGGAATCTAATCACTTGCGGCAATTTCAGCGCTAATGCCCTCGACACTTCTACATTTATTCGGCTCATGGTGGATTGACTGAAACCATGCATTTGGGCAGTGTCATCTTGAACCTACAAAAGCATAAACGTTTTTAAATACGCAACATATAGCAAACAGCACAACATAGCAACCTAACCTTACCTTTTTACGTGCGTAACCACTGAGGGTGGCTAGCACTTTCAGCTCTACAGAAATGGGCTTTCCTCTCTGACAAGCACTTTCAACCAGATCATCGCGCACCAGGTCTATGATTATTCTGACTTCTTCCTTAGTGAAGCGATAGCGACGACGAAATTCCTGCGCGTCGTACATCTTGAATGGATCCACTCTGCCTTTATATCTTCTCGGAGTGTGGACGTAGATTTCGTCTAGTTCGAAAATTTCATAAATTTCATCCATTTCAAGCTATGTACGATGAAAATCGTGAGAAATACCGAAAAAACCGCTAAAAACGAAAAGAAATCGTGTACACATGAAACGTCAAACTGCTGAGCGTTCTTCTTCTTTTTTCTCGTTTAAGGTGTCCGAGAACTGTGATTTCGGCCAGTATTTAGTTCCAGTTTCGCCGACAGGCGCTGATTAGGCGCTGCGATCGATTTAGACAGACTCTACAAGGCCCACGAGCCGTGATTAAGGAATGTATGAACACAAATCACATGTTTAAGCCGTGATTAGCTTAATCACGGCTTGTTAAACGTTTCTGAATACAGTTTTTTGCAAATCAGGGCTGACTAACTTAGTCAACGTCTCTGAATAAGACCGTTACCGTTTTGAAGATATAGGTGAAAGGTAATTACGCTAATACGAATTAAAATAGAAAAGCACTCCAAAATTATGATTATATAATAATTATCTATGCACCGAAACACTCAAACGATCACTGCGGCGATTGGTAAACATCTGCTCGTTAATATTTTAAATTGAGGATATTCCCCATACTTTTAAAAAAATCTTTATAACGATCGGTCGTTGTAAATGGGACAGATCCAGTTATAGGTAGTATGGCTGATCAGTTTTTCCCCTTGACGAATTAAAGTTTTATTACTTATCCCGTCTTACCTCGTTTTACATCGTCTACGTGTAGACTTACCTCGTTTAAGTGTGGTTGCTAGGAGAAATGTTAATCGACAATAAGACCAAGATCTTTCACTTTTTGCGATAGTTTCAGTTTTAAAGCGGAAGGGACTTTACGTTTACTCTGGAGAGCAATGTGTCACTTCCAATGAGTATAGCCTGGGATTTCAAAGGGCTGATTAGTACACGAACTTGGTTGGAAATGGGAGTTATCAAAATTGAGAAGAGAAGCGGAGACAGAACTACACCTTGTGGGACTCCAGCCGTTCGGATGATCGTTCGGCCATTTTTATACGCTGTTGTCTGGCTCTAAGATATGAGCTGAACCATTCAAGAACGGTTTACAAACAGTTGAGAGTATGTAGCCGTGAAACAAGCAAGTCGAAGTCGACAGAGTTGAAGGCGCTGCTAAAGTATAAGAGTACAAGCAAAGTGAGTTGTCTCTGGTCCATAGCTTTGCGTGCGTCATCAGTTACTTTGACAAGGGCAGTGGTAGTGCTATGGCCAGGACGGAAACCGGACTGATATGGATAGGGATTAAACATATTGAATACTAGCTGACCCGTGCCCACTTCGTTGGGCGGTAAAACTTTTTACCTGTGATGAAATTATGAGTGTGGCTCGGTTATTACTGATTACTATGATTTATTTCCTGACTGCCAAAAGAAGGGTTATATTTTTACTACATATGTATGTATGTATTGGCATGCCTATTTGACTATAATACCGTTATTTGTGAGTTTCTTCTTGTGAGTGTCTTATTTGTGAGCGTATTATCTCTTTGACTATTTATGCAGTAAAAGGGAAATTATATGCAGTAAAAGAGAAAAGTCTTTTGTTTTAAACACTTGAGACGATAAATTTACCTATTTTGATAATAATTTATAATTGTTGATAAGATGACCAATAAACATGACCTAACGATTTAAATTATTTTTTTAATATAAAATACTACTTTTTGTGACTTAAATATAAAAGTTAGAAATATGCTGTCGCTGACTTTTTTGTAGGCGTTATCAAGCTCTACAACTTTTCTCTAGAATTTAATCATATATCTCTCATCGTTAAGGCAGCGTTACTTAGAAACGTTTTCGTTCGACCGCTTATTCTCCGACTTACTTTGCAAATCCGACTACCACGAGAAAGTCTTTTAAATTTTCGGATTAATATATAGCCTATGACACTCACAAATAGCGTGGCTTTCTATTGGTAAAAGAATTTTCAAAATCAGTTCAGTAGATACAGAGATTATTTCCTACAACGTCACAAACTTTACCTCTTTATAATATTAGTATAGATTAGTATAGATAAAAAGGTAATCTGATAGCTAACAAAACACTATATACCCAAACTTTTGAAAGAGCAGGGAGAATAGATATTGGTCTGAAATCATTTGGCCGCACGGGATTGGACCTTTTAAGAAGGGGTATTTTTTTAATTAATTTATTTATTTATTGGAATTATTAAATTAACCCTTTTACAATAAATATAATATTAAAACAAATGGCAAAAACTTTCCTCTTTCATTCACTGGCTAGTGCTGCCCAACTGGGATATACCCGTTCCAGGGCAAGCAATTTGTATTTTTACATTTAAAACGAGGGTCGTTGAACCAACCAAACACAATAATAATAATAATTTTAAAATATGTAATAATATATAATAATAATAAATAAATATAATAATAAAATTTACAATATTATATAGGAAATAGAAATACTAAATACATTAGAATACACATATACACACATACATACATATATACACAATATATGTTAAGTCAACTTCAAATTATTCTACTACATCGATCATGGCATGGATAGATAAACGCTCTTCTTGCACCAGCCATTTATTTATTTTGCTTTTAAACACATGACAATTGGGGCTGGTTTTAATGTCACTGCTTAATTTATTATAGAGTCTTGTAGCTATGAAAGAGTAGTGTCGCTGTCCGAAAGTCGTCTTCATCCTAGGTACATTCAAATTATCACTCAGGAGTTGTCTAGTGGGTTTCGTGCGCGTAATAATAAAAGATTTATTTTGTTTGGCCACGGAAACCCAACGTAGTGCAGTTTTAATGAATAATAACCTAGCATCCAAAACCTGAGCCTCTTTAAAGAGTTCCTTAGAAGAATATTGATATGGTTTGCGATGCATGATTTTTAAAATACATTTTTGCTCTGTTAGAAGTGGCGTCAGGAGGCTTTTGCAGCACCCACCCCACCCAATTATACCATAGTTAATAAGGGTTTCACATAATGCAAAATACACTATGGTTAGCGTCCTGCGATCCAGAATACTCCTCAACTCTTTGAAAGTATAACCAAGGGTTCTCACTTTCTTTGACACTGCATTGACTTGCTCTCCCCATCGCAATTTATTGTCAACTACAATATCTAGGTATTTGACTGTGGGGGATCTCTTTAGTGGTGCACAATTACACGAGGTTTCAGAGTGACATTTGTGAATTTTTACGTGGTGATTTACTGTTGGCTGACCCCTATTAGTAGGGCTAAAAGTCATATAACTGGTTTTACTCACATTTAGTGTTAGTTTTGCAGTTTCTAGCCAATCACGAATCTCATTCATGCCCAAATTTGTTTTTGTGAGAGTACTGTCCCAATTTGATCCCTTAAAGATAACTACAGTGTCGTCAGCATATGAAAATATTTTTGCTGTCGGTAACTGGCAAAGATCATTTATATAAGTGAGGAAAAGTATGGGTCCCAGGACGCTTCCTTGCGGAACCCCATAGGTTAGTGGTTCAGCGTCACTAAAGTGGTTAAGAATCGACATAAACTGGACTCTGTTAATTAAATAGCTCTGAAACCATTGGAGACTGGATGACACTACGCCTATTTTTTTCAATTGTTGTAGTAACCTATTATGAGGCACCGAATCAAAGGCTTTCGCCAAATCTAAAAATACTGCCAGGCACTGTAAATCTAAATCTACAGATCTAATCTAAATCTAAAAATATAACGTATGCATTTTCGCAAGAAGTTGGGAACGATACAAATTCCACCGAGGAGTTTATTTTGTGGGTAACGAGTAGACATAGTACGCTTCAGCATATCTACATGAAGACCATCCGTTCCCAAGGCCTTAGATTTTATCCGGTTTAATGTTAGTAAAACTTTGGTAGCAAGGGACTTTGCTATGTTGTCTAGTAGAACCGGTGATTAAAAATATGCAAACTCATCCTTCTCATTCAAATTCAAATTCAAATTCTTTATTTTGCAAAAAATCATAATAACAGTTACAAATAAATTAAACCTAACCTAACTGAATCGCACGAGACGTCCGCACTAAGGTAGGCTCAAATTCGTATAATTAAGTACTGCCTAATGCTAAATAAAAAAATATTACGCTGATGAATTCCGTGAAAAATAAAATCAAGTAAACTAAAATTTTAGTGAAAAATAAAATTTCAAATAATCTTAATAGGTATATGATACTTAATAATAATAAAGAACAAAAAGCATGCCAATCATAAATATATGGTACGTGAAAAATAATGTGTTAGGAATGGTAAGTTAGCTAGGAATAAAGCAAATTAGTTTTTCAGTTTCTTTCCTTCAGCGTATTTTTTTTTAATTTGTTGAGTGGGGCTTTTCTAAGGTCTTTATGAGCCTTGTAACACTGCGACCATTGCTGATCTATTGTGCTCGCCACCTACTAGTTCTGCGCTAAGCTTCGTGTCATTTAAGAACCGCAGCAGGCTTTTGGCGCCAGATTGTTTTACCTCCTCAGGTTGGAGGTAGTGACCACCCAGTTGGGTGTATCTTTTACGCATTAGCGGGCCACACTCGCACATGAGGTGCTGGGGAGTTTCCTCTGCTCCTTGGCAGAACCTGCACATTTTCGTGTCTTTGAGCTTGAGGTTGAACATGTGTTTGTTCAGGCCACAATGCCCCGTGAGCGCCCTTACCAGTATGCGTAGATTGTTCCTATTTAGCGATAGGGCCTCACGGGCCGTCTTACGGTCGTAAGGCTTAATAAGCGCTTTGGAATGATTCAACCCTGGCGTGTTGTTCCAGTGGTTGACGGATTGTTGTAAACACATTTCTTTGAGCATTAGGTTTGCAAGGCTTTTTGGTACGCCACAACAAGGTTCAGGGCCGTATAACGTTCCCTTTGCTCCCGTCCTAGCAAGTTCGTCGGCTTTTTCATTTCCCTCGATTCCTGCATGGCCGGGAACCCATCTTAGAATTACCCTGTTCTTTTCGCCCAGGGAATTCAGTAGTGATATGCAGTTTTGCACTAGCTTTGAATTAATGGTATTCGATGCTAGTGCCATAAGAGCTGCTTTGCTATCCGAGTGGATATAGATACGGGGGTTGGCGTAGTCCTTTTGGAGGTTGATATCCGCACATTCAATAATGGCGTAAACCTCCGCTTGGAATATGGAGGCGTATTTTCCCAAGTTTACACTTCTTTCGAAGTTTGGTCGCTCTCCATATATACCACAGCCTACGTCAAGTCCCGATTTGGACCCATCAGTATACCATTTAAGGCTACCGGCCTCCTATTGCAGTTGGCTTTTTAGCCAGTCGTCTCTGGGCAGCAGTTCCACTGTAAAAAGTTTTTCAAAGTTTAGGAGTGGGAGCATGGTGACTGATACCATGTTGAGAGTTGGATTTTCACTGACTGAGTCAAGAACTGATCTTAGTGCTTGTGAGATCCAGTTTACCTTCTCTCGGGCAGATAGCCTGTACATGCTGGCTTTCGCCACCTGTTGCAAATGAATGTGTAGGGGCGGTAAGTTCAGCAGTGCATCTAGAGCTGCTCCAGGAGTGGAGGACATTGCGCCAGTTGTCATGAGGCACGCCGTCCTTTGGATATTGTTTAGTTTGGTAATCACAGTTTTCTGGTTGGCTTTGTTGCACCATACCACCGAGGCGTACGAGATTAACGGCCTCACAATGGCAGTGTATAGCCAGTGGGAGATCTTGGGGTTAAGGCCCCAGTTTTTCCCCGCCAGTCTTCTGCTTATACCCAAAGCACTTTTAGCTTTTTGAATTGTTTTATCTAGGTGGCTGTTCCAGGTGAGTCTCTGGTCGAGCGTGACTCCCAGATACTTTACTTCCTTGGAGAAAGGAATCTGCCTGTGGTTTAAGATTGGCATTTTTAGTCCACCTAGTTGACGTTTGTTTGTAAATGGCACGAGGACGGTCTTATCGGCGTTGACCGATAATTCGTTCCTCTTCATCAATGAGATTTGTTTTAATTCAATCATTGATTGATTTGTTTCAATTCAAGCAATTTAATTTGTGATAAGTAAAAATAAACCTTATGTTTATTACTTTTTTTGCATTTATTTTTTTTTATTACTATCATAACGGGGGGCGGGGAGAAGAGGGTGGGAGGGGGGCGTAAGCTTTTTTTTTTGGCAGCAGGGGGGAGGGGGGGGGGTGACACGAATACGTTTGGGTACCCCTGGTCTAGGAGCTCTCTAAATAAATTGTCTCCATCTCATCGCTCATTTATTCAAGAATGTCAACACTGCAAAACATTGAAGTTGTATGAAATGGCAACATTAAAAAGTGACAGCTGTCTGACAAATCGTTTTCCTTTGCAAGGTCCTCATCATAACACCGTTTAATCTAATTAGTCAAACGGTTTTTCATAGTGAATAGTTACTTTACACTTGCGAAGATGACTGAGCCAATTGTGGATGTTTACAGCCCCGTGACAGTGAAGATGGAAGAAAACGTCACCATTAAATCGGAGGACGTCCATCCTGATGATTCAGATTCGAATATTCTTTTGAGCGATACAATAGCACATGAAAGTGGGAATGTAGTCGAATTCTTCGAAGGAGAGACTCAAATCATTAAGCCAGAACCAATCGAGAGTGGGCCACATGGAAACAGTGATAGTGGTGACAGTGAATCTTGTGTTGGAAGTGTTAAATCTTTTGTTTGTTCGCAGTGCGACAGGGCATTTTCTCAGAAGTGTCATTTAAAGTCTCACATTTCCGCCGTTCACATAAAATTAAAGAACTTTGTATGTGGCGAATGTGGTGGTTCATTTTCACGGAAGGGTTATTTAAATAATCACTTTACTGCAGTTCACTTGAAATTAGATGAATTTGTTTGTGGCGAATGTGGCCGTGCATTTTCACAGCGAGGACATTTAAAGACGCATTTGGACACGGTTCACAGAAAGCTGAAGAGATTTTCATGCGGGGAATGTGATAGAGCTTTTACTCACCAATGGATTTTAAAGAGGCACACGGACTTAGTTCACAGGAAATTGAAGACATTTGTTTGTTGCGAATGTCATCGTGCATTTTCGGTACAACGAAATTTAAAAATGCATTTGGACATCGTTCACAGAAAGCTGAAGAAATTTTCATGCGGAGAATGCGGTCGATCTTTTACAGAGAAAGGAAGTTTAAAGAGGCACTTGGGCACTTTTCATCAGAAGTAATTTTTTGCGTCGTACGTGGTCTTGCATTTTCATAGCGAGGACATTTCTGTGGTAAAGGGTGCTAAATCGCAATTTTGAGCAAATTTACTTTATATATGCCATTCGATAAAGAAAAAACCTATTTTACAAGCTTTATTTTAACTTGCAGGGTTCTTATTTAAGTAAGTTGTCCGTTTCAAAATTTGCAAACCGTTTCTTAACTACTTTCTGATATTAAAATGAGCTGAAATTCGGCATACGTAAGTTCGGTGACAATGTAATATTATGGCATCATCGAGCTGATGATGGAGCCGATATGTAGGGACTGGAACTCCCTCATGGGATATTCTAAGATAGGCGAGTGTAGCTAGTTTGTTTTGTTGTCTTGAGTATTTTCCATTACACATGATGACGGGGGTCTGAACATGGAGCCGGAAGATTGCCACTGGGACTCCCTGACGGAAAGTGCTAAGATAGCCGATAATTTTCGTAACTTACCCCTTTTTACCTATTCACCGCAGATGTAAAGGGGCATTTGGCCACACAGTTCACAGATACCTAGCTGAAGAGATTTTCATGCTGAGAATGCGATTGTGCTTTTACAGTGAAAGGAAATTTAAAGAAACATTTAGACACTGTTGATAGATAATTGAAGAAATGTATTTGTGGTGAATGTCATCGTGCATTTATAGAGCAAAGAAATATAAAGGTGCATTTGGACATATTTCACAGAACGCTGAAGTGTTTCCGTCTCTTTGATTTTTTATATGAGTGAATTCGCTACTACTATTTAAACTAAAACTATTGACAAAAAGAAATGTATAATATTATATCTACTGATTTATCTTAAATGCTTATTATAAAACATTAAATATTATGTCCTCAAGCATAAGTAGCTGAATGTTGCCTGTTAATTTTCTTTCGTTTTCACTCTTTCGGCTATCGCTATGTGTCTCAGTTTTGATATATATAACATTAGTAAAAAATCGGTTTTATCACCCCAAGATTTCAAATAAAATTATTCCCGACAAGTAGCCGAGGACTGATTTTATCCGAATATTAATTTCATAAATAAAATTGATGAGCGCTCTCTCTCCCGGCCGGCGGTCGAGCGGGTTCCATCGCAACCGCCTCGGCGGCGCGGTTCGTTTCTCTGCTTATTGCGGGGTTAGGCGACGCACCAAGAGATGGGCGTTAATATTTGATTAAAATGTATAGTGGATTTTAAATATTATTAGTGTAGCTTGTGTATAAGATATTCTAAACACATTTTCGCAATGTGATTTTGGCTCAACAAGGAATCCATGTAACAAATTTCGAGATTGAAATATGACTAGTATGCAGTGTGCACCCTGGTGGACCGATTTCAATCACAACATTTTGAACTCTTGCCGTGACTAAATGATGCCTGCATGCCAAATTTCAGCTCAATCAGATTAAGCGCTTGGGCGCTATCGTGGAGGAATACACACAGACAGACTTCAATCTGGAAATGGTCCTAATCGTCTTAGGGGGAAGGGAAGGGGGGGGGGGGTGGGTCAAAATGAAAATTTTCATCTTCATCTCGAAAAAAAAATGCGCTTTTTCAATACTTTTCTTTGTCATCGGTTGATGGGTCGGGAAAGTAAAATTAAGAATTTTAGAAAAAGCTGTACTCTTTGTACACTTTCGACATCGGTTCTAAATTCTACAATTATGACACCATCGGTATGTAGATGTCACACAAGTATTTCTATCCTTTGATGTATGTAACTCCGGCTCTGAAATACTGAAATACTGAACGCCAAGTCATTTATCTTCTAAATTTCTTTAAACGAAATCTAGATAAATATATTTTTTCTAAGTAGTCTTATATCGCTTATTTACTATGTAAAATTTCGCAATGGCCGAGTTATTATCATACGATAATCTTCTACAACCAACCAGTATTATGAAGTGTTTATTTGTATGTGTGCGCGTAACATATGTGTAAATGTGTCTTGTTATTGCATTCAATCGACAAAATTGAAATGCAATTCCGTTAATTTTATCCCAACGGAAAATTGTGACCTAGCCGGGAATTGAACCCGGAATCTTATAATGTAATTTCAGGCGATCTAACCACTATGTCGCCGGGCCTGTTGTCCAATTAAGAAATTAGTTGCACCAATTTAAAAAAATACTTTTGTATTCATTTAAAAATTATACGTGTTTGATGTAATTTAATGACATATTTATAACGATAACTGTCAGATTATGGTGAAATTACTTATTTTTACACGACTGCGCAACAAAAAAGCAATGTAATGTGTTCAGGGTTCTATGTTTTCCGTTTCATCATTCCACCATAACTTCTAAACGCTTGAACCGATTTAGAAGTGTGTGGTATTGCTAGAATCGTTATGTCATCCCGAGTGTCATAGGGTACATTAATGCTGAAATATTAGGTAAGTAGATTTCTAAATGTACAAATGTCAATAAATCAAAATACATATTATATCGTTTTTAGTGTCAAATGAAAGGTCTTATTGAGTACATTCCGAAAAAATATACATGTATCTATATGGATAAACCACACATATTTCATAAATAAACCGTAATAAAATTAATTATAAATACAAAAGTTAACTTTCTGTGACGACAGTGGCCTTTTTTATTATTTTTATATATTTAATTATTATCTGTTATTTTTGTAATTAGATGATTCATTCAAGCACATGCTTGTATCGTGGATTGGCAAAGACCATCCTTTAAGATGATAGTCTCACTCACTACTCAACAGTCCTATCCCCCCCCCCCCCCCCTCTAAGAGGAAAGGTTTTATCTACCAATACTTAATCGATAATCGATTGTAGATACCTTCAATCTGAGAAAGTGGACTCTCTCTCTCTCTTTTTCTATGTAATTTTGTGCACGGGCGGACAGAGTTGCCCCCTGTAATTGAATGAATTGCTCAGACAAACAAATCACCGTCCGTAAATAGATCCTCAAAGGATTCCCCGCTTCGATTTCCCTTCTACTTACCGTTTGGCGACGCAAGAATTCCACCTTTGCCGGCAGTCGCACGTACAAATAAACGAAGATGTTCTTTCGGAGCGTCCACATCGCGATTTTTATCTTCGAGACGTTTATCTTGTGTCTATATCGTCATTCTGTTGCTATAGGATTCCCTTGATCGGATTCGGGAATGCTTTAGGTGTAAACGAGAATGATGAATGTCTCTTGCGGAAAGAGATGTAGGTTTAAGTTGGGCCCATTTTACAACTAGTAACGCTTACCCTTCATCCAATTATCTCAAAAATTAGGCAACCATCCTTCTTTATATACGTAAAATCACTCCATTTCTTTTTATTTCAAGAACAATTACAAGACAAGACGAGCTACTTGACAGATGGAAGAATTTAAAATGTCGATTTTCGTTTTCTTTTATTTTCTAAAGGTGGGATATAAAGAAGCCGCGATCAATAATATTCAGCTGAAAAATTAAAACTAAAAGCGTGACATGCCCTCACATCAATGAAAGGAAGCAGTCAGCTCTTTCCTATTATTTGGAAAGATATATATATATATATATATATATATATATATATATATATATATATATATATATATATATATATATATATATATATATATATATATATATATATATATATATATATATATATATATATATATATATATATATATATATATACTAGCAGACCCGGCCACGCGTTGCTGTGGCTAAGGTTTTTGTTATATTACATTGTAGTAAACTATTTAATAGGAACGGTAGGAGAACATCATTCATGGGGACCACCATGCTTTTTTAAATAGATGCCATTTGTAAAAAAATATGGCGAACTCCATGACAGATTTTCTACTACCGTAACCCCTTAATTAATACAATGAAATTATTATTTACGAACGAAGACGGAAACGTTAATGCTGGTATAAAAATCCTCTGGATTGGGATTTAAAGGGGAAGGACTTTCAACACGATTGATTAAAATTTTCGTACAGTTGATATTAATCAAAAATCAATACAAAAGAATTAATTTTAAAATTTATTATTATTTTTATTAAAGTTTGTAACAAATGAGTATATTACAAAGTTGTTAGTAAATAACATGTGTTTTTACAAAATGGCTGTTGATGATGACGAAAGGTAACCTGAAACAACGAAATTTCTTCAATATCAAATTAACACCGTGGACAAAAACGTTTTTTCAAATTTACCGCAAAATTAAAAAAAAAAAAAAAAATATTGAAAAAAACATAAAAATTTGTGCCCTTTTTTAAAAGTTTCACGAAAATATTTTTTTTTTGATCGTTTTTTTTTAAATATTTCGGTTAATCTTAAAACTCTGCAAATTGTCATAATTTCTGTAATATCGGTAATTGTTATCGATATTACGATATGCTCGAATGTGTGGGGCGCGCCAGTTTTGCATGCGGCAAACTTGCCTGTCATGCCACTTTGTCACTTTTTCATGTCAAAACATGTCACTTTTGACAGCTCCAAATTTGTTGAGGGCAGATTTGCAGGAGGCAACCTTGCAGGCGGCAACCTTGCAGGCGGCATTTTTGCAGACGGCATTCTTGCAGAAAGCAAACTTGCATACAAACCCGAAGTTAGCAACGTTTGAGAATGGCGCATTAGGACATGATTACACGAAATAAAATAATTTTATATTATTTTACAAACCAAAAATAAAGCAGTAAAGCATATGCTATAAATTTTAAATTTAGAAAAAGAAGTAGCAAATTATCATGTCAGGGTAAATTAAAGTGGTGAATATTTTTACCTCTCCACATTTAATTACCGGCATCCTTGTAGTGGATGATTCAGTACATCAAACTAAACATTAAAAAAAATGTTTTAAGTTTTTCTGTTAGGTTAGGTTAGGTTAGGTTTTTCTTTCCCTAAAATCGAAGTGACATTAATTACCGGCATCCTTGTAGTGGATGATTCAGTACATCAAACTAAACATTAAAAAAAATGTTTTAAGTTTTTCTGTTAGGTTAGGTTAGGTTAGGTTTTTCTTTCCCTAAAATCGAAAGTTGATTGCTGAGATCTGCGATGGAGAGGACACTCAAAGAAGTGGACTGGTTTCCCTACCCTGACATATGAAAACGCGGCTTTTGTCGATTTCTACTCTGGTAACACTAAATTTTAAATACGATGTTTTGCTCCTAACTTCATTTTCTGCAAAAATGCCGTCTGCAAAAATGCCGACCCTCGAAACGTTAGTTTGACATTTGCAAAACTGCCTTCTGCAAGATTGCCTTCTGCAAAACTGCCGCCTGCAAGAATGCCGTCTGCAAGATTGCCGTCTGCAAATCTGCCTTCTGCAAGTTTGATGGGACCCGAATGTGTCGGCCACGGTACGTACAAACAAAATGACCGCAAATTTCTTGACATTGCAATGAACATTTTGAACGCCTATATCTCTCTTATTTATTGAGATCGAATAAAGATTATGGAAGATTAGGAATCAGCGTGGCGAATATAGCGTGGTGAATTACTTAATTTTTTATTTTGGCCTGTTTTTAAAATTTAAACTTTGAATGCCTATCTCGCTTATTTATAGCGACCGACACAATTTTCTTCCAGATTTAGCATTAAAATGAAAAAAAATGGAGAGAGGTTCCTATACTGCAGTTATTCCACTTTTATAACTATGTGATAATACTTACCTACATGTATATATTTTAATTAAAGAGTTTTGAACAATGAAGCACAAATAATTAAAAAGCAGGAATAATTTCACTGTATTACCTTCACAATATTTTGAATTTAGAATAACGCTTGCCCGACTATGACGTTTGTAGGTTTAACATAGCAGCGCCATCTATGGATTACTCAATAGATAACGCCATCTGTTAAAATCGTTTGGAACTAACAGATAATTGCGAATGTCAAATAATAGACATTGCAATAAAATGCGACTATAAATTAAGACGTAAGCTATCCTATCTTTCAAGTTGGATCAAACTGCACATTGTGTGCAAATTTGATTCAAATCGGTTAAGTAGTTTAGGAGTCCATCGCGGACAAACAACGTGACACGTAATTTATATATATTAAGATATATATATATATATATATATATATATATATATATATATATATATATATATATATATATATATATATATATATATATATATATATATATATATATATATATATATATATATATATATATATATATATATATATATATATATATATATATATATATATATTGATATTTTAAGGGTGTAATTTTTTTTAAATTATTTTCAGTAATATATAAAATTAGATTCATGAAAAGTTACTTATCTGGGGTCCTGGTAGACCAGAAACATTTAAACGATAGTTAATGTCCTCTTTAAATACTTAGGGCAGCAGCACCTGTTTCCGCAATTGATAACTTATGATGTTCTTAGTTATTGCAGCCGAATTACTGTATGCCCTTGGATGTAATAAGTATAGGAGGATGGTTTCTGTAACAGAAATGGATTTTAGTAACTTATTTTAGAAGAAATTATATGACTGAGAATATTTCGACACTAGTCGTATTCATCTCTATGACATTTCTCAAGAGAAATGTCATAGAGATGTCATAGAGTCATGTAAACCGGCCATTATTATGATGACTGTACTAGTTTGGCCATCTTGCGGCGCATTTCGGAACTGCGTGGCTCCCGCTATTAATTGACAGATTGGCGTTGAGTAATGACTCGTGTTTTCTCGTTTTCCGAAAAGTACGTATACTTTCTGGTGGTGAGAAGTCTGGGGTATAAATTGAGACAATCAGGTAAATTATTTCGATTACCTATTTATTTATCTTGATAATGGCTTGATGACGATTGGATGTCTATCTATTTTTAAGAATTATAATAGTTTTAAGGTTAGAGCGCAAATTTGTGGGGTGAGATTGTGTCATTCAGTGGCACATTTTCACCCCATATTTTTTTACCCGGATTTTCTAGATGCACGATAAATACAAGTTTTTGTTTTTATTTTAGGATGCCGCGTCAATATGTCAAAAAACAAGGAACAAGGCATTACAAAAACTATCGTCCAGAGACACTGGAACAGATTTTGTCTGAAATTAGACAAAAAATAATTTCTGATCGTGTTTCTGCTGTGAAATATGGTATTCACCGAAATGTACTTAGTAATAAATTAAAAAACAAAGCTCCTAAGAAGAGTGGGGGGCAGACTATTTTCTCTGAGGAGGAAGAATCAGTGATCGTGGCACACATCGTCAGTCTGTACAGTGTTGGGTTTCCTGTAAATAAACGGGAATTACGATTTATCGTCAAAAGTTTTTTGGATAAGCAAGGCAGGAAAGTCGAGAAGTTCAAAAACAATTTACCTGGTATTGAATGGGCCAATTCTTTTGAAAAGAGGCATACAGTGGAAATTTCCAATCGAACCGCCAGAAATATTACTTACACTCGAGCTTCTATTGATGAAGAAGTAGTGAATAAGTTCTTTAATAATTTGGAAAAAGAACTTCAAGATGTTCCCCCATCACATATTTGGAACTATGATGAAACTTGTCTAGTAGACGACCCTGGAATATCTAAAGTTCTTGTTAAACGAGGCTGTAAGTATCCCGAAAATATAAAGAATTCTTCCAAATCAAATACGTCAATAATGATGTGTGGAAGTGCAGGTGGTGAATTGGCACCAGTTTACGTTGTTTACAAAGCAGAAAAAATGTGGGAAAGTTGGACCGAAAACGACCCCGAGAAATGTCGCTACAACCGCACAAAGTCAGGTTGGTTTGACTTTCAATGCTTTGAAGACTGGTTCGTGAGCCTCATGCTCCCAATTTTGAAGAAACAACAAGGGAAAAAAGTTCTTTTCGGTGACAACTTAAGTTCCCATATAAATGCGAAAGTGATAGATCTTTGCCATGAAAATGACATTTCTTTTATCGCTTTGCCTCCAAACGCTACCCACTTGCTACAACCGTTAGACGTAGCATTTTTTGGACCTGTTAAAATTGCCTGGCGAAAAGTTTTAAATCAATGGAAAGAGTCTATTCGCAATAGTCGCTGTATGACAGTCCCCAAGGATGAATTTCCAGGACTATTAAAAAAACTCTTGGAATTTTTGAAGGAAAATTGTGCTCAAAATCTTAAAGCTGGCTTCCGTAAATGTGGTATTGCTCCTGTAAATCGTCACAAAGTATTACAAAGACTGCCCATGTATACTATTGAAGCCTTACCTGCGGTAAAAGCACTAATTGGCGAAAGCTTTATTGAAAACCTGAATTCAAAGAGGCAGACCATCACGTCTACATGAAAAAACAAAAGGAGGAAGAAAGTTAACGTTTCTCCAGGAAAAAGTATCACAGCTTCCGACATCAATCCGCAAGATAATCACGACACATCAGTGAGCTTGGATCAACCTTCAACTTCATCAGGACAGACTCATAAGCAATCTTATCGTCCTCGAAGGGTTACAAGACTTGATCTCGAATCTGAGAGCGTCAATGACAGCATAGGACATGTTTCTTATGCAGAAACCGATCAAAGCCCCTATTCACCTCAACTGAGCGAGCAATCTGATACAGACATGGTAGCCCTGCCTGGCATAAATGTGCAGAAAAATGAAGTTAGTGCTGGTGACTATGTACTCGTTATGTACGAAAATCAACTCTATCCAGGTCAAGTAGAAGAAGTGGCAGATCTTACAGTTTTAGTTTCAGCAATGGAAAAGTGTGGGGGATATTGGAAGTGGCCAATAAAACCGGATAAAATTTGGTATTTCTATGATGACATAAAACAAAAAATTGACAAGCCATGTCAAATATCTAAGAGAGAATTTTTCAAAGTTGCTGAATTATCCTAACTATTTTTTAAGTACTTTGTATCCCTTATTAAAATTTTATTTATGTCACCTTAAAACATACATGTCATTCTAGTTTGTATAACAATTCTTATATATATTCTTAAAAAAAAAATTTTTTGTACACGACTGTGTAAATTTATTTTGACGACTGTGTAAATTTATTTGTGTATATCTATGGATTAAAAATACAAGGTGAGAAAGTGTCAGCTTTATTTCTCTAGTAAATATGCATTGAAAACCAATGTGGCACATAGCCACCCCATAAGCTGGGTTGAAAATGTGCTGAAAAAATTTCAGGTTTCTTAAAAAACTAAAATTATTTTGATAATTTCTTGTACTGTAATGTATTTGCAAACTCTGAGACGTTTTATTTTCAGTCATATATTAAAATTTTTCCCAACAATATTTTCGCAACAACATAAAAACCTGAAAAAGTGGCACATATACACCTCGTTTTACGGTATATATATATATATATATATATATATATATATATATATATATATATATATATATATATATATATATATATATATATATATATATATATATATATATATATATATATATATATATATATATATAGTTGTTATATTTCATAAGGTTTGTAAAGAAATCCGTTTATAGGATCATGTTTTTATTTAAAATAAAATTAGTAAAAGCTACTTAAAAAGTAGCGAAGGAAATCCCAGGTTGTATTGGGAAATGCTTATGTTTGAATGAGATATACTTACGGATGTGCACGACTTTCGACAGGTGCAATGTAAGTTTAAAGGTCCTTTTGCAGTCGACTAACGATCACTATTCATCCATATATCTCATAAATAGGGCTTATCCTTATGCAACACAAAATGCCTTCAAATGAGACGAATTAAGTGAAAAAATTAAAAATTAAACTATTGATCATTTCGGCAAGGCCGTTTTATAAATGAAAGTGACATTACGAAATAATTCAAATTTCGAATGCCACTAACATTTAAAATATGATACTATTGGCTGAGTTTGTTATCAACGAGCCATTAAATCGAATTAAAAATAAATAAAAAAACTCCATATGCTCAATGAAATGAAAGAAGAAACTTAAATCTTTATTTCTGGCAGAGAAGTTTATAAAAAAGATTGTATAATGTTATCAAAATAGGGTAAACCTATATAAAATTGTATAATATTAAAAAATTGTAAAGAAACATTGTAGAAAACAGTATAATATTGTTATATTTCATAAGGTTTGTAAAGAAATCCGTTTATAGGATCATGTTTTTATTTAAAATAAAATTAGTAAAAGCTACTTAAAAAGTAGCGAAGGAAATCCCAGGTTGTATTGGGAAATGCTTATGTTTGAATGAGATATACTTACGGATGTGCACGACTTTCGACAGGTGCAATGTAAGTTTAAAGGTCCTTTTGCAGTCGACTAACGATCACTATTCATCCATATATCTCATAAATAGGGCTTATCCTTATGCAACACAAAATGCCTTCAAATGAGACGAATTAAGTGAAAAAATTAAAAATTAAACTATTGATCATTTCGGCAAGGCCGTTTTATAAATGAAAGTGACATTACGAAATAATTCAAATTTCGAATGCCACTAACATTTAAAATATGATACTATTGGCTGAGTTTGTTATCAACGAGCCATTAAATCGAATTAAAAATAAATAAAAAAACTCCATATGCTCAATGAAATGAAAGAAGAAACTTAAATCTTTATTTCTGGCAGAGAAGTTTATAAAAAAGATTGTATAATGTTATCAAAATAGGGTAAACCTATATAAAATTGTATAATATTAAAAAATTGTAAAGAAACATTGTAGAAAACAGTATAATATTGTTATATTTCATAAGGTTTGTAAAGAAATCCGTTTATAGGATCATGTTTTTATTTAAAATAAAATTAGTAAAAGCTACTTAAAAAGTAGCGAAGGAAATCCCAGGTTGTATTGGGAAATGCTTATGTTTGAATGAGATATACTTACGGATGTGCACGACTTTCGACAGGTGCAATGTAAGTTTAAAGGTCCTTTTGCAGTCGACTAACGATCACTATTCATCCATATATCTCATAAATAGGGCTTATCCTTATGCAACACAAAATGCCTTCAAATGAGACGAATTAAGTGAAAAAATTAAAAATTAAACTATTGATCATTTCGGCAAGGCCGTTTTATAAATGAAAGTGACATTACGAAATAATTCAAATTTCGAATGCCACTAACATTTAAAATATGATACTATTGGCTGAGTTTGTTATCAACGAGCCATTAAATCGAATTAAAAATAAATAAAAAAACTCCATATGCTCAATGAAATGAAAGAAGAAACTTAAATCTTTATTTCTGGCAGAGAAGTTTATAAAAAAGATTGTATAATGTTATCAAAATAGGGTAAACCTATATAAAATTGTATAATATTAAAAAATTGTAAAGAAACATTGTAGAAAACAGTATAATATTGTTATATTTCATAAGGTTTGTAAAGAAATCCGTTTATAGGATCATGTTTTTATTTAAAATAAAATTAGTAAAAGCTACTTAAAAAGTAGCGAAGGAAATCCCAGGTTGTATTGGGAAATGCTTATGTTTGAATGAGATATACTTACGGATGTGCACGACTTTCGACAGGTGCAATGTAAGTTTAAAGGTCCTTTT
This sequence comes from Micropterix aruncella, assembly GCA_944548615.1. Classification (NCBI taxonomy): domain Eukaryota; kingdom Metazoa; phylum Arthropoda; class Insecta; order Lepidoptera; family Micropterigidae; genus Micropterix; species Micropterix aruncella. The sequence goes on along the minus strand of OX155954.1, from coordinate 24,372,072 downwards.
GCAGTCGACTAACGATCACTATTCATCCATATATCTCATAAATAGGGCTTATCCTTATGCAACACAAAATGCCTTCAAATGAGACGAATTAAGTGAAAAAATTAAAAATTAAACTATTGATCATTTCGGCAAGGCCGTTTTATAAATGAAAGTGACATTACGAAATAATTCAAATTTCGAATGCCACTAACATTTAAAATATGATACTATTGGCTGAGTTTGTTATCAACGAGCCATTAAATCGAATTAAAAATAAATAAAAAAACTCCATATGCTCAATGAAATGAAAGAAGAAACTTAAATCTTTATTTCTGGCAGAGAAGTTTATAAAAAAGATTGTATAATGTTATCAAAATAGGGTAAACCTATATAAAATTGTATAATATTAAAAAATTGTAAAGAAACATTGTAGAAAACAGTATAATATTGTTATATTTCATAAGGTTTGTAAAGAAATCCGTTTATAGGATCATGTTTTTATTTAAAATAAAATTAGTAAAAGCTACTTAAAAAGTAGCGAAGGAAATCCCAGGTTGTATTGGGAAATGCTTATGTTTGAATGAGATATACTTACGGATGTGCACGACTTTCGACAGGTGCAATGTAAGTTTAAAGGTCCTTTTGCAGTCGACTAACGATCACTATTCATCCATATATCTCATAAATAGGGCTTATCCTTATGCAACACAAAATGCCTTCAAATGAGACGAATTAAGTGAAAAAATTAAAAATTAAACTATTGATCATTTCGGCAAGGCCGTTTTATAAATGAAAGTGACATTACGAAATAATTCAAATTTCGAATGCCACTAACATTTAAAATATGATACTATTGGCTGAGTTTGTTATCAACGAGCCATTAAATCGAATTAAAAATAAATAAAAAAACTCCATATGCTCAATGAAATGAAAGAAGAAACTTAAATCTTTATTTCTGGCAGAGAAGTTTATAAAAGTAGATTAAAGATTTAAAGATTTAAGTTTCTTCTTTCATTTCATTGAGCATATGGAGTTTTTTTATTTATTTTTAATTCGATTTAATGGCTCGTTGATAACAAACTCAGCCAATAGTATCATATTTTAAATGTTAGTGGCATTCGAAATTTGAATTATTTCGTAATGTCACTTTCATTTATAAAACGGCCTTGCCGAAATGATCAATAGTTTAATTTTTAATTTTTTCACTTAATTCGTCTCATTTGAAGGCATTTTGTGTTGCATAAGGATAAGCCCTATTTATGAGATATATGGATGAATAGTGATCGTTAGTCGACTGCAAAAGGACCTTTAAACTTACATTGCACCTGTCGAAAGTCGTGCACATCCGTAAGTATATCTCATTCAAACATAAGCATTTCCCAATACAACCTGGGATTTCCTTCGCTACTTTTTAAGTAGCTTTTACTAATTTTATTTTAAATAAAAACATGATCCTATAAACGGATTTCTTTACAAACCTTATGAAATATAACAATATTATACTGTTTTCTACAATGTTTCTTTACAATTTTTTAATATTATACAATTTTATATAGGTTTACCCTATTTTGATAACATTATACAATCTTTTTTATAAACTTCTCTGCCAGAAATAAAGATTTAAGTTTCTTCTTTCATTTCATTGAGCATATGGAGTTTTTTTATTTATTTTTAATTCGATTTAATGGCTCGTTGATAACAAACTCAGCCAATAGTATCATATTTTAAATGTTAGTGGCATTCGAAATTTGAATTATTTCGTAATGTCACTTTCATTTATAAAACGGCCTTGCCGAAATGATCAATAGTTTAATTTTTAATTTTTTCACTTAATTCGTCTCATTTGAAGGCATTTTGTGTTGCATAAGGATAAGCCCTATTTATGAGATATATGGATGAATAGTGATCGTTAGTCGACTGCAAAAGGACCTTTAAACTTACATTGCACCTGTCGAAAGTCGTGCACATCCGTAAGTATATCTCATTCAAACATAAGCATTTCCCAATACAACCTGGGATTTCCTTCGCTACTTTTTAAGTAGCTTTTACTAATTTTATTTTAAATAAAAACATGATCCTATAAACGGATTTCTTTACAAACCTTATGAAATATAACAATATTATACTGTTTTCTACAATGTTTCTTTACAATTTTTTAATATTATACAATTTTATATAGGTTTACCCTATTTTGATAACATTATACAATCTTTTTTATAAACTTCTCTGCCAGAAATAAAGATTTAAGTTTCTTCTTTCATTTCATTGAGCATATGGAGTTTTTTTATTTATTTTTAATTCGATTTAATGGCTCGTTGATAACAAACTCAGCCAATAGTATCATATTTTAAATGTTAGTGGCATTCGAAATTTGAATTATTTCGTAATGTCACTTTCATTTATAAAACGGCCTTGCCGAAATGATCAATAGTTTAATTTTTAATTTTTTCACTTAATTCGTCTCATTTGAAGGCATTTTGTGTTGCATAAGGATAAGCCCTATTTATGAGATATATGGATGAATAGTGATCGTTAGTCGACTGCAAAAGGACCTTTAAACTTACATTGCACCTGTCGAAAGTCGTGCACATCCGTAAGTATATCTCATTCAAACATAAGCATTTCCCAATACAACCTGGGATTTCCTTCGCTACTTTTTAAGTAGCTTTTACTAATTTTATTTTAAATAAAAACATGATCCTATAAACGGATTTCTTTACAAACCTTATGAAATATAACAATATTATACTGTTTTCTACAATGTTTCTTTACAATTTTTTAATATTATACAATTTTATATAGGTTTACCCTATTTTGATAACATTATACAATCTTTTTTATAAACTTCTCTGCCAGAAATAAAGATTTAAGTTTCTTCTTTCATTTCATTGAGCATATGGAGTTTTTTTATTTATTTTTAATTCGATTTAATGGCTCGTTGATAACAAACTCAGCCAATAGTATCATATTTTAAATGTTAGTGGCATTCGAAATTTGAATTATTTCGTAATGTCACTTTCATTTATAAAACGGCCTTGCCGAAATGATCAATAGTTTAATTTTTAATTTTTTCACTTAATTCGTCTCATTTGAAGGCATTTTGTGTTGCATAAGGATAAGCCCTATTTATGAGATATATGGATGAATAGTGATCGTTAGTCGACTGCAAAAGGACCTTTAAACTTACATTGCACCTGTCGAAAGTCGTGCACATCCGTAAGTATATCTCATTCAAACATAAGCATTTCCCAATACAACCTGGGATTTCCTTCGCTACTTTTTAAGTAGCTTTTACTAATTTTATTTTAAATAAAAACATGATCCTATAAACGGATTTCTTTACAAACCTTATGAAATATAACAATATTATACTGTTTTCTACAATGTTTCTTTACAATTTTTTAATATTATACAATTTTATATAGGTTTACCCTATTTTGATAACATTATACAATCTTTTTTATAAACTTCTCTGCCAGAAATAAAGATTTAAGTTTCTTCTTTCATTTCATTGAGCATATGGAGTTTTTTTATTTATTTTTAATTCGATTTAATGGCTCGTTGATAACAAACTCAGCCAATAGTATCATATTTTAAATGTTAGTGGCATTCGAAATTTGAATTATTTCGTAATGTCACTTTCATTTATAAAACGGCCTTGCCGAAATGATCAATAGTTTAATTTTTAATTTTTTCACTTAATTCGTCTCATTTGAAGGCATTTTGTGTTGCATAAGGATAAGCCCTATTTATGAGATATATGGATGAATAGTGATCGTTAGTCGACTGCAAAAGGACCTTTAAACTTACATTGCACCTGTCGAAAGTCGTGCACATCCGTAAGTATATCTCATTCAAACATAAGCATTTCCCAATACAACCTGGGATTTCCTTCGCTACTTTTTAAGTAGCTTTTACTAATTTTATTTTAAATAAAAACATGATCCTATAAACGGATTTCTTTACAAACCTTATGAAATATAACAATATTATACTGTTTTCTACAATGTTTCTTTACAATTTTTTAATATTATACAATTTTATATAGGTTTACCCTATTTTGATAACATTATACAATCTTTTTTATAAACTTCTCTGCCAGAAATAAAGATTTAAGTTTCTTCTTTCATTTCATTGAGCATATGGAGTTTTTTTATTTATTTTTAATTCGATTTAATGGCTCGTTGATAACAAACTCAGCCAATAGTATCATATTTTAAATGTTAGTGGCATTCGAAATTTGAATTATTTCGTAATGTCACTTTCATTTATAAAACGGCCTTGCCGAAATGATCAATAGTTTAATTTTTAATTTTTTCACTTAATTCGTCTCATTTGAAGGCATTTTGTGTTGCATAAGGATAAGCCCTATTTATGAGATATATGGATGAATAGTGATCGTTAGTCGACTGCAAAAGGACCTTTAAACTTACATTGCACCTGTCGAAAGTCGTGCACATCCGTAAGTATATCTCATTCAAACATAAGCATTTCCCAATACAACCTGGGATTTCCTTCGCTACTTTTTAAGTAGCTTTTACTAATTTTATTTTAAATAAAAACATGATCCTATAAACGGATTTCTTTACAAACCTTATGAAATATAACAATATTATACTGTTTTCTACAATGTTTCTTTACAATTTTTTAATATTATACAATTTTATATAGGTTTACCCTATTTTGATAACATTATACAATCTTTTTTATAAACTTCTCTGCCAGAAATAAAGATTTAAGTTTCTTCTTTCATTTCATTGAGCATATGGAGTTTTTTTATTTATTTTTAATTCGATTTAATGGCTCGTTGATAACAAACTCAGCCAATAGTATCATATTTTAAATGTTAGTGGCATTCGAAATTTGAATTATTTCGTAATGTCACTTTCATTTATAAAACGGCCTTGCCGAAATGATCAATAGTTTAATTTTTAATTTTTTCACTTAATTCGTCTCATTTGAAGGCATTTTGTGTTGCATAAGGATAAGCCCTATTTATGAGATATATGGATGAATAGTGATCGTTAGTCGACTGCAAAAGGACCTTTAAACTTACATTGCACCTGTCGAAAGTCGTGCACATCCGTAAGTATATCTCATTCAAACATAAGCATTTCCCAATACAACCTGGGATTTCCTTCGCTACTTTTTAAGTAGCTTTTACTAATTTTATTTTAAATATATATATATATATATATATATATATATATATATATATATATATATATATATATATATATATATATATATATATATATATATATATATATATATATATATATATATATATATATATATATATATATATATATATATATATATATATATATATATATATATATATATATATATATATATATATATATATATATATATATATATATATATATATATATATATATATATATATATATATATATATATATATATATATATATATATATATATATATATATATATATATATATATATATATATATATATACATGTGTGTGTGTGTGTGTGTGTGCGTGCGTGCGAGGGTGCGTGCGTGCGTGTGTGTGTGTATTTTCCCTATGCATCGGGATGACAACGATTCTAGCAATACCACACACTTCTAAATCGGTTCGAGCGTTTAGAAGATATGATGGAATGATGAAACGGAAAACATAGAACCCTGAACACATTACATTGCTTTTTTGTTGCGCAGTCGTGTAAGAATAAGTAATTTCACATGTCATTAAATTACATCAAACACGTATAATTTTTAAATGACTAAAAACTAATTTCTTAATTGGACAACAGACCCGACGGCATAGTGGTTATATCGCCTGATCTTACATTATAAGATTCCGGGTTCGATTCCCGGCTAGGTCACCATTTTCCGTTCGGATAAAATTATCGGAATTGCATTTCAATTCTGTCGATTGAATGCAATAACAAGACACATTTACACATATGTTACGCGCACACATACAAATAAACACTTCATAACAGTGGTTTGTTGTAGAGGATTATCGTATGATAATAACTCACCCATTGCGTAATTTTACATAGTAAATAAACGATGTAAGACTACTTAGAAAAAATATATTTGTCTAGATTTCTTTCTGAATCCATAATCAGATATAATGGTTTAAACGAATTTAGGAGATAAATGACTTGGCGTTCAGTATTTCAGTATTTTAGAGCCGGACTTACATACATCAAAGGATAGAAATGGCATAATTAAGGCTGCAGATGCTCTTGTAGTTCTGTTGCTGGCTTCGTGGTCGTTTATCTAGGGTTCGATGAAAAAACATTAGTGACTGTTTCAGAAACAGTTGGTGTATATCTAACACCTTACTTTCTTGGAATAGCCTGTTGGAATTCTTCATGTTGGAAGTCTTTCAATTATTTGCTCTTAACAAAAGCTTTTGGGCTTTCACTAGAGAATTCAAGACAGAATTTGCACATGCTTCCCATGCTATTTTTCCGTGCACGCATAAACCCTGACATAGGGCCATATAAACCATTGTTATGGAGATCTTTGATGTTATGGACAGTTGTACTAATTGGTTATCCTAGCTCAATTGAGAGGTTATTAAGACACCCAGACACTTATCTTCTGTTTTTTCTTGAATATGGTAACAAGCGTAGGTTGGTTGCCTATTACAGTGGTAAGAGTGGATTATTAATGACGGAGGAGGTGTGATGACTACCGGACGTAATCCAAACATAATGACATTGGTTTTTGAAGCATTTAGAGTTAGGTTCGGCATTTTGAGGCATTTAGATCGAGCCATGATTTTACACTATCCAGGCTCTTTTAGGCCTTTACGAGTACTTCAGACCGTGATTCTGCTTCCATGAGGAGGACTGTGTCGACAGCAAAGAAGACAATTTTTGCATTACCGCCGAGAGGCAATTCACACAAATTATTGACGTACATGAGAAATAGAACAGGGCCAAGTACAGTGCCTTGAGGTATACCAAAGCGTATTTCGGCAATGTCACTTTCTTTGCCGTCGATCACTAAAACCTGTGACCTATCCTTTAGATAACTTGTTATCCAGTCATTCGAGTATCCTTGTATACCATATCCAATAGGGTTTTTTTTAAAGTATCGCATATGAAACAGTATCAAGGCGCCAAGATCAAGATAAAGGGGAGAATATTCGATATGGCACTTTCTTTGTTGACCCGTTTCAAAAAAATGGATTTTCTATACTAGATCGTTACCGGTGACGAAAACTTTATATTAAATGACAACCCTAAATAAAAAAAATCGTTGGTGGATCCAGAAAAACTGTCAACATCGACTGCAAACCAACATTTATACAAAGAAATTTATGCTGTGTATCTGGTGGAATATAAAAGGTGTGGTTCATTATGAGTTGTTGAATACTGGACAGACTGATAACGCGGATATTCATCAGCAACAGCTTATTTGTTTAACTGATGCATTAGATCAAAAAAGGCCTTATACTGGCAGTGGAAGTCAGCAAGAAATTCCACATCAGGACAATACTCGACCACATGTATCAGAAGGGACTCTGGGTGCTATCTACTTTTTGGGCTGAAAAATTCTACCTCACACGGCTTATTGATTAGATCTTGCTCTCAGATTTTCATCTTTGTTTTGATAGCTACAAAATAATATTTATTTATTTATTTATTTATTTAGTAGTAACACATCTAGTAAAAAGTTAATGTCCAACTGACCAACACCTTAAAATACTTGATGAGGTCCAAAATTGCATTGATGATTTTATCAATTTAAAACCGCCAAGATTTTCTCGCGATTTCATTCATCAGCTGCCAGAAAGATGGGCTAAAGTAATAGAAAGCAATGGCGATGACTTTCAGTAAATGAGATGTTTATTTCGCCTAATAAATAAATTTTAAATTTTATTAAAAAAAAAAATATATATTTGTACACCTAATATAAATAAATTGCATAATTATGAATCCACCTATGATCAAAATGAGAAGTAAATAGAAGTTAGCTGAATAATTTAGCAAAAATTACATAGGTACTCTACATTACTTTTTTGTGGTACAACGTCAGCTACTAATATTGGTTACCAACAGGTTGAAATAGGGAATTTTATCTTGGACAATCGAGCTATACCTACTTATGACTTATCTTTCACTATGTTCAGGTCTGGTGGAAGTGGCGTAACTACAAAAAATGGGCCCTAGTGCAATATTCAATAAAAGGCCCCTCCGCTTACTTACATTTATCATGAGGAATATGATATAAGTACTGTATACCTAGCTACATATTTATATTGTAGCTACATTATAAATCGGCTCATTCATTTGGAGTAATTGCCTCAAACAATTTCCCAAGAACTTCAACGGAACACGCTGGATCACATAAAAACAGTGTTGTGGGAGAATGTTCGAAACATTTGTTCTTATATTATTTCAATGTTTTATTCTCAAATTGAGGAGTGAATTATAATTCTCCATCTTTGAGTGATGGTGAGAAATAAAAATATAAAAAAAAATTATTTACTTGGAGTAGAACTACCTGGTAAGACTGAAAATTTGTCACTTAATATTATTAAAAATTTACGACTTTACGCATATCTACGATTTACGATTTTATGCCTATATTTAAATTAACTAGCACGGCAGAGTTGGATGGAACGTCGATCGTAGACAGAAGTTCCGTTTCGGGGCCCCGCCGAACTACCGTGGGCCCCGGTGCGCCGCACCGGCTGCACCGGCTTAGTTATGCCACTGTCTAGGAGCCTATTCTTTAAACATTGTATGCTAAATTTGTCCATGGCTCATGTAAATCAAATGGACCATAAACAAATTTAGCATACAATTTTTTTCAAGAATACCTGCTGGGCAAAGTATACTGTAACTGTATTTAACTACAAAATACAAACTACACCAAAACATGTAGTTGAAATTACAAAATACTTTTACCCATTGTAATCGAAATAAAAACTACAAAATACATTTTTAAACTCTGTATTTAAAAGACAAACTGCAATATTCAAACTATAAAAGATATTTTTTCATTGAAACCGTTTCTGCAATGAATAAAAAGTAACAAATGTTGTACAAAAATACTCAAAAATGAAGTTTTAGTTATTCAAAATTATTCAAAAAAAGCGGCAAGACTAGCACATTTTTTTTAATCAACGAAGGTCAATCTCCTGATATTGATTCCTCGACAAAAAAACCAACTATCCACGAAAGTTTTGAAGTCGGAGTACGTAGTTACATTACATTTGCGTCATAATAAAGCAAAACAATTAGCCAATGTTATCTCATGGATGTAAAATTGTATTTTAATTAAAATGAAGCGATTGATTAATTTATTTGCCCCAGATTTCTATAAGGTAGTCGAGTTGGCGAGAGACAGCCGATTGCAAACGAATCGAAACGTTAGGTAATCCGATTCCGCCGTTAAAGATGGTCGCCAAGCCTTGATAATTGCCTCGTTCTAACGCAGCAATGTAAGCGATTCTTACGTTTGGTATATTGATAATGACATCCTGAATCTGAATCTGATTATTGCCAGCCGCCCTGAAGACCGGTAAACTATAATCATATAAGCATAATATTCAATTATAATATATACAACATAACATGATGTCCTCCTCATCGTGATCCGACGACGGCGACCTCTTGGTTGGCAGGACTTCTTCGAATATGCGCGCGGAAATGACTCGTGAATCCCAGTTTGTTTTTGAAGGTCCGATTACAACGACTACAGTAGAGTTCACCGCAGTCGTGAATGTGTAATTGGGCTTCGGACGAGTTTTGCGCTGTTGGCGGTTCGAGTCGAGGTTTTCAAGCCGGGCTTCCTCAAACTCTTTAATTTTTGTGGTCACCGTGGAGCGCCACTCGCTGCGTTTGTGAGCAGCCCTCTCCCAGCTCCCAGGTGGAATACCACTGGCGTTTAGGTGCCTTTTTAACACATCTTTATAGCGTAGGTGCTGTCCGCCGACTTTGCGTGCGCCTTTTGAGAGTTGGGCATAAAACACGGCTTTCGGGAGGCGGTCGTCTTTCATACGCACTATATGCCCACACCACCTCAGCTGAACTTTCATGAGCATAGCTTCCATGCCCTGCATTTTCATCCGTCGTAACCTTTCTGTGTTTGACACACGGTCTTCCCATGTTATCCTCAGGATATTTCGGAGGCACCTCATGTGGAAGACGTCTAATTTCTTAATCTTGTAATTTCTTAACATAACATATAACGTATACAACATAACATACAATATATACAAGATAACATATCCTTTTTTTCTTGGGTTTGTTCATGCATTGGCGAAGTCATAAAATATAATTTGACATTTCTACGATTTTCGTGGGTTATAAAACAATTAAGAGAGTGGACAATGGTGAAATTGTAACAAAATGCCGTTCTTGTATTTACCTAAAAAGGGTGCTGTATTCAATACCCCTATTATTTTTGAGTAGTTGTATCTTGAGCACATTTCAAGGTGGTTGTTTTGAACTAGTCTTCAATTCTCTCCATGAATATTTAAAAAAATATATAATTTGAAATATCATCATTTAACCCTGCCATGGAAAAGTGTCTATAGTGCTATTGACCTGTTAACTCTCTTAATATATTTTATTAACATGGGTAACATGAGTGTAATCAATCGATAAAAAAATCATTATTCACCACAAAGAATAAAGTACGAAAAATACAACAAATATCAGGAATATTAGTTAGTGAAATCTATTATGCGATTAAAAAAATCAAAGTAACCGACCAATCGAGGACGTTCCGATGACTGGAAGACCTAAAAAGATTGACGAATCGGAGCACTATTTAGTGGTCTTATCTTTGAGGCCAAGAAGAAGTCAAGACGTGAACTATCCCAGGATCTTAATAAGTCGGTTTCGTTGACCCCATCGGCAGTTCGAAAAGTCCTACTAGTGAAAAATAATCTTCGAAGACGTGTGGCCAAACGGAAACCATTACTTTGAAAGAATAGTCGTCACACACAATTAAATTTGGGCCAATCACATATAGCCTGTACCATGGAGCAATGGAAAATGGTCATCTGAATAGGGGATTTCAAATTTGAAGATTTCGGAACTAATAGTCGACAATTCGTTCACAGTTGCCCCGTCCCGAAGAACAACATAAAGATCAGTGTTTGACCGCAAGTTAGGTTCCTTAATGGTTTGGAAGTGTTTTTAGACAAATAGGATTGGTCAGAATTCATGAGAGACTGAATGCAGATGGTTACATGAAAATAATTAGGAAGTATGCTATTCCATCTGGACGCCGTTTGATTGGGAATAACTACCTATCCTACAGCAAGACAATGCACACAGTAGGTACACAGCAAAAAACCCAAGCACACAGAAAATAATATAAAAATATATTTTGACCAAAAAAACGAGCTGTGGTTCTTGATTTGTTCTTGACTTGTCCATATTATAACAAATTAAACAGGAATGATTTAGAGACACTTATGAAAATTCTTACCGTGCATCATATGATTGCACAAAACATCACATTGCCAAACCCACTCATATATTGTATTATATTTAATTTAAAATTTGTGTTGAGGTGCTGTCTACTTGGAAAACCTCTAAATGTCGCTGGTGAGGATTGCAGGATTCTAGATAAAACGCCTTGTTCTAGTGGTTGCACAGATTTATTGATCATTTTAATAGATACAATTAACGTGCACGCGAGCGAAATATAATATAAAAAAGGGATTACGGCAGCGGCGATATCGATCGCCCGCTCCGATCGAATGACAGCTTGACGTGTGTGGTGGCGTTCGACCAGTCCTCTGTTCACCCGTTTGGTTGCGTTCGGCTTGCCACGGGCTGCCAAGCTATAGTTTAAACTAAGTAGGTAACAAAATTGAATAATATATAGGAAATCACTTACCTATAAAGTAGTCTATCACAACCAACGCTTCCGATTACAAGACTTGCACGAGTTTGCCTGTCGGCAGTGGTCTCTATTTTATCAGAGGTCAAGCTGTCTACGTTGACGACGATTGGCTCTCCGTAAGACAGTATACTATTAGCATCTTCATTTTCAAGTTGTGCCGAAATGCCAGCAACAAAGGCCAGAATTAAAACTATCGCCAACTTAAATGCCATTGTAATAATTTTAGCAAGTATATTATTAACGAGCAATTTAAGAAATCTGATGAACAATTGCGATTTCAATACCTATTTATACTAATGTGGCTGATAGATTTTATCGACAATTTTAATCTTTTTTACTTGATTCTTGTGAACATTTATTATTTCTTGGAAGCAGATTAAATTTATCAGGGGATTTATATTTAATTCATACGATACCGGATATGATATTAATAATATATAGCAACACAATTTTATTTGTATCATTTTCATCTGATTAAACAATTGTATAAAAAAAATAAGTTCTGCAGTTGGCCTTCATAATTAAATAAAAGTCATAAATCAGTTCTCTCATTTAAGTTCTATCTATTTAATAGGCACATTCTATGAAAAGTTTGTAATTGTACTATAACGTTTTTTTTGGCAGTGTCAAAAATGTAAAGATGGTATCCCGCTAGCTACTTCGCCATCTGTGAGCGCGATTAGCCAATGCAGCATTGAACCTGACATCGCAATTCGTCATAAAACACCAATTTTGAAGCCATCAAATTACATTACAGAAGACGTTCTTACAAAGATAATGAACGAGTTGAAAATATCAATAGCGGGCATGTTGGAAGGCACCTCTCGACATGCAACGAAAGTTAAAGGATCAAAACGACTCAATCCTAGAGTCGATTGCGTTCATGTTGAGCAAATATTAGGAATGCTGCAAGAAAATAGAAGCGATCCATAATGATAACCAACAATTGAAGAATGAAAATCATCATCTAAATAAACGTATCTCCTATCTTGAAGAGAAATTTGATCAACTGGAGCATCAGAAGTTAGAAAACGATATCGAAATAAGTGGGATTCCGGAAGCAGACAACGAAAAGCTACAAGATACTCTTTCGTTCATCGGAAAAACAATTAGTCACGAAATAAAGGGAGCAGGAATACAGACAATAGCCAAGAAAAACATAACAAACTACTCAAAAAAAAAACCTCGCCCTGTTGTCGTAAAATTCTCTAACACCTTACAACGTAATTCATTCCTTCACTCAGCTATGCAGTTTAACCGGAATTGTAAAAGTAACTCGGATAAACTAAATACGCACCACTTGAACCGAGCGGATGAACGAAAACCAATCTTTATTTCAGAACATCTTACGCAAAAAGTTAAGTATTTGTTAATGCAAGCAAAGAAATTTTCTAAACACAATAAATTTCAATATTGTTGGGCTAAAAGTGCAAAAATATTTCTTAAAAACGGGACAAATCCAAAATATTCACAGTTACAAATGAGGATGTTCTGTCCAAGATTCTCGCAAACAATAACGTTATCTGAGATCCCTTTACCACTAAATTGTAACGTAACATTATGGTTGCATATAAGAAGAGTACATTAAAGAGTGCACACGATTATTGCATAAAATTCGCAATTTGTAAATGAAGAAAAATATATTAAAAAAAAACAAAGTATATTGAAATTTGTTATACTCCGTGACTGATGCAGTCTTCGTTAATATCAGCCATAAGCAAGTAGGGAATAGATAGAATAGAATAGAATAACTTTATTATGCTATAAAAACATAACTTAATGAATATTACACTGGTTTTATAAAAAAGACAATTTATGCACAATTCTACAAACTTTTTTGTTTTAAAAATAAATTTTAGGATATTAACCGCTGGAATGCTAATACCGAAGATTGGTGGTTTTTCTGTTGCGACAACACTTGGGCGGCCAATCTCCGTATTTATGCAATTATGTAATTATATGATAAAAAAGTCGCCTTCATTAAATAAGCCATCATTATACATTAGTATGCGTGCACTAACACCCCCTGCAAACAAATTTTCGAGGATTGAAAACATGCCGTGGTGAGTTTCATTCCCATGGATAGCTTTCTAATGGTTTAGTATATTAGATATTCTTTTACAAAGGATTATTCTACACCAAATACTAAGTTGAAAATCATGTACAAGTTTTTTAGCTTTAGCCTGTATTATTGAAGAAAAGCATTGATAAAAGATTTCGGAGAAATTAAAATGAAAAATGGCCACCATATTAAACCAATATCGAATTATCTGGTGGCTCCGTTTCTTAAATCCGTCTTATCTAAGGAACTACTCTGTCACAACAAACGATGCACGTAGAACGTCCACTGTTATAAATGTTTCCCCTAAAAGATTTCATGTACTGGCATCTCTGCTAGCAGGCCATTTTCCTAAAGACTTTTGTATGGGATAACTAAAGTCAAGCACCTTCTGAAACAGCACTTGAACAAACTAGCTTGAAAAAAAAAATTAAACGAATATCATTGAATTGTCTCCAAATTAAAAAATATTTTTTCTTCTACACAATGGTATATGGTTGCCTGCTTGCCGCAACACTCTCTCTGCAGCATGAGGCGGGACCAAGGGAGAAAATTTGCTCTGCAATATGCTAGATTAGGACAGATATAGAACTTCTTAGTATAGACAAATATAGGCTTTTGATAGACTTTATACCCAGCAAGGGTTTCTAATATTTTCCAGTTTGCTTATTCCAGCTCCTAAAGTTTATTAAAAGTTTTTGCGCCCACCTTCCCTCCACCCGATAATCAAAGAAACACTTTGTAACCCTTTATTACATGGGCAAATAAAACAAATTCAATAATTATTATAGACAGGCACGTGGCCAGGATTTTGCTTTAAGACGGGGTCCAGCATTGTAATGGTGGGGGGTGGGGTGGGGTTAAGGTGGGTGGGTGGGGTGGGGGGGGGGGGGGGTCCCATGCAACTATTTTGCTTTATTGATCTATCTAAAGAATCTCTTTTGGAATAGTCATAGTTTTAAATAGTATTAAAATTGACATTCAAATTATTACAATGAAAGATAATCCTGAAAAATTACTAAATTGTACAAATAGTCATTTTTGTAATGTTGGCTCCAAACTAGCAGAAAAGTTTCGTGGGATAAATAGTTCTGTAATTACTGACCTAAGTAAATCTGATACGTTACCTGTGTCCATGTACCTAACGCCTACAAATAGAGACGAAGTTAAGAAAGTAATAGGCAGCCTTAAAAATAGGTCAGCGGTGGGGGATGATGGGGTCGGGACATGCGTATTTAAACTAGCTGAAACCTATCTCAGCCAGCCTATTGCTTTTATTATTAATGTGAGTTTTAGAAGCGGAATTTTTCCTGACAAATTAAAAATTGCCAATGTAATTCCCGTACATAAAGGGGGAGATAAGCAGGACCTCAATAACTATCGACCTATATCCATTCTAAACACGATCTCCAAAATCTTCGAGAAAGTCGCAAAGGCGAGACTCTATAAATTTTTAATTGAAAATAAAATACTCTCAGACAATCATTCGGTTTTAGGGAAGGTTTAGGGACAACAGACGTTATAGCTGCCTTAACAGAATTTATAGTCGAAACGGTGGATAAAGTAGACAAGTGCTTAGGAGTTTTCCTTGACCTTGCAAAGGCTTTTGACTCCGTTCCTCAAAATATATTATTATGCAAACTGAGCAGTGTAGGAATTAACTATACAAGTCTTAAATGGTTTGATAGTTACCTATCCAACAGGGTACAAAGTGTCACCATCCAGGGCCTCCAGAGTAAAAGCCAGCATCTCACGTATGGTGTGCCACAGGGTAGCGTTTTGGGACCCATTTTATTCCTCGTCTACATAAATGACCTATGTCAGTTACCAGTAGGTAAAATCATCACATATGCCGATGACACTGTTATACTATTCAAGGGTTCAAACTGGGATTACACATTTGAGAAAGCAAAAGAGGGCATGGAAATTGTTAAAAATTGGCTAGGAAACTTTATGTTGACGCTTAATGTTGGCAAAACCAAATACATGCCATTTAGTATAACAACCAGAGGTCAACCCACTACTAATAAAACTATTGTAATACACGAATGCGATAGCATAGAGTCTTGTAACTGTCAGCCTCTACAAAGAGAAATACCTTGGAAATATCTAGGCATCACTCTAGATTGCTTTCTCCTTTGGGATTCTCATATACATAACGTGGCTACGAAGGTGCGAATCCTTGGATATGTTTTCAAAGAACTGAGGAATATTCTGGATTCCAAAACACTAAAAACTGTTTATTATGCTTTATGTGAATCGCTTATTACTTACGGCATACTTGGATGGGGTGGATGTGGCAAAACCCTGCTAGAGCCATTGCAAGTTGCGCAGAAATTTATATTAAAAATTATTCTACGTAGACCATATCGCCATCCCACTAATGAACTTTATGAGGAAGCTAAAGTTCTTGATTGTAGGCAACTTTTTCTAAAAACTTCCCTCTTAAGGCTATTTTTGGACAATAACTCAAATTTAGGAATAATTCAGAACCGGCGACCAACGAGACAAGTTTTAGAAAATAGCTTAATAATACCCAGAAGGAAAACATCATTTGGTCAAAGACATTACTCTTTCATTGCGCCGAGATTTTACAATCTGATCAATATGGAAATAAAAATGAATTTGACATTTAGGGAATTCAAAAATAAATTAAAGAAATGGTTATCGAATCATGACAGACTAACCATACATCAAATGTTAGAAATAATAGTATAATAAAACTTAGGTGAACAAATTATTCACATATTTTTAAACTTATATGTAAAGTATTTTTTAACATTGAACTACCAAAAATTATTTGACTTTGACAATGAATTATACTTTTAGACTAGGTATTTTTATATTAAATCCTATATTAGGTACTTAACATAATATTAAATATTAATGACTGTTTCTTTCTTTTCTCACATATAACTTTAATTTATATTATTTAATCGAATTTTATATTATATTTATTGCCGATTTAATAATGGAATTGCATTTTATTTATTATATTTTTTATTATTTTTTTTATTATTATTATTTTTTATTTTATTCTGAAGAACACATTTTAGGGCAATTTAGTGTCATTAGTTCTTTACTAAAACTTGTACATTTGTAAGCAACCAAGCAATCAAGCAAACTTGATTTTAGTATTGGAGTCCTGTCCACCCTAGAACGGGCTAGTCCCAGTTGGGTGACAGAAACAGATAAGCAAAAGGTTAAGGTTTTGCCATTCGGTTCCTGTTATTTTTGTAAGCTAATCAATGTTTTATAGTAATGATTTCTTAAATAAATAAATAAATAAATAAATAAAAAGCAACACAGGCATTAAATAAAAAGACATAAATGTCATTGTAGAAATCTCAACATAAAACGTTGCTTCAGCTAGCTTCATGCCCTCCAAGGGAGACGCTCTCCACCGGTTGTGAAGTCACGGTATACGGCTTGTGAGCAGCTCAATTTAAACCAGAGATACCCATACTTTCTTGACCCGTAGACCCCTTGATGTTTTCCGTAGACCCCCTGCCTGATTTTTTCTGAACTTACTAACATTAAAAGTTTTTTGATAGCTGGAACAGTACTGATCGCCTACATAGGGTTTTTGGTAATATGGACAGTTGTAAAAAATGAAAAATATGTACAATTTTTATTTGTACATTTCAAAGCGTCCACGACCTTGAAGTACGAAACATTTGGGAAAGCCGCACGTAAGTGCACATGTAGCATTATCTCGCTTGCTCATTCAT
The DNA here is from genome assembly GCA_944548615.1 of Micropterix aruncella. NCBI lineage: Eukaryota > Metazoa > Arthropoda > Insecta > Lepidoptera > Micropterigidae > Micropterix > Micropterix aruncella. The sequence goes on along the minus strand of OX155954.1, from coordinate 24,354,443 downwards.
GTGGCGCGTTTATCCTACTCGCTCGCACGGATACCCATTGAAGCGCAATTTTTTCACATATCTCATTCACCCATCACACCTTCCCTCGTTAGTCATGTGCGCTGGCTACTTCAATCGACTAGTGATGCAATTTGATTTGAGTGTTGATTTCATTCCGCGATAGTTGTGACGCGCGTGTTTGTTTATTGCTATTATTATAATTTTAAAATACTATGCTGTATACAAAATCTGTTTAAGAAGTGATACGACATTAACGGATCGCCTGAATGCTTATGGTGACATTACATTTACATCTCGTGCACCCCGATTTTTTTTCTCGCTGACATGGACCCCCTGCGAATCGAAATCGACCCCTGGGGGTCCATATAGGCCACTTTGGGAATCACTGATTTAAACAATAGAGATGACCCTCGCGTGAGACCTTCAATGTCTTATAACACAGGAAAACATGACAACGCCATTTCAAAACATGAGAAGATTTTTGAGAGTTGAATATTACGTTAGCCTCTAGAAAGAAATTAGGAATAAAAGCCTCAAAGCTAGTGTTGTCCTGTCCAAACCATGTTTTCATGATGATTATTGAATTAGATGATAGGAATTAGGATAAACCGTATTTCATTTTAATAGATAATCAGCTTATTTTTATCACTTTCCTAACATTTCTTTTGCACACGGAAAATATGACTCATTATCACAAGGATCAGATTGTAACACAATTTATTTATCGGTTATTGCGTCGCTGAATTCTACTGATTATCTACATGTAATTAATCAAATATGTTAATCCAGTATGCAGCTGGGTGACAAAGTCCCTAACAATCAACCCACATTTTCGCTGAAATGGTGAACAGTGTTATCCCTTACCTAAGGTGAATGTACACAGTTGTTGCCTACCCGATCCTGGGTGAACAGCCGGGCAAAAGATGCCGTGGTCCGCGATAGATTCGGTATACACCGTTTCACCGCTTCGCAAGGGAGAGGACCACGCAAGCGATCTCGAACTCGTAACCAATCGAGAGACTGGAGTAATCTGGTCGCAATTGGAAGTAAGGGCGTGAGTGTAAGCCCGCTGGGTAGCACTCCTGGCTATCTCGCGGTTAAGGCGTTGGCCTCTTACGGGCTTGTGGCGTAGCTTGATGGTGGACTGTTTTTGTCCAAGTCTTCTGCGCTCACTTCAGGGAGACAGAACGACTAATCGTTAAAACTTCCTGAGGTGACGGGCTCGCTCGCTGTAGTTGACAACTCTAGTTGTTGCCTAGATACTTATTTCCGACAAAAGTATGGTTATGAAACCAAAACTCAAAATGCATTTCCCCTAAACTCTACACAAAGGAGAAATAATAAAACTGTCCGAAGCATGTATCTGATTGGTCAGACCATTATTACCGTTATGCCTTATTATTTATTACAAAATGCAATTAAAAATGCGGTTACTTGTTTTATTATACCTCTAGAACTCCGCCTTTCTAATGGATTTTTTGCAGTTACTTTTAAGTAGTATGTGCAGAATGTGCCCTTGATTCTGAATAAGCAAAAATCTCAATTTTTAAAGAAATGGGTACATTGATTAACCCTCCAACCGCGGGAGACGCTTACTGAGCGTTCACCTTGATTTTGTATGCAATTATCGCGTCGCATGTAATTTCTGTATTTCCGCTATCACCCCGTTGAATCTTTTTCTGTTGCTCTGTAATATCGAGAGTCGCATTTTCCACGTTCTCGAGTGGCAGGGCTAACGGGAATGGACAAATTATAACCTGTATCGTAAAATATAAACCAAATCGATAAAAAAATCGCCCGCGGTTGGAGGGTTATAGGAATTGCGTATCAAATTATGTATAGATAAGTCACACACAGCCCAGCGTCTGGGTGTGATAATTTTTTATGATACTGATCCAAACCCCATGGTAACAATTTCGAGAGTGATAAAAACTATATTGTTCAATTTGCAATATTTTTTATTATCATTTAATTACTTTTCATAAATATTTAACGTGTAATTAAGGGCATTTGACCTGCCTGATGTGAGGCTTAGCGTAGCATTAGATTCTTTCAAGCCACCGGAAATAATTCTGGCCGATAAATTCGTGAACGTCGGCTCCCATGCTAATATGGACGTTATATTTGTTTTAAATCCTTTGTAGATGATATCTTGCACTTGCACTGCATTTCTTGTGGGATATCGGTAAATTTTCTTTCTGAAAAAAAAGTCCAAATGAGGCGTTTGAATACTAACAAGGAACTAAAGACAAATACTTACGAGAACAGAAGTATATCGCTAGGTAATCTAACTCCTACTTGAAGAGCAACATGAGGATTAGACTTTATATACTCAGGGGAACATCGATGATCGAAATACGGCAATGATTGCACGCTTGAATGGCTAGTATGGCCATGAAGGCCAGTGTCACCACGGATGTCATCGCTATGGATTCCAGCTAAAGATTCAATAACTGTGACCATTCGAGTATTTAAATATATTTATGATAAAACATTCAAGTGCACTGAGACCAGCTGTTAGTGCCATACAGCTGTAAGTGATGTTCATGATTGATAACTCTTTAGTTATCAATCATGGAACTACGAAACTCAATCAAACGAAAATCAAGGAACTACAAGACGTTTGGTTAAATATGATCATCTCGAAGACAAAGATCCGAATTAAAATTACATAACTACTTCGATCTAATAATATTTATTATAATCGAAGCCCATTGAAACGTATCCAAATGGATACGTCCAAACGGATATCCAAATGGATAGGGATGTGTAAATACACAGGTATGCATACTCCGTAATGGATGTTGAATGAGTCTCTAACCCTTTATACAACCCGCTAAACAAACCGTCTCAGGAGAGTCGAAAATATATCGGGTCAAAGCGTTCCATTCCAGTAGCGTTATTGCCTTTATTGGAATTCTCAAATGACCAATGGGGCAACTGGCCTGCCAAAGCATTAGTACCGGAATTTAAGCGTATATCAAAGCAGTAAAGGGAAAATGACAGAGATTTTCAAACTTTTTTTATTATAATAATTTTACTTTACCGGCCTCCCAACCGACGAGTATTGTAAAGTTTAAAAATATTACCGGAGAGCAGAACCAAGTCGTAAGCAAATGTAATGTTTGACAATCTCTTTCCGTTAATGTTGATATCTTTCTATATCTTTTCGATTCCAGTTTGTCTATTCCTTTTCCATTCCACTCGGTAGGTATATACTCGTATATAGCAAAAATCGCAGTTTCTCGTCGGCGCGGCGTCTCAGAACGACTGAATTTATGGACACATCTCGGTCGTATACTTGATTATGCGCTCCCACGGAGGGTTACGGGCGACTGGGGGAGAGGGTGTCAAGATCGAGAGAACAGAGGTCTCGAAGAAGTCCGGAAAGAATTATGCGGTGTTAAGCGCGGCACCCGCCCCGGGGTCACGCCGCTAGATCGTATATTTCGGTAAGTGTCCGGGCCTGTCGCCTGAACCGCCCTAACCCTCGCCTGTTAACTAGTATTTAATTGTGGGGCCGCGCAGTAAACAGTGTGTGGATTTATTAACCCTCTTTCGCTGACCTTACTATTTATTGTATATATCCGGGTAAGGCCTACGTTGCTTTTTTGACGCGGTGCGAGCCGCTAAATAAATTAAATATTGAGATGAATTTTAGGCGCACGTGTTCAAAGCGCTATGCTCGCAGCGAAATAATACCCAACCTAGAAATACAAAGAATCAACTATGTTAAATTTAACTGCCTGACCTCGGCCACACCTCAATAATAAGTCCCATCAATAAGTAATAAACTTAAAAATAATTTATATTATGTTAATCAGACGGAGGATGGACTATAGGAGCAACTAGGTTTGTCACCTACAACAAGCGAGGCTGTCACCTCAGGAAGATTTAACGATATTAATCTTTCTATCTCCCTTGAGGTGAGTGTAATTGATTTAGAAACAATACATATCTACCCTCTAGCTTAGCCAATATAGGAGCAGTGTATTGTCGTCAAATGACGCATTCGTTATTTTAAAGCGAAGAGCAGCAATTGTATTTGTATGATGCCCGCTCTACACGTTGACCAATGCTTGGCCACGTCGCTGAGGTGGAAGCAAGTCGGCAACACTGTAACGTGTAAAAAATGTATGAGAAAGAGCGAGAGAGACATAGGCAGTGGCCAACGTGTAGAGTGGGCATTAGTCGAACCCACCTCCATTTGGTCATCGAAAAACGTCTGTCTGTATTAGTCTTGTGAACAAAATAATCAGCGCTCTAATACATACATTCATAAATTTCAGGAAATTTCTGAATAATAGTATTTTTCATAAGATAGATAATTGATTTATATATAATTATATTATATAAGTTTCATTACAATAATGAATTGGTTTGAACACAGGCATAAAACTGCAATTAAATTAATAGTTTTGACAACAATAGAAAAGTTCTGGCTCAACCAAACTGAGTTAAATTGTCGATTTCATTTTCGATAACATAGATACGCGTATGCAGACTGTTTTTTTTCTACGGATTTCTCGAAGGCCTTTGACAGAGTTAATCACTCAATAGGTATCACTCGCTAAGCTGCATGTGATAGGCATATATGGGGATAGGCTAATGTGGTTCTCATCCTATGTAGCTAATCGTAACAAAGCGCCGCTGACGGCGGCGCTTGGGACGTTATAAGTCTGAGTTCGAAACTGTCCCTTCAGGTATACCCCAAGATTCTCACCTTAGGCCTCTACTTTTTAATATCTACGTCAACGACTTAAAATTTTTCGTTGTTTCGTTGTTTAAAGTTTGTTGTTGACGCGGACGAACTAAAAATGTTCATTATCTTGCGTAGTAGATCTGATTGCGTACGTTTTTAAAATGATTTGAATCGTCTAACAACCTACTGTCAGAGAATCATAAGGAGCTAATGGGCTCTTGCTGAGTTGGCCACGAAGACCCATTCTGTTCAGGGTTGGTCACACTCACGGGTCAACCCCATCCGGCGGCCTCCACGCATGAAGTGCGCGCCCGGGCAGGACTCTGGCCTTTGGGCTAGTTTCCCTAGGAATCAAACTTCTGGCGCCCCTGGACGGTCTGCGCACCGTGCGGCGTAAGCCAATCGATTGTGCACTCTGACTAACAGTCGGGGAGTCTGAAAGCAGTACTGTTTCTTATAGAGCGGGGGTGGTTGCGGACCTTACGGCGACTGCTCTTGAAACGACCATCGGCTACCCGATCCTGGGTGAACATCCGGGCAAAGGATGCCGTTGTCCGTGATAGATTCGGTATACACCGTTTCACCGTTTCGTTTCGACCTCGAAGTCGTAACCAATCGAGAGACCGGAGTAATCTGGTCGCAATTGGAAGTAAGGGCGTGAGTGTAAGCCCGCTGGGTGACACACCCGGTTATCTCGCGGTTAAAGCGTTGGCCTCTTACGGGCATATGGCGGAGCTTGACGGTGGAGTGTTTTGTCCAAGTCTTCTGCGCTCACTTCACGGGAGATGGAACGACTAATCGTTAAAACTTCCCGAGGTGACGGGTTCGCCCGTTGTAGTTGACAACTCTAGTTGTCAGAGAAACAAGATCTGCCGTAACGCTTTAAAATGCAACATTGTAAATTTCACTCGAAATGTTAATCAATTACGACTATTTGATCGAAAGTGTGACTTTTCCCAAAACGTCTATTATACCCGATCTCGGACTTTACCATAATATTAAATCTTTGACAGCCTTATAGACTTATCTTTAGGGCTAAATAATACAAGAATTATGGCTTAATCATGAATTTATTTATTATGTATAATGTCTGAATTGTACCTTGAATTCGGCAGTTTTATCATTTGCATTTGGTCGCCTATGTACAAATGTATAATGCATACATTGATAAGATAAAGGCACAGTATAATTACTATGATAAATGTGTCCAAAGACGGTTTTGCGCTATCTGGAGAAGCGGCAGCACATATGCAATTGAGGCATTCGAGGTCACCTTTTAATGAACGGATTATATCCTACATGTTATTATTGTTATTATTTTTAAAGACAGCCTGCATACTTTTAGGTTTGTCTGAAGCTAACACTGACTTTAATTACAATATTTTTTTCAAATGTACATCTGGTCTATTTATTACACGAATGCCCAAAAAAAGGAGTGTAATGTGTTCACGGTTCATCTATGTATGTTTTCCGTTTCTTTATTTTACCATAACTTCTAAACGCTTGAACCGATTCAGAAGTATGGTATTGTTAGGATCGTTATGTCATCCCGAGTGTCATAACCTTAGCTGTCCAAATATCAATAATTGTCGAAATCTCCAAATGTCAATAAATTAACATAAATATATCGTGTTTGGTGTTAAATGAATGGTCTGATTGAGTACACACCAATAATATATATGTCCATATATGGATAAATACATAAACCACAAATATTTCATAAAAAAACGTAAAAAAAATATTTAAAACACAGTAGTTCAATTTTTATAACGGCAGTCGTGTTTTTTAATCTTTTTAATATATTCACTTGTTGAAAATTTTGACACTTACACGTAAACTGTTCCACTGGTCCACAGTCCGGTTGGCTAGGAAGTGTTTCCTGGGATTGGTGTGGAATCGTGTTTTCTCCAAAATGAAGTCGTGTCCTCGCAGATGATGCTTTTGACTCTGCTTGAAGATTGAAGACAACTCGGGGGCAATTATAGCATCCGTTAAGGATCTTTTACGTCTTAATGAGGTCACCCCTGATCCGACGATCCTTCAGTATGGGCAGTTGCAATCATGTCCTTCCCGTATGATCTTTACGGTATGTTAGACTGTATAACATAATTAGAACTAATAACCCTTTGAGTGCCACCTAGAGAGATTCTCGTACCTTTCAATTACCTAGATCCACCTTAGTAACTCAATCATGATTCATATGGGCGGAGATTTAATGACATTGACTCGTTTTTCTCCGTTCAGCCGCGGAAATATAGGGAACACTACCAAACGTACACGATATTATACATGCAATATAATTAAATTCGACTCTGTCCTCCTCTCCTTTACTCTTCCTCTCACTCTTCCACTAAGAGTGTTTCTAAAATAAGTATTCGAAGTAATAATTCTTCCTAAGGCTTAATTAGGTCTATTTTTTACATTTTTATTTTGGTTGCAAAGTCGTGCATTGTTAAAAAAAATTAATCTAAATTGCATCTAAAGTGCATTTTTAAAAATAATAGTCGTGCTAATAAAAAAAAATAATATGAATCTCTAGAAATATTGAAATCACCAACTGAAATTGGCCAGACACGTTGATCGTTCGACCATAATAATTCTAGCAAACTGGAGTAGAGTATCTATCATTGATTAAAGACGTTAGTTTCGAGAGTTTCTAATTTGCCATCATCTTTATTGTTAGTAAATTTTTGGTTTATAAATCGCTACTTTTGTTATTAACCTTACGCAATTCCACGTCCTATTTGTGTCAACATTTAAGATCCGCCCTCCGGCGAGCATTTTCCTCGGTCTATTCTTCGGTCCCGCAGTTATTCGTCTGTATCCTTCAGCGAAAAGCATATAAATCGTCTTCGCTCCCATTCAAGCTCCTTCCCTGCCTCATCCTGTTTGGAAGATTTCCGCCGAGGGACTCCCGCGTATACTTATTTATTCCTCCCTCCGTCATAATTTCGATTATCTTATTTTTCAGCCACGCATCATGGATTTCAGGATTTATTAGTAAGTGCCTTGTACATTATGTCCTATTACACACTGGATATATCCCATTCAATTGAGGCGTTATTAACTATCATATTGTATATTTAAACTTCAATCCAAAAGACATTTGTGTATTTGGCCTTTAAACTCTTTAATAAACTTCCAAAGTCAATAAGAGATTTAGAACCAAAAATTTTCAAACATTGACTCATCGCGAATGCTATTTATAAGGTAGACGTCCTCAAAAAAATAGGACAATATCTTTAATATACATACTTATTATGAAAAATAAAATCATGTCTCTAAGATATGTACCTCTAAAACTTCCTATAAACGCAAACTTATAGGTAAAAGTATATATATAAATAAGAAACCATTCGAAACAGATTATTCTTAGGTTAAAACAAACGAGAAACCTTATAGGAATAATTGTAGGAATAATTTGGAGTCTTGTAGGAATAGCTAATTCGATAATGTTTGAACCGAGGTTTGATAATGTTTGAATAATTTGAAAAGATAATTATTGATTGTAATTATTGCCGTTTTACTTATGTGATTACTGACCATTAATCTTTATTTTGGACTCACTTTGGTTATTGTTAATATATTTCTTGATTATATTAGATTATCTTTATTGATCTTTATGAAAATATCTTTATTGATTATTTGCCGTAACTTTGTTGATTTATTTCTTGATTATTTTTGTCATTCATATTATTGATTACTTGTGTTTTAAACGTTTATTATTATGACGTATCCATGCTATATTGACGATATTGAATCGAGAGAGGGTTACAAAAATTCATAAAAAATATGTAAAATATGGATAAATATGATAAAAATTACTACTGGAGTTGCAACTCCGATATTACCCAAAATACTACTTTAATCATCCTAATTTGCTCTCTCACCTTTCACATAGACCCCTTTTTATGCGATGTACTTACGCGAACGAGTAATCCAGTCGTCGAATTTTTTTTAATGGGCATTTTCCGAATTGCCTGTAATGCCTTCTGCTTGCTTTAAGGTTATATGTTTTGATGTTTTATAGTTTAGAAACGTCACGCGCGAAATGCTAATTTAAATTTGGGGGACATGTAAATTCACACGGGGTTATAGCTGGCGAATACGGTAATTTGAGTTTTTCGGTCAAAAATTCGCGCACAAGCGTCGAGGTGTCGGATGACCCCTTATCGTTTGCCATATACAAGAATTCTTGTTCCAAAAATGCAACAATTGTTGTCTTGCATTGGCCTCTATGTTCAAAAAAATATTGTGTGTTGACTGTTTGCCCCTTTGCAGTACAGGAAGGAATTTGGAGTGGATGAGACCTCGATAGTCAAAGAAAATAGTCAATATGACTTAATTTTCGAGCAACTGTGTTTTATCTATTACTTCTCGCTATCGAACCGCCATTATCAAAACTGTTCCTGGTTGGCATGTATAACTAATAAACCCTTTTGTTAACTTGCGATGGTGTGTCTCTGGAATGAAGGGTTTGAGTTTCCTCGTACAAGAACAACTTCATCATTTTTGAAGAAAATTACAGATCACACTGGGGATCGACTACCACAATCAATAGCTGTAAAAAATCTGGTTGAGAGATTGCGCTAACTCTACGCTATAAATAATACATCGCTACCAACGTACACCATTCATTTGTATAGCTTATACGTGGGCAATAAAAATGACAAATTCTTAATATACTTATATTTGACAGCAAGTACGAATCGATGAACGCTTTTATGGGTAATCCATACACCACTGAATCAAGTAAACTTCTGTTTTGCAGCTTGTATAGCCACCAACGACTACAAAGATTCCCACTAACTGGAGTGAAACAATATTTTGTCAAACAATACCTTTTATTGTCAATCTTAGACTATGGTGACCTTTGCCACTTATATGCTCTTGAAATAATTTTAGATAAACTCGCACGCTTACAAAATATCTGTATTAGATATGTAATTGACAAACGAAAGCTAAACCACATTACGGAATACCGTAACCAATTGCAAAGGCTGAGGATTCGTGAGCGTAGCCATGTACCTACATATAATATTTATTCTCCATAAAGTCCTCTAAAATCCCCTTTTTTATCTTAAGCCACTCTTTACTTCTTTATTGAGTCATAGTATTTCATTCAAATCCAGTCAGAAAAATACGCTCTCAATTCAATTATATCAGTTATAGTCATATTCTTATTTATTTCCTATATTTAGTAGTTTCGTATTTTATTACTATTCCTCCGATTGTGGAGCCAGCTGTCTTCTCACGTCAGAAGGGCAATATCGCTATTTACTGTCGAGAACTTATTATAGGTTTTTTATTTATTTTATTTCTTTATTTCATATTTCGTGTTAATTTTAAATCGTTTTTGCTATATTTACTGCTGCCGGACACCCGTTGAGTATGAGTCAACCAAATCTGGTCGCGAAACAATTATCCGTTGAGTACGAGTCGACCAAATCTGGTCGCGCGTTTTTTTCACTTCTTTGACGTTCTCATATTTATTCATAATTATCTAATTGTTTTACAAAATGATATTTTAATATCCTATATTCAAAATTTCAATGCAATCATTGTGCAGTTGTTCTTTTTATGATTGGTGTAGTAGTTTCGTAGTTACAGTACTTTAAGTCGACCGCCGTCGATGTCGCCGAAAATCCTGCAGATGCATCAATGAAAATACCCATTTAATCCAAGGGTTAAACCTTCCACGTGTGTCTGCAATAGTGGGCTGTATGATATCGCTGTGTAATGATTAGTCCGACAACTGTATTATATGTAAATCATTATAATGTGTTATATGTATGTATTATATTATATAATGTGTTATATTATATAATGGAACAAAGATCGGATTAATTATCAATAAAAAGTTTGTAGCACCCGACGTTTTAAAATTCTCTCGACGACCCCCTCCCCCATCCCAAGTTATAATCTGCGTAGTAACAGCAGCAGTTTGCCGCCTACCCGCAAAATAACAACGAACTTAAGTCTATCTTTGTCTACGGCGGTTGAAATATCGCCGAAACGTTTGGTGCCACAAACTTCACGCAGTAAATCCGTTTTTTATCTTGTTTGTAGTGTAAAACAACCGAGATATACTTAGATTTTTATTCATTCATTAATCCATCTGTAGCCTCGTACCGAGTCGAGTGATAAAGATGTAGTTCAGGATTCTATCCGTCGTTTTTGGAGTTCATTTAGTTTTCGCTACGGAAACTTTCTTAGGTACGTATAATGATATTTTCTCGGTTGCATCGAAATAAGCACTTCCGCCCTAAATCCATTATTTAAAACGCTCCTTATGGCGAGCGAAGCAGAACGATCCTGGGGCGAAACAGTTTCGCCTCGAATCACAGATTCAGCAAGAAGTGTCTACTAATTTACCAGATGTGTCACACCCTAACCACATCATATGTGTGAAGTTGAATAATCTGGACTAAATCACACATCCAAGTTATTGCCAAATTAATTAAAATATATAAGGCAGGTAGAGGTTGCGTAAGTGACTTTAGTCCTGTAATACAATACAATACAATTTAGTTCTGCTCCAGTAGGTAGGCTTTCCTACACTTGGATGCGTCTTTGCCTCTAAAATTTTAAATAATGTAATTAATTAAAGAATATTAACTATCATGATGTAGTTGTGGCAATATAAATTAATTTTAGTAAATTATAATAGGTTTTAAAACCATTGATATATAGAAAATAATCTAATAATCAAAATTGCTGATCAAAAAAGAGCTCAATGTCTGTAGTCATAATTATCAAGTCATCATATCAATAATATGATGGTCATGAAAATAGATAAGCGTATACTAAAAATATCTAAATTTAAATTAATTGTCAAATCTAGCAATATAGCCGTCGTCGATAAAAATAAAAATAAAAATTACGCTCTTTGGCAAAGTTGATTATAATGAATTTTCCGTTATTTTACATTATGATGCCCTTGGAATTCAGCATTATCCAAATCTCTTAAGTCATATACTGGATTTTTGACTAGGCCATTAAATAAGATTTTTTTGAATTGATTCTCTCCAAGACTTCTGATATGTGTTGGGACCTTATTATAATAACACAGGCCTTGGTGAAGGAAACTGTTGCGCACTTTACTAAGCCTGTGCCGATTTAGATGTAGAACAAATTTATTTCTTGTATTGTGTTGATGGACGTAACCAGTCGGGAGGAAGCAGGTATCCTGGAAGTTAATTCCAGACAGAGATATCCTTTCAAAACTAATAAGGGGCGAGGTGGCCCAACTGGGTTACCTTCTTAGTGCCTCGCCGTAAGGCGTTGGACTCTGTCTGTGCCTTCCCAAAGTCATTTACGCCCCGCCCACGGCTAAAAGAACGATCACACATGGTTATACCAGCCTGGGGTGACGGGTTCGCCCGTTGTATTAGACACCGACTAACTGTGCATATAAAAATCTGAATATTGCGCTGATACGGTATCAGCGTGATATCAACTGATATCTCGCTGATACCGTATCTGTTTTAATTATAGCCGACTCCTCGATTAATCTGTGGTTGGGCGGAGTATACAGCTGCAGTGAAATCGTAAGGTGGAGAACTGGATGGCCTGCTCGCCCCTACTTTATTCGAGGCGTTGTCTTTATTTATTCGCCGCCACTTTAAAAGTTGTGACTTGGAGCCGCTCGCGCGGGCGCTCTTGCGGGCGGATTTGCACTCTGCACTTAGCTGCGTTGCGCCGCCCAACTGATTGCTCTCTACGCGCATTGGGTGGTAGAAAACTACGTTGCATGCCTCAAGAATGTATTTGGTCGGTCAAGACTTATCGATTGCATGCGAATCTATTATCCGCTCGGCAACTCCCTGTGTATTTTTATTCGCTTTGTAGTTGGCAACACGGGCGAACCCACCAACCCAGGAAGGTATAACAATGTACAGATGAGTTTTTAATTAGTGACACCTTGTAGTGGGTAAATCTGTACGTCGAAGTAAGCAACTTTTGCTAATAATTTTTTTGTCAAATTTGTAAATCTTATCTATTGAAAATAACTTCTAGAAGCGTTGAGCGCGCCGCACCATCTAGCGGTAGGTAAAATATCGCTAATAACCAATATTAGCGATAATTTACCTATTGCTAGATAGCGCATTGTGCTCACAGCTCTTTATAATATTTTTCAAAAACACAAATAACTGATAAAAAAAATGTTTTAAAAAAATATTTTTTTTTGGATGAAATCAGATATTGTTGCGGTTGTTTGATATTATAAATAAGATATAGAATGAATTCACCGCGTGAACTTTGTAACACCCGCCGTTACAACGGCGGCTGCAACGTCGCCGAAACGTCGGGTGTTACAAACTTTACGCGGTAAATTCGTTTTTTATCTTATTTTTTTCCCCAAATATTTTAATCATAATTTGCTTAGTTCGCCGTACTGATTCCCGCATTACAAGAATGTTTATAATTAAAAACTCGTCCTGTATACCCTGTACTCGTTCTTTCAACCGTGTGGTTAACACTTAGGGAAATTACATTCCACCGTCTAACTACGCCAACAGGTTAAAATAACATTATGCCATGTACAACTAACATTATGCCGAGTACAACTCCTTACCGCGTGTCTCTGGTAAGTGAAAACAGAGGGCCGACCTCGCGGCCTCACTACCAGATTTGACCGGCTCTCCCCGTCCTCCAGTCTAGACATGGTTTTTTAGATCGCTTGCGCGGCCTCTACCTGACGTAAGTGGTAATTCAGTTTAAACATATCGCGGCCCGACGGGTCCTTTGCCTGTCTACCACTTGGGATCGGGTAGCCAACGGGTTGTTTCAAGAGTGGCTGACATCAGGTCAACATCCGCCCGCGCTGTTTAGGAAACGTGAAGTGCGAGCCTGGGTAGGACTCTGGCCCTATGGTCAGTTTCCCCTAGGAATCAACCTTCTGGCGCTCCTAGACGGTCTGCGCACCGTGCGGCATAAGCCAATCGACTGCGCACTCTGACTAACGGGGGAGTCTGGAAGCAGTACTGTTTCCTATAGAGCGGGGGTGTTTGCGGACCTTACGGCGACTGCTCTTGAAACGACCATCGGCTCCCCGATCCTGGGTGAACAGCCGGGCAAAGGATGCCGTTGTCCGCGATAGATTCGGTATACACTGTTTCACCGCTTCGTAAGGGAGAGGACCGCGCAAGCGACCTCGAACTCGTAACCAATCGAGAGACCGGATTAGTCTGGTCGCAATTGGAAGTAAGGGCGTGAGTGTCGGCCCGCCGGGTAACATTCCTGGCTATCTCGCGGTTAAGGCGTTGGCCTCTTACGGGCTTGTGGCGTAGCTAGGCGGTGGACTGTTTTGTCCTCAAGTCTTCTGCGCTCACTCCAGGGAGATAGAACGACTAATCGTTAAAACTTCCTGAGGTGACGGGCTCGCCCGCTGTAGTCGACAACCCAAGTTGTTTAGGAAACGTATAAGGTTAGCCAGATACGGAGTGCACAGTCGATTGGCTGACACCCCACGGTGCGCAAATATGATTCTGATTCACTCTGATTCCCATGCCACCTGCCGTGGCATGGGAATCAAAGTCAGGGCTTGACCTTTTTCGGGGAGGCTACTGGATAGGAGTTGCTGAGCACAACCGTGAGTTGAGCCGACCAGAAATAACGAGCAAGTCTTAATGGCCCAACTGCTGGAGGACCGTTAGCTACCAAACTAGCTAGCTTTCGGAAGTGGCTAATCGTGGTATATTTTCTAATTTAGAATGTTTTTAATGAAATAGGGATATTTTGCAGTTTGAGGATGGCAGTTTGTTTGTGGGAGTGGAGTATACTGGTAAATTTTATAAATAGGATAAAAAGAAATTTACCGCTTGAATTTTATAGTACCCGATGTTTCGGCGACGTTGCAGCCGCCGTTGTCCAGAGAGGGAGTCTAATCTGGTCAAAGGGGCGGCTGCAACGTCGCCGAAACGTCGGGTGCTACAAACTTAACACGGTAAACTCGTTTTATCCTATTTATAATTTCAAACAATTTCATTGCGAGAGAATTATATAATATAAACGAATTATAATTAGATGACTGACAATTTCCATCTCGATTTTATTTATTTGACTTGACATTTGTACCATTTTATTGATTATTATATTATTACTATTATTTCTAATTGTCTCCCATAATCAATTATATTTCTTATTTATAGGACCATTTAATTTTAATATTATAATTTCATGACTAACTGTAGTTATAAATATCTAATATAACTCAATTGTGTGGTGAGTCTCTAATGAAATATTTAGTATACATTTTAAAGTTATTTTAACATTATGCGGCTATATAAAGTGTCTAAACAACTATGTAAAAGTTTTTGAAGACAATTAGTGCGATTTGATTTGATTTGATTTGACAACCGCGATAGTCTTCGACTGGTAAGTTTTGTATGACTGGTAACTATATACAACTTGTACAACACCGATAAACTGATCAATGAACAAAGTACGGTGCTTGAATAAGCGAGTTTCGATTAAAGATATCCCAAATACACTAGATTAAATAATTGCCAACACTACTGCCACCACTACTAAAATAAAATAAATAGAGCAGACGGTTCGCACCTGACCTGAGAGCGCCAGTGCGCATTAAGGAGATTTTATCGACATCGATGGACCCATTTGTTAACTCGAACGCGTGCTGGACGGAATTTAGTGTACCCGTTTGTAAAGAATTTTTCTTTTATGCTCCGCTGGGTCCGGATTTATCGGCTCCTGGGACCACTTTAACAAGGAAAATTGATACTCGGACAGCAATAATGAATTTCTCCACTAAATGGCAACGGCTCATGCGAATGGCAGTAAGTTAATGCGTTTTTTTCGTGTGGAGGTTACTTCTCGGCAGTTATTTCAGTTCTCCGCTGCAATCTCACGAACAATTTAGCGATCTCAGTCACTCCTGAACATCGCAGTATGAGTTTCGTTTCGTGTTCCAATCTGGCGATGCTCGTACAAGACCTGCAACCCAACATTTCAATTTATTTTATTTTTTAATATTTAGAAAACATAAAGCCGTTTCAATGAGGTCTAAATCCGAAAACTTGTCTTGTATACCCTATATTATATAATGCTTGATTTTAAAGCTAATATCGTATACATATACATAAAGTATTATGCATATAATATTAATATATCGTATGGTATTTCTTATTTTTTCCAATATTTTTATAATCGTATTTATATAATTGTATTCATATGTTTATACCACAATATATTTATTATTTTTTATAATCGAATTTAGGTATCTATGTACTTACCATATTATTACATAAATATGATTAGGTATATTTATTTATTTATTTATTTTTATTTATTTAATTACGTAATTTAAAAACATTTACAGTTCATGGACATGTAGGTACAATGTAATAGACAAAATAACCAGTAGCAAAAAACTGAAACCTGATATGCCAGAAACTGTTGCCAGATATTCCATTTCAATGTCGCCTAACTAGGCTATAGCCTGTTCTAAGGCAGACATTTAAATTAACATAATTTTATAAAAATATAGTAAGGTAATCGCCGTAATTTTAAGAAATAAAATTTTTGTAAATAAAAATAAATATTTTTTTACACAGAAACATGAAAATAATCCTAAAAATTTCAATATAAATTAAAATAAAATAATTGAAAGGCCTACAATTCCTACAATTTAATAGAATAAAGAAATGGTTTGGAAATATAAATAATATAAAAGTCATTGTTTATATACATTTTCATTTAATAACTACAAACTGTCAATCAAACATCCATACAAACTGTCATAAAAATAAACTGTCAATTTAATAACTATCACATATATAAATACCATTCCATATATACCATTTAGACATTTATACTCAATGCTCTATCTATATTAATCCTCCCTTCCTTCATCAACCAAGACGTGACAGATTTTTTAAATGTTGTCATAGTGTTGATAGCCTTAATTGATATACATTGTAATATTTAAACAGATTATTATATTATATTATATATTAAATTTTAATTAGGTACATTTACTATTTCTAAAAATATAACGTTAGTCAATTTAGTTCTTTATAAATTAAATCGCTAATTTTAATTGTTTACTCTGACCCGCCTAGATACAGGACATTACAGTCCCAGTTAGGTGGGCACTGACCATTTGCTACATTTGCGTGTTAATTTTTTCCGAGTTACTTTATAACATTGGTAATAATGTGGCTATATGTACAAAAAAATATGAATAAAGTACTAAATAAATAAATAAATGCATTTGATACAAAATTAATTAGGTCCAAGAAAAAAGTTACGTTTTTCCACTTAAGTATATATTTTTTTTGAAAAATAATCACACATAAAAGAAGATGGGAAGAAGGGAGGAGTTAATAAGTAATTAAATTTATTTGATTACACGTTATATAATAAAGTCATAAATGCACGTTATTTAAATATATTCAAGAACACATCATTTTATTATTATATTGCAATTACAATGATATGTCAACACCGTCATTAATTATTGCTTTCGTGAGAGCGATAGATGACTTGTTGAATACGTCAAATCGCCGAGCTACGTATACTCTATAAATATAACAGTTTTGTGCAAAAATAGTGCTAACCTGCAAAGGACGACTCTCGATGGTATACGAAAAGATACCATTCCAAGGAGATACGAACAATCTAGACAAGCCGCCAACAATTTGTGAAAAAATACCATTTTCTTCTTGATTTTAATGGTTGAAGCCAATGAAAAGTAGCTACTTTATTGTAATTGTGAAAGTACAAATAAGAACGATACTTCAAAGGTTTCTAAAACAAATTTTAAATACGTTCAATTCTCTTTACTAGAACTATGCATCCCTTTTACCGCAGCATCAGGACAATGCCGAAGAGCACATTAGCAATATTACTAAAGTAACAGTGCTTACTACTCTCTTTGACGGATAAACCGGTAGTTTGGTTTGTTCAAGCTGAGTCGTACCTGCCATATTTGGATATACTACGGAATCAACGTAGATTGTACGTCGTATCTCAGCCATATACCATATACTGTAGGCAGCCAAAATAGATGATATTCTCGATACTCACCCCACGATAATCGTTACGAACTCATTCGCCGCCTTAGAGAAGTATACATTTTTTCAACGATGAAATACTCGGAGACAGAAACTCCCTTTCCACCTACGATCTGGAAATCTGGAACTCTGCACTCCCATCTGGAGTGCTGGAACAGCACTTTCCAACAAAAGTGTACTCCATCAGCTTATCTTTGCGACGCTTGCCACAACAAATTCAAGCGGTCTTCGCCGCCCAAGCAAATATTTCACCGGGCAAAGTGGCAAGGCCGGGGCTTGAGTTTGAACCAATAGACAAAATGTCATATATGAGATGACGTCATATCTCTATCAATTCTTCATTCCTTACGCGTTTGAATTTCAATTGAAATGCAACAGAGAATGACGTTATCGTGACGTCGGCATTGCTTGACCCACTGGAAAAAAAAACTGTAATCGTCGAAACGTGTGAAAGCTCGTATAGATGCGTCGTATACGACATTTCCTCTTATCAGTTAAGACCCTCTCCCCCCCCCCCCCTCCTCTAAACTGACAATATCATGGATATTTCGTTAAGTATTTCTAAACTTACTGTAAATTCTGCTACCGTACCTGATAATATTTTTTACAGTATTTATATAAAAGCAAATTCAGGATTTATCGCAAAAATCAGCTACGCTAAGTATAGAAAAGGAAAAGGATAAGGATAGGTGCAATAACGCCTGGGAGGCCAAGAACGCCAATCAGTGGTTGCGGTGATTACCAGATCGGCGCGTAGTCATTTCGGCCGGCCTCCATGTATATTATATAAATATATGATAAACATGACTAACAAGATTAATTATTAGGTAACAGGAGATAATTCCAAAAAATATATATTATTGGTATTTACATACAAAATCGAACAAAAATATGCGGCGCCGTTTTTGCGGACAAAGGCTGGCTTCCGAAAGGTTAAAGGACTGATATGGAATAAATTAATATTAAAAAAAAACAATAAAAACACGCTTTTATAAATGCACGTAAAAACCAAAAAAAATATTCTATTTACACTCTCCATGTACAGGTCTATATACATTTTATACAGGCACCCAAGGCCGTGCCCAGATTTTTTTTTCGGGGGGAGGTCAAAAAAAAAGACCGGCTAATTCAAATTCAATTTTATTACCCTTACATTATGACGGGAGAAGCCCGCCACTGAAAATACTGTAGGTCCTAACTACTAACTAACATTTTCGTTTGCAAACGTAAGAACTTACAGATTTTTTTTATTATAGTCCTATTTTTATTTATACACACCATCCACCACTTCCTATTAGGCTTTTAGCTTTATTTTGGAGTAATTTGCAGCAAAACAACATGACTGACTGACTACTGCCGCGGCAACAGGAACAACATCGTCGTCAAACGTTTGTTACACCGTCTAATAGCAGGGCGCTGGCCATGCCAATCGTCCAATAATTGACTCAAGCGATGGAGACAAACATTTGAGTCTTGAGTCTTTTGACAGCTCTATGCTCTTTTCGATATGAGTGGAACGGATGGATATGAAACTAACACTTAAAAACATACCCGTGAACGCCCTAAAATTGCTTGAAAACGTTCTAAGCGCTGTCCGCTAACAGAGCTTTTGATGATATGGCGAAGCACGACGCTGAGATGAATGCGAGTGTCCAACTCTACTAGTTGACACTTGACTGCGCGGGATTTGTCGGTCCGACATCAAGGGTCTGTTATCGTATAGATTTCTACTGTCACTGAAATATCGTACTGCTGTTATTTCTTCCTCGATTTTAACCCGATAACAAAGCTTAGCGGAATACCCCTGTTAGGTTTGCACCCAAAAATCGATTTTATCTAGTGTAAATCTATTTCATTTTGGAAAGTCGATTCTATCTAGTGTAAATCCACTTCATTTCGGGGGGGGGGGTCCGGACCCCTCGGACCCCCCCCCTGGGCACGGCCATGCAGGCACCTATGTCAATATTTACACTATTTACACTCAATATTTACAAGTCAATATATAATAGGTTTGCTATAACCTTGAAACCTGATCGTGTTCAAAGTCCATTACGTGACCTTTCTCACAAGTGCAAACACAACTATCATACGATATTCCATCATGGAATGCCCATGATACGATATGATACGATATGATACGATATTCCATCATCAGACCTTGAAACTTAATCGTGGTCAAAGTTCATTACAAGACCTTTCTAACAAGTCCATACACGGCTATGATACGATATTCTATCATAGAATGACAGTGCCTATCTTGCGGCTCCATCATCAGACCTTGAAACCTAATCGTGGTCAAAGTTCATTCCAAGACTTTTCTAATACGTCCAAACACAGCTATGATACGATGTTCCATCATAAAGTTCCAGTTCATATATTCCGACTCCATTATCAGATCAGTTCTACCATATTATTATATTGTCATCAGAACTACATACAGCTGCCAATTTTCATGACGCTACGATCCTTGGAATGGTTTAATTAGTTACCTTAGATTCCATTGCATAGTTACATACAGGTCGACCTAATAAAAGCGTGTTAAAAAGTACTTTAATAAATATATCGCACATTTTATCTGGATACACTTATTAGACTTTTTGATTCTCTTTAATCCACAGTAAAAATTGAAGAAATCATGGTTTTAGCAAATTATCAATAACACAAAATGTAGTAAACGGATAAGGCAGTATTTTTTTTAAACTTGAGAGGTTTATGCTACACGCCTCCACGTGACCAGCCCCCATATTAATATGTATAGTTACGTTCTTCTACACCTTCTTGCCTTGGCCGTTGTGCGTATATACCGAAGCCATTCAGTAACGCCTTTCGCCGGCCTAACGTCACAGGTTCGGTTCCTTTCAGGGACACGTGCATTGTTACAGCGGCCGCTGGTTAGGAGAAATTCAACTCCCCTCCATTGTATAAGAGGGACAGAAGGGGGGAGGGAGATAGGTGCCCTCCTGAACGTTATTATTAATTCCCCCTTCGGTGTCCAAGTCTTAGACGTGTGCGGGGACTCAAAACAAAAGTCACCAAGTCGACGCGAGACGACGCACGGGTCTGTGGTGGCATCGCTACAGTAACGGACTGGTCAATGACTAATAACAGAGAAACCTTAAAATACCATTCAATTATTTGATCTCGTAAAATATTATTAGGCATACGGAATAGGACTATATTCAGCTAAGACAGAATATAAATATGTTTGGGTGAAATCAGGTTAAATTTAGGGTATGTCCGTAAAGCAGAGGCGGTGCAAAATAATTTTTAATTTTCCAAAGAAACTGATTTTTTAGCCATTGTTTAAAGTTATCTTTTGCTTGCTCATTCGTTAACAAACTAGCATCACTCTGCCTGATAAAAAAAACAGTTCTATAATAATAATAATAATAAAACGCTTTATTTGCTTATTTAAAAAGGCGAGCTTATTGCCTAAAAGCAATATCTTACAGCTAACCTTGACCTAGTGGAATAACATGTTATGAGGCAAAAATAAGATAAACTAATAAATTAACTTTATAAAGAGAATTCAAACATTTAAAATCAGCAGAAAAAAAACAATGAATTTAAGAATAAAACAAACAATAAACCTATAATGACGCAGGAGACGCAATTTAGAAGGAAAAATTAGGAAAAGTTTATGAGCGCGGGTTCAAGTATTCTTTGAGCCTGCGTTTGAAGCAAAACAAACTCGGTGATATCCTTATACGTGCGGGTATAGCATTCCAAAGACGTACGGAGAAGGAGTGCGAGAAGAAATCACTACTGTGACCAAGGATCGAGAGCAGTAGGTTGTCTTCAGATCTCAGAGGGCGCCCGCGACAAGAAAAAGGTTTGAACGTAAATACTTATAAGATTGTTCGAAGCGGCCCCTTCAGGATTCTAAAGAGCAAACCTAGGACTCTCGTATCTCTCCTTTCTCGGGTCGTCAGCCAGTGAAGTCTCCTTCTGTACTCCGTAATATGGTTTTCTTTTCTGTGTGACACAACCAAATAGGACTCAGGAGTAGTCTACTCAAATAGGACCCCCTGAAACAGGACTGCCAAGTAAGGCGGGCTCGGTTCCACATTACTTAGCACATTAGAAAAATAAACATCTGAATAATTTATGCGCTTTTTAACCTGGGCTTAGACAGATTTATACCTAAATTTAGACAGTATAAGTTACGGCTAAATGTAACACAAAACGGTAATTCCTCCATTTTTTCTTCTTTCGTGCTGTTGCATTTAAATGTGTATGTAACCATTTAAAAAAACATAAAAATATAGCGAAAAAAATATCATTCTGATATCTGATTCAGCTCTGTCCTCGAAGTATTACCAAGCGCTGCGCCGCTGTTGAGCAGGGTGTCGAATGTATGCGGACGTGGACTGCCTCCTTAACTCCTGAAATCTCCGCTAATGGTTGCGCTGGCGAGCCTTCGCCGGCTTTTCGGATTATTTCAGCGCCCAGATCCTTCGATTATTATTCAAGAATGCAGCCTTTAGACAGAAGCACGTGCAACTCGGCGATGATGCTGTACCTACATATATGGTCAATTGACAATTTCTTTAAGGCCTGTGTTCTATCTTGGAAAATTTCTAACTTGTGTAGGATTATCGCTGATGACTGCAATTTCTACGTCTATTATTTAGTTAATGTATTCCGAAGTTTTTAAATAATTGTGACGATTCTTTTGAAAGTACGTTTGTCAATGTTAGTAATGCGTGTTAGTGTGTTTGTGTGTGCACAGAACGATACAGAAAAATATTTTACTTTTTACAGGACTGCATAACCAAAAATGAGTGCAATGTGTTCAGAGTTCATCTATGTATGTTTTCAGTTTCTTTATTCCGCCATAACCTCTAAACGCTCGAATCGAGTTAGAAGTCATAGATATAATAGTGTGTTATAATAGATAAAATAATAACAAAAAAAAACCGACTTCATTTTTTTTTTAAATAAGTGCAGCAGCCATATCATAGTGAAACTAAGAACGTGCTATCATATTTGAATGGGTATACAAAATTCCGTGTCTGTGCTGTTGACCGTTGAGGAGTTCCCTCATTAGAAGCCAACCCTAGGTGCCGTAGTCCTGTCTTGCTAAAACTTAGAACGGGCTGTCGTAACTGAATTCATATACAAAATATGAATACCAATTTCTTGTCTGTGCAGTTGACCGTTGAGGAGTCCCTTAAGAAGCTTACATGGGTGGAGTCAGGGTTAATGAGGAAGCGGTTAGATTTGCAGGACATAGGGTAATTCACTAATTGTCCATCGTTCTAGTCGAAAGAAAACCCTTGGTGCAGCAGTCATGTCATGGTGAAATTTAGAACGGGCTATCATAACTGAATGCGTATACAAAATTTCGTGTCTGTGCTGTTGACCGTTGTCTTGAGTCTGGAGCCAACCCTGGGTGTAGAATCAGGTCATGCTTACCAGTAGAAATGCATTGTTATCGGAACTGAACCTATATGTACATTTTTAACTTCATATGATAATATTTGTGGAGTTCCCTCAATTCTTCACTGATCTCATCATCAGAACAGGATATTGATAAAATGGGACCAATATGGAAGTATATCCATTAAAACAATAAAATAATTTTCCAAATCGGTTCATAAATGACGGAGTTCTGTGGTAACAAACATAAAAAAGATATTACCGAATTGATAACCTCCTCCTTTTTTCGAAGTTGGTTAAAAAGTAAATGGTATAGTTAGAATCGTTATGCTATCCTGAGTGTCATGGAGTACCTTAACTGTTCAAATATCGATTACATATTTGTCTAAACGTCCAAATGTCGAAATGCCAATAAATTTACATAAATAATATCGTGTGTCAAATGATAGGCGTGATTGAGTAAATTCCTGAAATATACATGCATTTATATAGATAAATACATAAACCACATCCTTTTAACAAAAGAATCATAATAAAAATAATTATAAATACAATAGTTCACTTTCAAAATTGCTACCATATTAATAGTTCAATAAAATGAATAGCTAATCTGCAAAAAATGCAAGATATGATCTAGTTTACAATAAGAACATCATGTAATGCTACAATATTTATTATTTTAGTACTGAATTATTGAAATATATTGAACTATGTATTAAATTAAACTATAAGAATAAAATTATTTTTAAAACATTTTTAAAACATTTTTCATATAATGTATTCTTGTTCATTAAAATGTAGTAAGTTTTGTTCACATCTGGAACGAGTATTTTGTTTTTGAGAAAACTACAGAAAATTTGTTTTTCTTGTACAGAAACACATGTTTTATTTAAATGATGTATACATAATTCTTGTTATATAAATCATGCATTAGACGCAGAATATAGTAGATCTGATGGTTTATTAATAAACGAGTAAATAAAACGTTTTATATTAGTGTTCTTCTAACTAAACAGAAGGAATTGTTTTTTTAATAGAAGAATCTACTTTCCATGTTCTCACAATCGCTTAGCTATTATCCTGTGTTTGAGATACGTAAGTTCACGTGTCTGTATGTGTGTGTGTGTGAGTGGGAAGTACGTGCCCAAGAGCCTCGGACAGTCTTCATAGGAGACACAAACTTTGCTCAAGCACCACTCCCTTTCTCCCCCCTTTCCCCACCCGACCAGTCACCTTATTCGACTCGTCTTACCACAGAGCGTGCACGCACACTCGCGCACGCGAGCACCTGCCGTGGCCACGTGACCACAATACTAACATACTAATTGTCTCGATGAAACAGACGGAATATACCTATCTTGAAGCAGTCGCTTTGAGATTAGGTTTGTTATGAAGAAAAATATTTTACAGACATGTTTTCCTACTTGTTTAAGTCACAGTAGACAGAGACGTTACTTTATAAACGGAGTACGTTCGGGTTTTCTAAAAAAAAGAGTCCACTTGTTCTTCAGCCACCTCAAAAATAAGAAACAGTTAGTCAGCTACCACTTTTATGTGTCGTATAATTTCCTTACACATAATGGTTTGTTTCAAGATTTGAATCTGTGTTGTTTTTGTGTTTTCTGCTAAATGTTGTAAAGTTTAGCAAATGTCTTATATTCGTGGATGACATTAAGTTATTTGCTAAAGTAGAGAATATCAACGATTGTACGATTCTGCAAGAAAATATCAACATTGTAGTAGCATGGAGTCGCAGAAACCGTCTGGAGATGAATATGGGAAAATGAGCAGCTGTTTCCTATAAGCGAATAAAAATTTTCACCTTTTTCGTTTTCGAAATCGGAGCCATTTGCTTAAAAGAGAGGTGCTCATTGAGGATTTGGGGGTGATCTGTGACAAACGTTCAACCAACACAGTGATACTATGTGCAAATCAGCGTTGAAAATTTTCGGAGTTATCATTATCACACATACGTGATATTTATTTAATGCAAAACTCATTCGAATGGAATGAAATTACTGGAATTCAATCAAGCTGGAATTTAATTGAATTATTTGGGACCCATGAGCAGTCAATAGTCAAAAGACATTCGTAGGCACATTTATAGTAAGAATTATGATACTTTCCTATACATACTCAGATATATTTTAGCCGAGATCGTTTCTTTTATTATTGAACTGGTAAAATTATTTAAATGATGGCACAATTAAGACATATCTGTTATGATTCTTTCCTTTTTCATTTTAGCCATTTTTTTAGTATTTTTACTGTATGTGTGTAAGATACTGACTGTATGTGTAGAAATGTTGATAACTTTTGAATCATTTGTTAATACTCTTTATTGTGAAAATGTCACAATGGGCGGGTTTATTGTCATATATGACAATCTCTTACAACCAAGCCTACAATAACGTGTTATATGTATGTGTGCGTGTAACATGTCTGTAAGTGTGTGTCTTGTTATTGCATTCGATCGACAGAATTGAAAATGCAATTCCGTTAATTTGATCCCAACGGAAAATGGTGACCCAGCCGGGAATCGAACCCGGGACCTTTCAATGTAAGATCAGGCGACCTAGCCACTGCAATTCTTTAAGATACAATTTATTACAATCTATAGTAATAGAAGTTTCTTAGCATATCTAAAACAACATTAAAAATTTGCTATCGTTAAAAAAAAAAAAAAAATTGTCTTGTTTGTTTCAGAAAATGTTGATTTATTCATAATGACGTCTTCTTTACCGTATCTTTTTAGTAAGATGTATAATTTTCATAGCTAAAGTTGCGTTAGAGGTAGAAAGTTGTTTTAATGCCAAATAGCCGATGGAGTATAAAAATTTAAATAATACTGAAAATATAGGGCAAAGAGGACATTATTTTCAGTAAATCGACCATTTTTGAAAACGAACATAACAAAAAATTACATTTTTTAACACGCTTTTATTAGGTCAACCAGTATGTAACTATGTAATGGAATCTTAGGTAACTAATTAACCCACCTTCCAAGGATCGTAGCGTCATGAAAATTGGCAGCTGTATGTAGTTCTGATGACAATACAATAATATGGTACTGTCGAACTGATCTGAAAATGGAGTCGGAAGATATGAACTGGAACTTCATGATGGAACATCGTATCATAGCTGTGTTTGGACTTGTTAGAAAAGTCTTGGAATGAACTTTGACCACGATTAGGTTTCAAGGTCTGATGATGTGGTTTTTAAGTGCATTTATAAAAGCGTGTTTTTAGTGTTTTTTTTAACTTTTAATTTATTTTAATATATAGATAGTATATTTTTTTTAACAATGTTGTAGGCCTGATATAAAACACCTATTACTAAAGATTAAGATTAATATTATTTCAAAGAGGTACATGCAGTGATTCAAAAGTTATCGGTTTCGTTCTGTAGCCACATGAAGTAAAATGATGCTCCGAAGTGAACTATTTATCTTTCGCTATTTCGCTGCGGAAAACCCCGCAAGCTGAGCCTTAGAAGACCTATTTTTTTCTTACCTATTTGAGGTCTACTTTTCGTAAAAAGCGGTATTATTCGAGAACTCGATAAGGTAAGTAGCCATACAGCGGCCGCCCGGATTAATACTCGTCACATTAAGTTCAAATGTATTGTTATAATATGTACGATTGCATTACATAGTATCTGATTTATACTTTTTTACCATAGAACTTTCATATAATATTAATGTGTATATATTTTAGGTACAAAATCCTTTTTATTATTATTCCTGCGGAAATTATTATCACAATAACTCTTACGGTTAGGCCGAACAACATTGCCACTAGGCAATATGACTGCCCTATTGTAAACACTTTGTGTGGACAGTAAAAATATTTAAACAAAGAAACAAACAACTAGAGCTGTCAACTACAACTGACGAACCCGTCACCTCATGAAGTTTTTATTTTAATTTTATTTTTCGGAAAACTTACAGCGTTTTATACTTAATGCTTACACATATTATACAAATCTAAGGCCAATTAAAAGTTTTCACAATTAAACTAAATCTTTTGTTACAGCGCAATGAGCTATGAAAAAAATGCAGGTTTAAGTAAGGGGAAAGGGATAGGGAAGCCACATTATGGGTTATGTAGATGTATTTAAGATATATGATGATATATAACATACATACATATATACATACATACACGTGCACAAATAATAAATTAATATAAATAATACGATTAGGTAATAATAAAATGTAAAAGTATAGTTATTATAAATATATAAAATATACATCACAATGTATTTATAATGTTAATATACATATGAACTTTTATAGAAAATATACTGGCTAGAAAGCATTGTTATAGTGTAGCAACCATTACGATATCCTACGTACCTAACGGACGAAGAAATACCAATCAAGCCCGAAGGCTGTTTATCGTATTTCTAATTTCTTAGAAGCAAGTATTTGAAGATAAATTGAAAATATCCAAACATTGAAAGTTTAGGTTATATGAGCGAAGTGCTCTATAAAAATACATATTTTT
Source organism: Micropterix aruncella (assembly GCA_944548615.1). Lineage (NCBI taxonomy): Eukaryota > Metazoa > Arthropoda > Insecta > Lepidoptera > Micropterigidae > Micropterix > Micropterix aruncella. Next base: position 24,326,811 of record OX155954.1, on the reverse strand, counting down.
GACCATAATTGGTATTGACTCTCGGTAGATAAAATAAATCGCGAGCCCTTGTCTTATTTTTAACGATATTTGATCGTTCTGAGTCCCGTTAGGTGAGAGTAGAAGACTTGGGACGAAAACAGCCCACTGTCTAGTTACGCCACTCGCCCGTAAGAAGCCAACGCCTCTCCGCGAGAAACTGGGTTTTCACCCACCGGGTGGACATTCGCGTACTTACATCCAGTTGCAGCCAGATTTCTCTGTCCTACCGACTGGTTACGGGTTCGAGGTCTCTTGCGCGGTCCTCTCCCTTGTGTAGCGGTGATTCGGTGTCTACCTAATCTATCGCAGGACCACGGCTTCCTGTACCCGCCTGTTCACCCGGTATCGGGTAGCCAAATGGTCGCTTCAAGAGCTGCTGCCACAAGGTAAACAACTACTCCCGCTATAGACGCAACAAAGCCGTTTCCAGACTCCCCCGGCTATCAGTCTGAATGCACAGTCGATTGGTTAATGCCGCACGGTGCGAGTCCTACTCGGGCTCGCACTTTCGCTTGGAGGCTGCTGGATGGGTGTTGACCCATGAGTTCTACCGACACTAAACACATGGGTCATAATGGCTTAACTGCGCTGGGTCCATTAGCTCTCAAACAAACAAACAATATATTTGCTAAATCGCAAACAACACCTTCTTGCAATGCACAAGTTTTATCTCGCAAACGGGCTGTATTATTCCGAACGGCCTCTAATAAGATTTCGCCTAAACTCAATTCTAAAATATGTTGTTTTTAATTGAAAATTCGCCGGGGAGTTTCGTCTGGCTGGGCGAATGGGAGAGCGGGGCAGGATGACGGAGCGGATGTGAATAATGGGCATCGGAGCCGCGAGGCTACGCGAAGACACGGCCCGTGCCAGGGGGAGTGGAAAGGTATCTGCGGAAATTAAATTCAATACTTTGGTAATGTGTTTACAAGAGTTGCCCGAGAGATGTCTTGTCGGCGGGAGGCAGCCATTGGAAACCGAGAAAAAACCACAGATGAGCTATTTCATACACCTGTGGCGACGCCGTATGAATCGTCAACTGCACACACAGAATATAATAATATGTTACTTTTTTCATGACTGCCGGCTCATATATGTATGTTTACGTTTCTTTATTCCACCATAACTTCTAAACGCTTGAACCGATTTAGAAGTGTGTGGTATTGTTACAATCGTTACGTCATTTCAAGTGTCATAGAGAACCAAAGCTGTCAAAATATTAAGTGATCAGTTGTCTAAATGTCCAAATGTCAACAAATTAACATAAATATGTCGTGTTTAGTGTCAAATAAATGGTCTGATGGAGTCCATTCCGGGAATATACATATGTATATATGGATAAATACATAAACCACGAATATTTCATTAAAAACTGTAATAAAAGCCATTTCAAATACAATAATTCACTTTCTATAACGGCAGTCGTGTTTTTTATTCTCTGTTATTATATTTACTTGTGTCGAAATTTGTTTTTGACGGGAATTCACTACCCTGTCCCAAAGGTATGTCATCACTCGTGCGCTTTTTATTTCATCTTTCGTTTTCCTATGACGCATGCGTTTTACCATAGCGCAAGCAATAGCGCATGCGTCACTAGTTGAACGACTGTGGATACGCGTGCGTCATTCCGTGCATTTTACGAGACAAAAATAGCAATTTTCGACGCCGTATGAATCGTCAACTGCACACACAGAATATATTAGATTACTTTTTTACATGACTGGCCAACAAAATAGGAGTGTAATGTGTTCAGGGCTCATATATGTATGTATGTATGTTTCCGTTTCTTTATTCCACCATAAATTCTAAACGCTTGAACCGATTTAGAAGTGTGTGGTATTGTTACAATCGGTACGTCATTTCAAGTGTCAAATCGAACCAAAGCTGTCAAAATATTAAGTGATCAGTTGTCTAAATGTCCAAATGTCAACAAATTAACACGACATATTTAATGTCGTGTTTAGTGTCAAATAAAGGGTCTGATTGAGTCCATTCCGGGAATATACATGTGTCTATATGGATAAATACATAAACCACGAATATTTCATAAAAAACCGTAATAAAAGCCATTTTAAATACAATAGTTCACTTTCTGTAACGGCAGTCGTGTTTTTTATTGTTTTTAATATATTTACTTGTGTCGAAATTTCTTTTTGACGGGAATCGTCTACCCTGTCTCAAAGGTATGTCATCACTAGTGCGCTTTTTATTTCATCTTTCGTTATAGCACAAGCAATAGCGCATGCGTCACTAGTTAAACGACTGTGGATACGCGTGCGTCATTCCGTGCATTTTACGAGATAAAAATAGCAATTTTTGGTTCCGCTAATTCTAAAAGCTTGTAGAAATTTGCTTTTGACATTCGTGTGAAGTTTTTGAAAAGGATGTCATGGTTTAGCTCCGAATCTTTCAATATAAAAAAAATACGTTTCTTCAATAGTCGTTAAAAGTCGAAAGCGAACGAGTAGGGAAATACCTGGCGGCCAATCAAGCTTTCTTATGTGACAAAATACCATCAGATTTGAATCGCCAATATCTATGAGACTAATAATGCTATGACTAAAAGTAATTTTGTAGCGTGGGATGAGGTTTTTCTGTGACTTCATAACGTGGATATAAACCACGCGCGTGATAGTCACGAATTAGCTTTGTGTAGAGTTTCAAGTTGAGCTATATAGGACGTCGATTCTGATGTCGCTGTAAATAGCTCGCGGAGCACTTCTAGGATCTAAAATGAGATAATTAAAATAGTCGCCGGAATATATAATAAGTGAACATTGATTATTGATTAAAAAATACAAAATAATTAAAGATGTATTCTGCGACTAGTAAATATGTTTGGAATTATATAAAACGCCAGTCAGAGGTAATATACAATCGAAAAGACTGCAAAAAGTCTAAAAGTCTAGTGCCTAGCGAATGCGAGAACTATGGCTGCGTCGAAAAGAAAACGGTGCACGGCTTATAGCTGGTCCATCCGGGCAAACAGCGGCCGGCGATAGCCCAATCGTTTACGGATCACATGTACATAATATACTGAAGTGAATACTAATGTCAAGCCGCCATAAAGGCACCCGCAAGGTCTCCTGACTGGGTGTTTTATTTAAAATGAAAATGTATATTTGCCATACTTTAGGAAAATTATCCGCAGTGATCTACACAAATGAGATGACAATTGTTTTTTATTCAGCTGACAATTGAAATATAATAATCATTCATATAATTTCAAGAAAACTGAACATTGAGGTCAGACGGTTATTGGAAACTTCATACTCAGAAAACGTTGACTTGAGTTAATGGCATACTTGTACTTATTTTTCTTGACACTAACTCGCACATTGACAGAAAATGTCTCACAAATTATGTATATTTTTTCAGAAAACTTTCAGTTGAAACAATTCATGATTTAAATTATATAATAGATTTAGGTAGCTGTGCGTACATTACTCAATATTTCTAAACTGAGTAAAACAGTTAAACTGTTACCAAAAAAATAATATTCATTAACTTAATAAAACCTAAATTATATAATAAGTGGTTACTTATTATATAATTACTTGACAACTGTTACTTGACATTGAAAATATACAGTTAGTTTCTGAATTTGTATAATATTTTTGATCATATGAGTGGTAATTTCGTCATTTGCATATGCGATTTCATAACATTCTTGAACATAATAATATTAAGCGCTATACATTTTAAGGTTAGCGTTTTATTATAGATTTGGAATTCAACCGATACATAGAAAATCATTGCGTGTTAATAATTAAATTCTGAAGCTTTATAATAATAGCAAGGATATCAGATATAATTTAATAGAAAAAACATATTTTTAGAAACAAGCTTTTATTAAAATGCTCTGTCCCGAGCCAACTCTGGGTGCAGCAGCCATGTCATAGTAGAAGTTAAAACGGGCTATCATAATTGAATGCGTATACAAATTTTCGTTTCTGTGCTGTTGACCGTCGAGGAGTCCCCACGTCGGGAGCCAACTCTGGGTGCATCAGCCATGTCATGGTGAAATTTAGAACGGGCCATCATAATTGAATGCGTATTCAAAATTGTGTGTCTGTGCTGTTGACCGTGGAAGAGTAGCCTGTTAGTTAATTCATAGGGTAAGTGAAAGTGGTTCTAATTCAGCTTGCAAAATTTGACCTAAACAAACAAATATAATATCATACATATTAACAAACATTGCAAGGTAAATAAAATCTTGTAAAAAACTACCATGTTTGTTTTAGATTTTCGAAAACTTCGCCACAAACAACCCATATTTCACACAGAAACGACATCTGTAATGCTTAGTGGGTATCAAATAGGTGACCTCATTTATCCTAGATGGAAGGGAGTATATTTAAAGATATTTTTTTGGTTTCGTGCAAATGATGCAACATTTTGTTATAAAATACATATAAATCTACAAGAAAAGTCACATGTTTTACATATCTAGTCTTATTTAGATAACATATGAAACACGAATAGATAGTATTTTCATATATGAAAAGCCACAAACAGTCGATTCTAATTTATTTTGCTTAACGAAATGGCAGGGCAGAAACCTGTTAAATCAAATTTCGAAATTTTACATAGATAATGGACCCGAATGCTTTTCTTCGTGAACTAAAATCGGAATTAGTTCATGCGAACGAGACAGACCAATACAATAGAACAAGAATAAGATTTTCCATCATAAAAAGACCAATCGAACATGAAGCGGTATAATGAAAGACCGTACGAAAAGTTTTCAAAGAATTCAGATGGTTTTATGATCCAAAGGTAGTTTTGGTGCTTGAATATACGTTCGTTCAATTTACATTCCGCTCTAACGCAGTGCTCTTTCTCGTTCGCATGATCTATATTCCTATATTAGTTTACGAAGAAACGCAATCGTCTCCCGGGCGAAACGATATTTTTAGGCTAATATAAAAACAAATAATTACCACCAAAATTTAGCTTTTTCATAATAAATTCATGTGATTTACTTTGATTTTAAAATATATATAAAAGTCAAATATTTTTCTGTGCAATTATCCCGTTACTCCTTCAGTCATTTTAACCTTAAGCGCAAACCTACGACTTCGAAGGTATGAGCCCCTATCCCAGCCCAACCCAAACATTCCCAAAATTTAATCCATCTAATTGCGATTAATTTCCTGCTCGCGAATATATCGCAAAGGCGCCCACAGGATAGAGACGTGCCCTCTCTCCCCTTTTACCCCTTTTTTAAGTCATGATCCCAATCGTCTCCCGGGCGACTGCCGCTTTCTTCCCCCGTCTTCTCCTCTATCATCTAATCCCCGAGCTAAGTATAATGCAATAAAGGGAATGCTCGTATAAGTATTGCCGCTTTACATGCTCGCAGATAAGGGTTAAGCCCTCACTTTCGCGTTTGCGGTTCGCGCGTCACGAAAATGTGCTCTGTTAAAAAATCTGGCTGTATTCGAATGCATTTCAGTAATACCCTTTCAAGAATGATAGTGAAGCACGTCCAATATCTTCTCATGTTACACATTTCTTTTATTTATTTGTCTTGCTTATTAGTAAGCAACGTCACAGAAAACCAATGCGTTCAATAGTAAAGTCAATTTAACAACATCGACTAATCCTTGCTAATATTACAATTGCGAAAGTATATTTCTTTGCCCTTCATTGGTGTGGAAAATGACCAATGAAACGATGAGGTTTTTTAAACGGATGTCTGAAGGAACGGAGAGTAACATTAAGAGGAAGGGGTGGGGATGTAGGGAGGAGAGGAGGAGGAGTTAGAGGGAGTGAATGGAGGGGAGGGGGAAAGGGCGAATTCGGCAAACAAATTTGCGTAATTTCGATTAATTCGATTTCGATTAATATATCTTTCAAAATGTATACAATGAAATTATAGCATATAATCCAATTCTCGTATCAGGATTCGTTATTCTCTTGTCAGATCTCTCTCGAGAAGTAAAAGAAAATATGTATTTTTACTATTGAGTTTCTCTCAGGTATTTCTTCAGGTATTTAATTATAACAATGATAGACCAGCGAAGCGCGTTGCGTTTTCTGGACCGAGGATTACCCACAAAGAGCTATTACAGGCACAGTATACCCCAGACAGTAGCCTCTCTTAGAACAAAATTGAAATCAAAGCGAATACGTCACGAGTCATAAGGGCTCGCATATGCTCGCGAGTTGTCTCAAAATAGTCGCCAGCCTTTACCTGACCGTAATGCTAAATGCTCGCGTTCGTCGGGACGTACCCCTCTGTCCACATTCCTCGCACCCTTTTCCCGCATTGCCTTGTAGCTCGAGAGTAAATCTACTGGTTGGTATACTCTGGTACAGAAGAGCTTGAAACAACTTTGGCATGCCTTGGCAAGAGTATAGCGAGCCGCACGCGACAATATAAAATTTGGTAACTTGTTTATTTTCGCATAAAATTCGTTCTCAAGCTACTCACTATTTTGTAATGCGTATTATAATATAATATCATTAAACTGCTGGTTTAAATAACGATATATTGCCATTGCAAGTTCAATATATTTTTTATTATTATATCGTCGCTCTATATGTGAAACCTCGTACCTATATGCCAACAAGCAAATTTATCAAGGCATGGAAGAAACTAAATAACTTCGTTCACGGTATGTTTTTTTCAATTGTGTAAATGGGACATTTTTTTAAATATTTGTTTTCTCTGCTAACGATTAACACTGTCAAAGGGTTAAGTTGTTTGAGGGGAATCACTACTAAGCACGTAAGAAGTACAACGAGATAAAATCATCAACTCATGCCTACGAGGTGCCACTGTAATGAGAATTACAAGAAAACTAAGCAATTTGAGCCCTATCCTGTACTAGCGATTAAAACGATCATATAGTTAAGTTATTTGCGAGGAATCAATACTCAGCACGTTAAAGAGGTATCATCAGATAAAATCATCAACGAGATGCCACTGCAATAATAATAATTAAAAAACTACGCAATTTGAGCCCTTTGGACATAGAGAGAACGATCCTGTATTAACGATTAAAACTGTCATATAAGTAGTTAAGTTGTTTGCGAGGAATCAATGCTAAGCACGTAAAGGGTATCATCATATAAAATCATTAAGTCACGCCTTCCAGATGTACTAGTACAGTAATTACAAGAAAACTGAGCAATTTGAGCCTTCGGGACATGGAGAGAACGATCCTGTACTAGCGATTAAAACGATCATATAATTAAGTTGTTTACGAGGATTCAATACTAAGCACGTTAAAGAGGTATCATCAGATAAAATCATCAACGAGATGCCACTGCAATAATAATTATTAAAAAACTACGCAATTTGAGCCCTTTGGACATAGAGAGAACGATCCTGTATTAGCGATTAAAACTGTCATATAGTTAAATTGTTTGCGAGGATTCAATACTAAGCACGTAAGAGGTATCACCAGATAAAATCATCAACCCATGCTTACGAGATGCCACAGCAATGACTATGACAAGAAAACATAGCAATTTAAGTCCTCAGGACATGGACAGAACGATCCTGAACTAGCGATTAAAACGATCATATAGTTAAGTTGTTCGCGAGGAATCAATACTACGTACGAAGAGATATCATTAAATAAAATTATCAACTCATACCTACGAGATGCCACTGCAATGATAATTACAATTAAACTAAGCAATGCCCCTTGGGACATGGACAGAATGATCGTGTACTAGTGATTAAAACTGTCATATAGTTGTTCGCGAAAAATCAATACTAATTACGTAAGAGGTATTCCCAGATAAAATCATTAACTCATGCCACTACAATGATAATTACAAGAAGCAATGCAATTTTGAGCTGTCGGGATCATGATCTGGATTGTGATTTCACCACAATAATGACAAAAAACGCAAATTCGATTTTTTGGCACGTTCGAGGTCTCACGCATAAACCGACGATATGAAGGGTAAAATACATTTTCCTCATAAGTAGAGAATCATTTGATTGTGCTGCAACTGCGGCGTTCACCTCTCGTCGCCCATATGCAATAGGCGGTGTTCTTTCAGGCACGCGGAGTCACCGCGGCCGCCTTAGCGGCATCTCAGAGGCAGGGCGGGCGGCCGTAAGACGGCTGCGAGGCGGCGCCCGCCCAAGCCATTGTCGATATTAAAGGGCGCCGCTTAGCCTTCGCTTGAAATAACAGGCCATAGATTACGCGGCCTCTCGCAGACAATCGGCCCGCGTGCTCCACCAAACCACACCTCACCTCACATCTTACCAACTTTAACACTACGACATGTGAATAACTTAATATATAATAAAATAATATAGCGGATCGCTTTCTGAAAACTAACAGACGGCTTTAGATAGAATTTCAAGCTGCTTCTTAAAACGGATCAGTTTTTTAAAAATAACTTAGTTGATAGGAAGTTCTATACTTGGAAATGTCAAAATTAACGAAAATGACAACGTGTATATACATAATATATACCTAAATTATAAGGTATGAAAGTTGGTATTATAAGGTATGAACATTGAACATTCAAGCGCAGATTTTTAAGCTATATAGAGAAAACCTAATTTTCCAATATTTTGTAGCAAAATCTTACTTAATTTCGTGACAACATAGTCCATAAGCCAGCGACAAAAAAGTGCAAGTTTTTTAAAAGCTAATATTTTCAGATCAGACAGTATATTGGCCATAGAATGCCGGGGTAGAGTCAGCAGGCCAGATTCTGGGACACCTGGCGCTGGCGTACTAGGAAAGGTGTGATTTTAATTAGTGTTTAGGAAAACCCCAAAGTGTTTAGGAAAAGCTGGAACCTCATCAGTATACAGTGGATGCAATAAAAAGCTCGAAACATATGGTCAGATTGCTTCATAATCGAACGAGTAGCATTTGAGAACACTTCGGCTGTTCTCAGTATTATTCCAAGCATATCTTCTTTTGTTCTCATTATTATTCGAAGCATATCTTTTGTCAATATAACATTCTGTATATGCTTTTTAATAAGCGCGCAACCAGTAAGCGGCTATCTTTAACTTTAATCCATATTCGGATTCGAATATGAAAATTTTCAAGTTAATTTCAGTTTGCGTGTAATGCAATGTCTAATTACCGAGTCATCGGTATTTCCAAATCACAACCATTACAAAGTAAACTCACATATTTTACGATTCGTTATTGCAGTATCTAGGGCAGGTAATTCGTAACGACTAATTATGAAAATATGATAACTTGCTGTATTGATAAAAAAAAATAAGTACTACCTACTTACTTTAGATATGGTATTTTACAGAATCAACCAAATCTGTAAATGTACCTAAAGAAGGGTTTACCTACATATGCCTTACCACGCCTATAGGTTTACCTACATATTAATGTTTCCGCTTTTCTAACTTTTAACGCGAGAAACTTTCCAACCAAGGTATTAACATTGATTATAAATAAAATACAAACGGAACTGCAATGTAATTCACCGACAGGAGTCGGGCCCATCCTAATAATATTACACTTCAGGGGGATGAGCTGTAGAACCCAGGCTGACGACTTGCAGTGGTAGGTTTAGGACAGCTGTCTTGCCATATGTGAGTATTCACCTTACCACTCATTCACTCCCTCTGGATAATCTGTCTAGATAAATTTGAAAGTGTAACACATCGTTAACACATTTAATCTGTTTATTTTTTTATATCGTCTGCTTACATAAGAAAAATTTGGAAAATAAAAACATTTAGATAAATCCCTCACAATCAGGGAAAATAAAATTGAGCCAATAAGACTGCCTTGTTGGATGCTTGAAGTTATTTTTTATATTTTATTGGATTGACGTTTGATGTTACTACCGTTTAAATTGTATTTTTGACATATGATTTAAAATTTAAAACATCTATGTATATACGTCTAGTCTAGGTTTTAGAAACAGACATTTGCTTAGGCAAATGCTCACGAAAACACCACCGGAAACCTTATTTTGTTTATAATAAATACGGATATATTTATAATCCATAATTACATTACCAACCTTAAATACCAACTCGTACTTTGCAGCGTCCCGAACCCTTTGCGTCTTATTTTAATCATAGAAAATCAAATCACAATTAAGCCCTTACGACATGATGCGACTTTGCGATCGCTTAATTACATTAAAGCCGTTTTACGTTTTATGTCAGAGCAGAGTCCTCCGCGGCGGGAGTGGTAGAGGTCGGTTATAACCGAAATGATAACAAGCCATGTTTGACGAAGCGATAGTTTGAAACGCTATGTAGATATGTAGATTCAAATATTAATCAACCTTCTCATATGTCCACTATCCCAATAGATGGCGTTCTAAACACGCCTATCTCAAAATGAAATAATAATATAATAACAAACGAATCTTAAAATCATAGCTCTTATTATTTTATTATTTACATAAAGATTTCATTACATAAAGATGTCAAAGATGATTTTAATTTGGTGTACTGATTTCAATACATAATGGTTAGGCGTTTTAATGTTCAAATAGACTAATACATGGCATTCTAATCTCTCAGTATTATTTCTGAGAGTTATAAGTCTATGTAAAAATACGATATTGCGATATAATGATATTGTGACCATTGGTTAAACACTGGGTTTTTAATATCGATCAGTTCTTAATAGAAAACCATTCATTATCAATGTTATTACAGATGGCGAAATACATTTCTATTAGTTTTGCCGGACAATGCTGTCACCGCCACCTGCATGTTACGAAATCGTACTATGGAATTGAATCATCTAAAACTCTATATAATCAATGGGAATATTTTCGGAAGGAAATTAATGTGATTTAAGGTTCTATAGATAACGTAGCTATTCGTTATAAATGAATGCCTTCTGTCATTGAATTTATAATATTTAACATATAATTCGCCAGAAACAGACCTATCATTATGAATATGCACCTTTATGTGATATACACCTTGTTTTGGAAAAATCTGCCATAAATATGAGAAAGATTCATGAAATTATTAGCAAAGAAAAATGTATGAACGATTTTGCCAAATGATCCGTTTTATCAGAATAAAACGTTTTATCAGAATAATAATGCAAAAGTTTAGTGTCGAATGCACTTGTTAATTAACTTTTGTAGATTGTGATTTGCTGCGGGCGTGCCCGCCATTCTAGGATGATATAACGGCTGTTGAAAAATTGAAATTTGGAAAATATTTTTTGCAGCTGCAGTTACAAAATTATATTTGAAGAAATCGGTTGTGTCGTCCTAAGGCTTTACTGAAAAGTAGACAACCCCCATGCCAAATCCCCCCCCCCCCCCCCCGCGCCCATTCAACCATCCCCTTGCGCGCTAATTCATAGCAAATTTGTAGTATTTTCCGTGGTAACAAAATGGTATTTTTCCAAAAATGATACCTGTAATTTCTTAAATATGGCGTATTTTAAACATTATTTGCGTCGCTTGTATACGAGGTATTCCAACCAAAATATCACAACGCGATTCCAGTGCAAAAAGGCATCTGTGCATTGAATTTCAAATCTCTAAATGCAATATTTCGAGATTGGTGGATGACTAGCGCGCCGATGGGCCGATTTCAATTACAATCTTTTAAACTCTTGCCATGACCGAATGATGCATGCATCCCAAATTTCAGCTGGATCGGAGAAAGCGTTTAGGCGTTATTGCGGAGGACTTCACATACACACATAAACACACACACACACACACACACAAACACACACACAGACACACAGAGACATACAGACTCTCAGAGACATACAGACTTCAGTCTGGAAATGGTCCTAATAGGTTCAGGGGGGGGGGGGAGGGGGGGGGGGGGGGGGGGGGTCAAATTTGATAATTCCGTCTCGTATTTTTTTTAGCGCGTTTACAGTTTTTCCCTTCAGCTGGGAAAGTAAATAACATAAATCAACATTAAAACTGTAAATAGACGAAGACTATATGATGAAATTACAAACGTTGATAATTGAGGGTATCATCTGGATATCTCTTATCATGGTTTTCAGGACACACCTATTATTGGTACATACAAGACACCACAATTTAATGAAATTAAAATAAACTAACCAAAATCAAATAAATCAAAAAATCTAAAATTGCTCTGATTGCTAAATCTAAAATCTAAATCAGTTGCCATATTGTCATCCTGGAATGAGTCGCAAAGACTTTAGACGAAGAAAATCTACCTTCTAGCTCCACCGTGAGTCCCAGACCGCAAGGCACTGGTACAGAGAACCCAGTGGGGTGCTGCCTATCAGATTTGGACGTATTTCTTTGCCCTCTGGTGGCAGCGGGATTCACTTGCGTGAACATCTACCTGTTGTGAGCGTAGTTAGTCGTGGACACGAGGTGCCCTTTGCCCGTGTTAAGCACCAGTATCAGGGATTTACGCGACCGTTCGTTATCAGTCGGTTGGAATGAAATTTATTCTTGTGACGATTCTATTCTTATAAAACGCATGCAGGCTACTAAACTCTTTGACTAGAGGCGTCTCTCCTTTATTACGTGGTATGCAGTTTTATAACACAAATCATAATAATAAAACGAATTATGTAGCAGCAGTACACGAAACACTGAAAAATAATTAATCAAAAATAAAATTAAAGTGAATGAAACAGTGAAGCCATGAGCGCGCTGCTCCATATATCGGTATGTAAAATATTGCGAATGAATGATATTAGGGACATTTTACCTACCGCTAGATAGCGCGACGCACTCAACGCGTTTTATATTTTTTCGCAAAAATTAATGTTTAAAATTAAAAAAAAAATATGTATTGTTTTTTTTTGTTTAGCTCACATTTTTTAAATCAAAAGTTGCGCATTTGCTTCTACTGATTCCCTACTTCAATGATGCCGGTTAATTACAACTCATCCTGTATAATCAAGCATATGTACACAGGCAGGCGCGCTTTGACATAGGGCGAGATAACGCCTAGGTCTTGTTAATTTTTCGGTACTACTTGTCGTATGTTGTATCGTAGGTTGGCGTATGTTGTGACCATATACGGTAATCGTGGTGACATGTTTAAGTATGTTTGTTGACCGTTACAAATTCATTGTATATTTTTTATTTATGAACTCAATTCAAGTTTGGATATTATAGTCTGAAAGTTATTTTGGAAAAATATACAAAAACAATTATTTTACAGTTTCATAAAAGTTAAGAATATGGAAGATCTTGCGCTTTACCATTATTTCTGAAACCAGGAACGGATTCAGCATCATCATCATGATATTTTATTTGTCATCATCCAAGATTCGCCACCGTAGAGGACTCTTGATCTCACCGCTTATCTTAGAAATATTGTGCTTTAGATTTTTTCTTCCTATTGTTTGTAAGAAATAAACTCAAAGCTGCCTTACAATGGTTCGGTGCTTTTCGACCAGGCAATGTAACGCGGACTCGAAAGCAGTCGATACTATCCCGCTGTTGACCCATGTGCTCACGTCGCGGCTTGTGTCTACAATTGGCGGGTTACAGCTCTGCCCAAGACGCTCCGAGAACTTTATTCGGATGTCAAAGAGGCCGTCGCGTCCTCTGAGCTCGAATCGCCCCGACTCTGCTCGGCAGAGAGCTCTAATCAAATTTCACTTTTCTGCGTCGGCAGAGTTGATTCACTCTGTAATATTAGGTGCCGGAAATAACATGTAAAGTAATCACTGTTACAAGCGATATCAAGGATATCCTCACGTTCCAAACCAATTTACTAAATTTCGGAAAATTTACATAGCGAATATTCCAGCACGTTAACCAAATGCAGAACATGCAGAATATGCATTTGGTTAACGTGCTCAAAAGTTCTAGTAAAAAGAGAGGGTGCTGAGATGGTACCGATACAAGGTGCTTACTAGACCTATCCTAAACCGGATAAAGCATTTTTAAAACAACACTTGTCTACTTCTTGATCAAGTTGATTATTTCAATCCTTCCGAACTTTTTTATTAATTAGATTCTAGGTCCATATAGAGAAACACTGCTAGTCCTGGACTTAGGATAATAATTTACATCTGGATTTTTAAATACAAATACACATAGCTTGCGCTTAGTTATTGTTATTAATTAAAAATACATATTAAATGCGAATTGAATATTAAATTAAGAAATAAGAAATATTAATCATAGCTTGCGCTTAGTTATTAATATTTAATATTATTAAATATTAATATAAAAAAAATATAAAAATTTAATACTAAATACGAAACAAAAATAGTTTTTTTAAAGTAGGCTTTTTTACAGTCTTTTTCAGAGTAGGCAAATTTTTAGGATTTATCAAAATTATCTCACTTTTTCCGTAAAACAATTATTTGGCTCTTCTGTAAGTGTACTCGTATGGACTAGATTCTTTAAATATTACTCTATTCAATAAATGTTAAAATTTAAATATTGTCAGATTTAATGACGTCGATGAGAAATGAAACTTAAAAAAACATATATATATATATATATATATATATATATATATATATATATATATATATATATATATATATATATATATATATATATATATATATATATATATATATATATATATATATATATATATATATATATATATATATATATATATATATATATATATATATATATATATATATATATATATATATATATATATATATATATATATATATATATATATATATATATATATATATATATATATATATATATATATATATATATTAGCTGTTGCCCGCGGCTTCGCATGCGTTAAATTTGGGTTGAGATAGATCCCTTTTTCCCAATCAAGTGGTAAGTTTTTGCGTGTAATATATAAAGGTATCCAACGTCTTTCTCTGTACTCCTGTCAATATGTATTTCATGATGATCAACTAAGTAATAGGCGTGAAGTTGTGACGATCGCGGTGCTTGCGCTACGCATGTTATCGAGACTAATGATGAATTTATAATGAGGTTCTAGCGCCTTCTCGCGTCCGGGAACGGTAGCGCGAGACTCAGATTCTATTTTGATTTTTAGGGTTATTTACCCATTCTCACCCCCTAAGTGGTAGATTTTAGAAAAATATGAAACATGCATTTGCTTATTTGTTTAAAATCATTTAAACCCCTTTTCGCCCCATTAAAAAAATACGAAATACGTATTTGTCTAAATGTTTATTAGAGTATACAAATTCCATCTAATATCGTTTCTCCACACAAATTTTAAACCCCTTTCCACCCCTTTAGGGGTTGAATTAAAAAAAAACACGAAAGACCTATTTGCTTATTTGTTTATTAGAGTAATCTTACAAAATTTCAAAATCGTACAAAGTTTTGAAATCAAAAGTCCACCTAATGTCGTTTATCCAAACAAATTTTGAAACACCGTTTCACCCCTTTGGGGGTTGAATTTTGAAAAAACATAAAACACCTATTTGCCTATTAGTTTATTAGTAAAACCTTACAAAGTTTCGAATTGAAAATTTAATCTAATATCATTTATCCAAAAAAAAAAAAAATTATACACCGTTTCACCCCTTCAGGTCTTGAATATTGATAAAACATGAAACACTTGTTTGCCTATTTGTTTATTAGAGTAATCTTACAACGTTTCGAATTAAAAAGTTTATCTATATCTCCATACGAATTGTATAACCCTTTTTCACCCATTTAGGGGTTGAATTTTGAAAAACCACGAAAGACGTATTTTCTTACTTTTTTATTAGAGTAATCCTTCAAAGTTTCGAAATAAAAAGCACATCTAATGTTTTTCATTCATACAAAGTTTGGAACCCTGTTTCACCCCTTTAGGGGTAGAATTTGAAAAAAAACATGAAACACCTATTTTCTATATTAGAGGAATCATACAGGAATTCGAAATAAAAAGCACATCTAATATTGTTCATTCATAAGAAAATTGAAACCCCGTTTCACCCCTTTAGGGGTTGAATTTTGAAAAAATATATAACACCTATTTTCTTATTTGTTTATTAGAGTAATCTTACAAAGTTTTGAATTAAAAAAGCACATCTATACCGTTTCTACATAAAAATTTCGAAACCCCTTTTCACCCCTTTAGGGGTTGAATTTTGAAAAAATATGAAGCACGTGTTTCCTTATTTATTTATTAGAGTAATCTTACAAAGTTTCGAAAATAAAAGTCCATCTAAAATCGTTTATCCATACAAACTTTAAACCCCCGTTTTACCCCTTTAGGGGCGGAATTTCGAAAAACCAGAAAACACCTATTTGTTTATTTGTTTATAGGAGTAATCTTAAAAAGATTCGAATTAAAAAGTACATCTATATCGATTTTCCATACAAACGTTGGAACCCCTTTTCACCCCTTTAGGGGTTGAATTTTGAAAAACCACGAAGGAAGTATATTCTTATATTTTTATTAGAGTAATCCTTCAAAGTTTCGAAATAAAAAGCACATCTAATGTTGTTCATTCATACAAAGTTTGGAACCCTGTTTCACCCCTTTAGGGGTAGAATTTGAAAAAAACATGAGACACCTATTTTCTATATTAGAGTAATCCTACAGGAATTCGAAATAAAAAGCACATCTAATATTGTTCATTCATAAAAAATTGAAACCCCGTTTCACCCCTTTAGGGGTTGAATTTTGAAAAAACATATACCCCTTTTCACCCCTTTAGGGGATGCATTTTGAAAAACTATGAAACACGTGTTTCCTCATTTATTTATTAGAGTAATCTTACAAAGTTTCGAAATAAAATGTCCATCTAAAATCGTTTATCCATACAAACTTTAAACCCCCGTTTTACCCCTTTAGGGGCGGAATTTTGAAAAACCATAAAACACCTATCTGTTTATTTGTTTATAGGAGTAATCTTAAAAAGTTTCGAATTAAAAAGTACATCTATATCGATTTTCCATACAAATTTTGGAACCCCTTTTCACCCCTTTAGGGGATGAATTTTGAAAAATCCGCTCTTAGTGAGCGCCTACGTCCTAAAAGGAACCTTTTTGCAAAATTTCAGCTTTCTATGTCTAAGGGTTAGGGCTGGGCGTTGATGAGTCAGTCAGTGCATGAACAAATCGGAACTTCTGTTTTTATATATGAGATATATATATATTTTGGCTAATGGACTTTTTTGATCGACGTCGTATTATAATCATTTTTTCTCAAAACCTTCGCTTATATCACTAGCCAACAAAATTTAACGATGGAGCAATCGCTTAATTGCTGTTGCTGGTAATTCCATGATAATAGTCCAGCAATAATCCGCTAACATTGTTTCACTCCACTTTCCCTGATATCTTTCTACCATGTTTGAAATGTCTTGGTTCGCCATGTTCATCGCTAATAGCACCACAGTTTTTGGGGAAGAAGTCAAAGTGTGGATGTAAGAAGTGTAACTTTAAAGACATCTTACACCCCAGTCTATCGTAGCACTGCAGAAGATTTTCCACAAGATCCTTATAGTTTTCTGCCTTATGATCTCAAAGCAAGTATTTGGAAACTTGAACAAACTACAGCTAATCAAGGATTTTTATGGTTGTTTTCGTGATCAGCATGGTCGTTTTCGTGATACCTTATACTGACCAAATATCAAGTAAATAATTGTGTAAATGTCCAAATCTCCAAATGTCAATAATTTAACATAAATATATCGTGTTTAGTGTCAAATGAAAGACCTGATTAAGTACATTCCATAAAAATATATATGCACCTATATTGATACATACATAAACCATAAATATTTCATAAGTAAAACCGTAATAAAAACAATTATTAATACAGTGGTTCACAAGTTGATTATTTATAGAAATATTGTACCTATTGTGCTGTGTATTTCTTGAAAAAAAAATATATTCATAATAAAATGTACTACTACTTAGTACCTGAATACATTATTAACCTTATTCAAGACATATACAGATCTGTCACTACTCAAGTCCTTAGTCCTGCAGGTAGAGGCGATATGTTTGAGATTGAAGTCGGGGTACATCAAGGGTCGACGCTGAGCCCATTGCTATTTAATGCCACCATGGACCACCTCACAAAACACTGTCAAAAGTCATTGCCTTGGAACATACTTTACGCCGATGATGTTGTTTTGGCTTCGGACGATGTAGACGACCTACAACAAAACTTCAATTCCTAGATTGAGGCACTCGAAACAAATGGCCTTAAGATTAGTAGAAAGGAGACAGAAGACATATCGCGCATTTTTGATGACAACACTAACTCTAATAGCATCAAAATCTCTTTAGGAATTACGCCTTTACCGATGGTGACGCAATTTAAATATTTGTACTAAGCAATAACGGCAAAATTGAAAACGCTGTTACTCATAGATCAACAACATCTTGAGGTGTCGACTACAACGGGCGAGCCCGTCACCACAGTACGTTTTAACGATTAGTCGTTCTATCGACCTGCAGTGAGCGTAGAAGACTTTGGACAAAAACAATCCAACGTCTAGCTACGCCACAACCCGTAAGAGTCCAACGCCTTACCGCGAGTTAGCCAGGAATAAACCCGGCGGCTCGAGATACTCGCGCCCTTACTTCCAATTGTGACCAGATTTCTCCGGTCTCTTGATTGGTTCCGAATTCGAGGTCGCTTGCGCGGTCCTCTCCCATACGAAGCGGTGAAACGGAGTACACCGGATCTATCGCGGACCAAGGCGTCCTTTGCCCGGCTCTGAACCGGGATCGGATGGCCAATGGTCATTTCAAGAGCAGTCGCCGTAAGGTACGCAACCACCCCCGCTCTATAGGAAACAATACAGTTTCCAGACTCCCCCGACTGTTAGCCCGACTTTGGACAGAACAATAGCCAGGTAACATTACTGGCTATCTCGCGGTAAAGGCGTTGTCTTCTTGCGAGTTGTGACGTAGCTGGACGTTGGATTGTTCTGTCCAAAGTCTTCTACGTTCACTGCAGGGCGACAGAACGAAAAATCGTTAAAACGTCCTGTGGTGACGGGCTCGCCCGTTGTAGTTGACACCGCAAGTTGTTAGTCGGAGTGCACAATCGATTGGCTTGCGCCGCACGGTGCGCAGACCGTCCAGGAGCGCCAGAGGTTTGATTCCCAGGGGAAACTGACCGCGGCCAGAGTCCTACCCAGGTTCGCACCCCGTGCGTGGAGGCCGTCGGATGGGTGTTCACCCGTGAGTGTGACCGACCCTGAACACATGGGTCATTGTGGCCAATTCATCATGGGCCTGTTAGCTCCCGTTAGATCTACAACAGGATGGATGAAGTGGCGACAACTAACAGGCGTTATGTGCGTCAGAAAAAAATCCTCTTAAGATCAAAGGGTGAATGTATAAGACAGCCATTAAACCGGCTGTCTTATATGAAACAGAATGTTGGGCGATTAACAAACAACATCTTAATAAACTACATACAACAGAAATGCGCATGCTACGCTGGTTAACGGGTGTCACACTATTAGACAAAATCCGAAATGAGTACTTAAGGTGAAGTTTTGAAGTCACTCCGATAATTGATAAAGTTAAAGAAAGACACTTACGGTGATACGATCACGTCCAGCGACGCCCAAATGATCACATGGTGAAGCTTGCCCTAGACCTGCCAAAGACAAAACGTGCTCTTGGAAGACCATCCGTTACCTGGTTGACGACGGTTGAAAAAGACCTGAGAGAAGCACAACTCGACGCCGACACAGTACAAGATCGTGCTCAGTGAAGGAGAAGGACAAGGAAGGCCGACCCCAAGTAAATGGGACAGGGTCTAGGAAGAAGAAGAAGATAATCTACCCGAGAAAATTAAATCACAAAAAGTTAGTTTTGTTAAAAACAACAATGCTTAGGACGACTATGTATAGGAAGATATTGCTCAATTAGCAAGGTTCATATTATTTATTGATCGGACTACCTTCCTAATACTAGCCTACATTAACACACCCTGTACTCCATATTTAGACAAAATGACTAAGAAACCGCACACGGCGTCTTGCGCGAGCCGAGGGCTATTCTCGTGCCCATACCTTAATTAATTACTTAATAGTGCGGCTATCTATTGAAATCCCTTAGCCGCCGGAGAGAGACTTTAGAATTATAGCTCGGGAGCCTGTTGCTGTTTGTTATCGTAGTCATTGGACAATCGAAATAAATAAATCTCAATAAATGCAGTTTTCTTTAAAAAAATGCAGTTTTCGTTGTAGTTGTAATTTAAGTTATGTGGAAGTCTACGAGAAGTATTTATTCTTACCGAAGTGTACAAAAGGTATCCTATTAGTGAGACTCCGTTGTTCTACCATCGATTATCTCGGCCAGTTTTAAAGCAATCGACATGAAATGTGGCATAGTCGTCGATCTCGCTTGCCCGCATCTATCTAATAAGTCAAAGTGAATAAGTTGTCTCTATTCATTAGGAACTGTCAAAGACGCACGTTTAAACTTTTTACCAGTGAAGTCCTATTTATTGAAAGGTCTCATTTCACTAATTTTATGACGATCACTTTTGGTACCTCTATCAAGGGTACTTCTCAAAACCTATCAGTAAAATATTTTTCCCCACCCTTATCTCCAAAGTTTTGGTTCGATTTCTTTTTTCCGGCTCAGAGGGAAGTATTGTGGAGGCGCTGCAGAAATCGAGATGAAGACGGAAAGATCCATTTCGACCCTCCCTGAGACGATTAGGAACATTTAAAGACCGAAGTATGTCTGTGCGTCTGTGTGTGTCGGTGTGTGTGTATTGCTCCACGATAGCGCCCAAACGCTTAATCCGATTGAGCTGAAATTTCGTATGCAAGTATCATTTGGTCGTGGAATGAGTTCAAAAGATTGTAGTTGAAATCGGTCTACCATAGGGCGCGCTAGTCATACTTCAATCTTGAAATATTGCAGTTAGGGACTTGAAATTCGGTACGCAAAGGCATTGTTGGACAGTAATTACGTTTTTGTTGTAATATATTGTATACAACGTAAATAATATTTAAAATCCGCTATATTTAAGAAAACACTACCTAATTTTTGGAATAATCCCCTTTTAATTGGTAAAGTACCATTTTAAACAAGAGGTTGGGTTGGCGGGGAAGGGGAAAGGGGTTGGGGGGGGGGTGGAGGGGAGGGGTTACCGGAGAAGTTTGTGGGGGAGTTGTGTACTTGCCGGGAAAGTTTGGTGTGACTCAAATGATTTTTTTTAAGATATCACGATAAGTCAAGATTAGAAGAAACATAAAATAAAGACTATCTTCTTCTTCGGCGGGGCGGCGGATAAATGTGAGGCTACTGCGTGGTGGCTCCAGCATCTGAAGAGAAGGATTGTGCCCTCCCAGGTGTCTGGTCTGTGGGACGCTCACGGTGTTTTCTCAAGGGCAGTCCACTCTCCTTATACATAGAAGCAGACCTGAAATTACTGTTTAGCGCCGTAAGCTATTCAATATGATTCGGAAAAGTAATTATTAATTTATTTATTATATAACATATTTATTACTTATTTATTTATTATGGTACTGTACTGTTTGTAATAAACGTAACACGAAACGTGGGTAATATCTACACTTTAACAAGCAAACAACTTTACATAAAAAAATAATAAACCGACGACATGTTATATCAAGTACATGTGATGATTGTTCCATGTCGCCAGCTAAATGATAACTTATTCAAGGACAAACATTTTAAAAGTGGTAAAAAGAAGTCCAAATACCAAACATGTTTAAAAGATGAAAAACTATTATACAAAAGTATAATTTTTTTGAGTACACTAAACAAAATAAACGCTTTATTGGCAATAAAAATATATAAATATTTAACCGAAAGCACAAAAAATATGTATTATTGAAATATACTTTACCTATGCTTAATTAATTATAATTCACATAATCAAAACATCAAATATAAATAATACTTGTAAAGTTTTTAAAAATTCAAAATCACAGAAAAAAATAATAGGTAGTAAATAAAAAATATAAGTATTCAACAAAGAACACTAAAAATATAAATATTGAAATTAATAAATAATACAATACATAAAATCTTTGCCTAATAATAATTCATATAATTATAACATCAACTATAAATAATGTTCTGAAATTTGAAAAAAAATAAAATAGCAACAGAAAAAAAATGTCACAGAGGTATCACTCGCTTTCTTCTTCCATCCTCACTCTAAGGTAACAATTGTGGCATGCACCGGTTGAATAGATAGGGTCGATTGCTGTGATTATTAATGTCGAAAACAGGGATTTTATTTGGGAGTGGCTTACAATGACTATCCTAAATCATTGGTCTATCGAAATAAACCAATATGTGATGAGACGCTTTAAAAAACGTGGCTTTCGTTATAGTTGTAATTGTCATTGTGTATAAGTAAGTCTACGAAACGTCATTATTCCAACCGAAGCGTACAAATGGTACCCCATTATTGAAAGATAATACCTACTCTGGTTATACTGTTGATGGTTCGACGGTTCCAGTATAATGCTACCTCACTGTATTATAGAGTACCCTTTTGAAGGTTCTAGTGCCCATATTCTTAGGACTACTGAATCTAGGTGATTGTAAATCTTGATGTAGGCAAAACGACAATGGTCTCCCGGACTATCATCGTTTACGCTACCGCGACTCCTAACACACCGGGCGGTGCATCCCTTTGTTGCGTCGCGGGAGATTTATATTGCCTGCACGCGGTAGATGGGGAGAGAAGGGGATAAGGAAAAGGGGGCGGAAGGAGGGAGAAGGGTTTCCTTAATCTAAGGCGCATCCTTAGCTCCTTGTCCCGCGCCAGATTCCGCGTATGAAAATTTTATGACTATCGAGAGATATATTGCCGAAAAGGGTTAAGCGAATAAGTCCAGAGATGGGAGCAATAACACATTAAGAAAATTGGAGATTGCGGAGGGGTGAGCGCCGAGTTGGCGCTAAGGAGTAATCAGAGTTGACTTATGCATCGGTGCTACTTTGTGTTTTATCTATGTATACTTATTATATATTAGGGGGATATGGCAAGTAAGAGCGCATGATATGATGTACACATTACAATGACATTCCAGTTACAATGAACACATCCAACCTATATTTGGGCATTTTATCATCATAAAAGGGTCACTGCATAGTTGAAACTCAAATTTAAGTCCTCACTTTTTCAGCAGTAGCACTTTAAAACCACTTTCATGCTGACGTACAATGCTCCTAGCATTTTTAAAATTTTGTTTTTATTAGTGTGATATATTTTTTTTAATTTTGATTTTTTTCAATTGTCAAAGTCTTTTATGATTATTCCGATTATTTGATAGTTTTGGTTTTTTATTACAATATGATGATTTCACGTTTTACTCGGAAATAGTTGACCCTTTACTCGCAAGAAATGCCGAGAACTCTAACCTGCTAAAGGCCACGTACACACAGGAAAGCACTTTCTCTCTTTCTCTCTCTTTCTATCTCACAGTGTGCATCAGGGATAAAAATATGTCAAAATCCATCTAAACCAGATGAATCCTTTATGACTGGCTAAAAAACCTGGACCACCTTATGAGTCTTATTAGTAAACGGAGTGGACGGCTTCTTTACAGTCGTAGACAGTCGCAGATATTTAATAATGTGAAATGTCTAGAAAAACGACACTATTTCGAAAAATGTTTTGAAGTTATACTCAGGAATATAAATTTTGTGGAAACAATAATTTTTATACCTCTGTTACAAAAACTCTCTCACCAAAACTAATGTTAAACTAATAAACTATAATAATATATCTATGTTTAGAGATATATGGAAAATGATGACAGTGGCCCATGGCATCTGTCGTCTGTAGGCATATTCATTAATTACATGCGTCGGTCGAGCGAAGGGCTGCGACCAAGTAGAAAGGGCGCTGAGGAAGAGACCTTACCCTTATGGCGATAAAGGGCTCCTTAAGAAAATTCCTATCCAGTGGAGTAGCGCATAAATTTATTAAGAATTATGAACGTATATCATCTTGCGTATAGATTGTGATGTGAACAGACGTGGACATATGTAAAATTCATATATATGATATTAAAAAGCTTACTTAAAAATATTTATACGTTGCGGACTGATTTCGCCTGACTGATTTCGGACTGATTACAATATAGGTACCTACTATCCACAACTGTTTTCTGTAATAAAAACGAAAACCTGATACAATTTATTAATAATGTTCCTATCCAGTGATTCCTATCCAGTCTTAAGAAAATTCCTATCCAGTGGAGTAGCGCATAAATTTATTAAGAATTATGAACGTATATCATCTTGCGTATAGATTGTGATGTGAACAGACGTGGACATATGTAAAATTCATATATATGATATTAAAAAGCTTACTTAAAAATATTTATACGTTGCGGACTGATTTCGCCTGACTGATTTCGGACTGATTACAATATAGGTACCTACTATCCACAACTGTTTTCTGTAATAAAAACGAAAACCTGATACAATTTATTAATAATGTTAACTCTAATTTATTATAATAACATATGGCTTAATTGCGTTTCTTCGTGAACTAATATCGGGCAAGTAAATACAATACATTAAATGGAATAAAAAACAAGACTGCCGTTACAAAAAGTGAACTACAGTATTTTAAAATATTTTATTTACGTATAGATATATATACATTTTCGTAATGTTCTTGTCGCGGAGCAACAATACACACAGAACCCACCTACTCAAAATGTCATAAAAGGAAAGGACCGGAAGAAGACTCCACCCGAAAGCGGCAGGAAGGTGGTGTCACCGAGGTGCAATGGCGACACCTGGCGATGTGCAATGCCATCACTAGGATTACCTACCCCGAACGCCCAATAATCAACACACGTCTTAAGTGCCTCCAACGAGGCGTTTATTTTAATCATCACAATCAAGCCGTCAACGAGAAGCTAAAGGCAAACATCGAGATAAATGAGAGAGAAAGTACAAACCGCGCGAATCTAACCGCCGTGTTTCGCACGCAAAACGTCACCACAAACAACGAAAACCACATCGCAGCGACTTCTCAGCAGAGAGCTTTTCATCTTGTGCCACGGCAGTCCGGAGACTGGTGGTGAAGGGGAAGGTTTCAACTGAGGGCGCCGCGACGCAGTATAAACTCAAAACACGAAAAACTAGCGCGCTCACACGACCGCTTCCAGCGACTTTCCGGACGGGAGCCTTACTTCCGGTGGCTACTTAACCCTTCAGGCCTCGGCCCCTCAGCCGATTGACAATTTGCTGTCGCAAAAAATTTTAGTAAAAATTAGTAAAAAAAATGAAATACGATACTGTCTTCACCAAAACATTTATTACTGCCAAACCACTGTACATACAATTAAAATGAAACATATTAACATAATAAAATCAAACAAATTAAATTAAAATAAAAAGAAAACGGGGCCCTCACGCTGAATCGTGTTGTGGCCGATATCGGCCAATCGGGGCTTGAGGGGTTAATGCAAAGTAGGTCGGGGGAGGGATCGCCGGTGGCGTCCAAAAGCGGTAAACGTGCGAAAATCTAATGTGCGAAACACGACACAATTGCAGCTCAAGCGCCGCCCACGGGACGTCAGCTCGCGGGGGCCAACGGCGGACGACTGAAGTACGGCGTCCCGCGCGGGTGTGTATATCGGCCGGCCGGCCGGAATGAAGGAGACAGCGCGAGACAAGAGGGAGACGGGGCGATCGCCGCCCGGCGACTAGTATATATAGACGATAATGTTTGAGCAAATTAATTCACTTTGTACACGACTTTTGGAATAAACTACTGCAATTTGAATATCGATCGCGAGTTTCTTTCTACGACGAAAACCCTCGCGACACTGGTGACCCCACAGAAGAACTCACAACCACGGCAAGAAAACGGACAAATCGCTAAACGGACAACGGCACGGACCACCAACAACCAGCGAACTTGGACGTCTTCTCCAACGAGTCAGACACGAAAAAAATCAAAATGGAACCATTTCCACGACACAACGGAGTCAACGCAGCCAAACCCTGACATCGCGCCACTGAGCATCGCTTCGCGAATACCTGCATTCTGGCACCACGCACCGCGCCTCTGGTTCGCGCTCGCCGAGCAGATCCTGGCACCACAGAAATGCAGCGATCAAGACCGATTCTCATACGTAATCGCACAACTGGATCGAACAGCATTACAGGAAGTAAGCGACCTGGTGCTGCAACCGCCCAAGCAAGAAAAATTCGAGGCATTGAAGGAACGGCTAATCACAACCTACGAGGAATCAGAGACGCAACGACTGCAGAAACTCCTCTACCAAACAGAAATGGGAAGCGACAAACCTTCGCAACTAATACGAAGGATGAGAACGCTAAACATGGGAAAATTACCCGACGGTACACTAAAAACATTGTGGCTCGGGCACCTACCCGCAACGATACGGGCGGTACTAGCAACATCAGAGGAAAAAGAACTGGACAAAATGGCGAACCTTGCAGATCGAATGATGGAAGTCACAGCAAACGAAAAAAGCGACATCAACAAGATCGAAGCGACAACAACCAACATGGCAGCGATTGAAAGGAAGCTAGAGGAACTGGCAAAACAGATCGAATGGCTACAAGCGAGAAGAACAGATGAAAATACCTCCAGCACGCACAACACCAGAAGACTCGAGGAACAAAGCACCTGCTACTTCCATAAGCGTTTCGGGAACACAGCACGAAAATGCCAGAAACCGTGCGACTTCAAACAGACACCGCAGGACCAGGAAAACTACAAGAGGCGCCAAGAATAGCTCAGCTTGGCGCCGAAACAAATAACCGCCTATACGTCCACGACAGGAGAACACAACAACGGTTCCTGATCGACACAGGAGCAAACGTCAGCGTCATACCCAGACGAAGATGCGACGCACAACAAAAAGAAGAGCTTCTCTTACTGGCAGCCAACGGCTCAAATATAGCAACGTACGGAAAGAGAACCATCATGCTGGACCTCGGATTCGACCAACAATTACAAGCAACCTTCATCATCGCTGATGTGAAACAACACATCCTAGGAGCGGACTTTCTACACCAACACCACCTGCTGGTGGACCTCAACAGAAAGAGGCTCCTAATGAAAACGAAGGAAAACAAATACGTCGAAAAAAACCACATGCCGCAACCGGCGGTATTCCCAATCGAGACCAACCAAGAATTTAAGAAGATCTTCGAGAGCTTCCCCAAAATACTCTCGAACACGTCACAACCAAGACAACCTAAACACGACATAGTACACCACATCGAAACTGAAGGAAGACCGGTATTCGCGCGCCCGAGACCACTAAATCTGGAAAGATACGCGGCGGCGAAGAAAGTTTTCGATGAGATGATAGAGGCAGGTGTATGTAGACCTTCGAAAAGCCAATGGGCAAGTCCACTGCATCTGGTGCAGAAAAGCAACGGTGAATTCCGCCCATGCGGAGACTACAGACGGCTGAACAGCATCACAGTGCCGGATCGGTATACTGTTCCCAGAATACACGATTTCACTCACGCTCTGCAAGGAAAAACGATGTTCACGTCACTGGACCTGGTGAAGGCATACACGCAAATACCAGTAAGGACCGAGGATATTGAGAAGACCGCCATTACCACCCCGTTCGGATTATTCGAAATGACCAGGATGTCCTTCGGAATCCGCAACGGAGCACAAACCATGCAACGATTTATGGATCAGGTACTCCGGGGCCTACCGTTCGCATACGCCTACATTGACGATATCCTTATAGCATCAGAGGACGAAACGATCCATAAAGAACACATCACAGAGATACTGGAGAGGCTGGACAAACAAGGCATCACCATAAACCTACAGAAATGTCAGATCGCACAGCCAGAGCTAGACTTCCTAGGATATACAGTCAACTCAACAGGAATACGACCAAAAGCCGACAAGGTGGAGGCAATAAAAAACTTTCCGAAACCAAAGGATGTCCAGGAACTACGACGCTTCCTGGGCATGGTCAATTTCTACAGGCACAGCATCCCAGAAGCAGCACATCGACAAGCCAAACTAAACGTATTCCTGAAAGGGACAAAAAAGAACGATCACACAGAAATAGAATGGACAGAGGAGAGCAACGAAGCCTTTAACCAATGCAGACAGAGCATAGAGGAAGCGGTTCTACTGGCGCATCCAATCGCACATGCACCGTTGGCACTAATGACGGATGCGTCAAATACATGCGCGGGCGCAGCACTGCAACAGAAGCAAGGAGAAAAATGGGTGCCATTAGGATTTTTTTCAAAAGCCTTGTCACACGCGCAACAACAATATGCGGCGTACGACAAAGAACTACTGGCGATATACCTGGCAGTACGACACTTCCGGAAGATGGTAGAGGGGAGAGAGCTGGTAGTATATACAGACCACAAACCGCTCATTCACGCTTTAAAAAAATTAAACGACACGCCAACAGAAACGCCGATACGCATTCGTCACTCATCATACATCGCACAATTCGCAACGGCAATCGAATATCTCCCGGGAAGGAAGAACGTGGTGGCAGACGCCTTATCCAGGATTGAAGAAGTAGGATGCCCTGAAACTTTCGACTACGACGAACTGGCGAGACAGCAAGAAACGGACGAGGAATTAAAGGCATTACAACAGAAGGGAAAATTTAAATTCGAATTACTCAAACAAAACAACAAAGAAACCGAAATCTGGTGCGAAACTACGGCAAGCAGGCCGAGACCATACATAACAGCGGCACTACGGCAAACAGCGATAAAAATAATCCACAACCCTAGTCACCCGGGAATTCGAACAACAAGAAAAATGACAGCTGACAAATTCTTCTGGCCGCGCATGAACAAAGACAGCGCAGATTACGCTAAAACATGCATCCCGTGTCAACGAGCGAAGGTGCACATACATACGCGTACGCCCATAGGAAAAATCATGGAAGCCGACAGATTAGAGCATGTGCATATCGATATCGTGGGCCCGCTCGAAATATCCAACGGATATAGGTACCTATTAACGATGTTGGATAGAGGTACAAAATGGCCGGAAGCGATACCTATACGAGACATACAAGCCGAGACAATCGCAAAAAATTTTTTCGAGGGATGGATAGCGAGATTCGGCGTTCCTGCAAGAATCACGACCGATCAAGGGAGACAGTTCGAATCGGAGCTCTTTACGAAACTAGCACAACTACTGGGTGCAAAAAAGATTCACACCACACCATTTCACCCACAGGCAAACGGACTAGTGGAAAGGTGGCATCGGTCTTTAAAAGCGGCATTAATGGCAAGAATGAATACCAAAGAATGGGCAAACGACATTTCAACCGTCATGATGGGCCTAAGAGCAGCCTTAAAGGAGGATATCAACGCCAGTCCAGCAGAAATGTTATACGGAACAAACATAAGATTGCCAGGCGAATTTTTTGAAAATGGGAAAAAAACGACAGTACCAGAAGTCCTCCAGCAATTAAGGGAAACATTCGAGCAGCAAAGACCGAAGAGGGAGCGGGAAAACACAGCGAGGATATTCGTGCACCCGGATTTGAAGGGAGCAACCCACGTCTTCATAAGAGACGACACTGTACGGCGGCCACTACAAGCGCCATACAAAGGACCCTTTAGAGTGGTGAAGAAACGAGAAAAAACGTTCGACATAGAACAAAACAGGAGAATAGTCACTGTCTCTCTGGATAGGCTGAAGCCGTGCTACATATCTAGGGAAGACGAAACCTCTCAGCCAACAACGCAGCAAAATGACAATTACACAACTGTATCGAGGTACGGCAGAGTTATACGGCACACACGGCAGTTAAATACGTTGACGTTTCGTCTTCAAAACGGGGAAAGTCATGTCGCGGAGCAACAATACACACAGAACCCACCTACTCAAAATGTCATAAAAGGAAAGGACCGGAAGAAGACTCCACCCGAAAGCGGCAGGAAGGTGGTGTCACCGAGGTGCAATGGCGACACCGGAATTAAGGAGATGGCGATGTGCAATGCCATCACTAGGATTACCTACCCCGAACGCCCAATAATCAACACACGTCTTAAGTGCCTCCAACGAGGCGTTTATTTTAATCATCACAATCAAGCCGTCAACGAGAAGCTAAAGGCAAACATCGAGATAAATGAGAGAGAAAGTACAAACCGTCGCGAATCTAACCGCCGTGTTTCGCACGCAAAACGTCACCACAAACAACGGAAACCACATCGCAGCGACTTCTCAGCAGAGAGCTTTTCATCTTGTGCCACGGCAGTCCGGAGACTGGTGGTGAAGGGGAAGGTTTCAACTGAGGGCGCCGCGACGCAGTATAAACTCAAAACACGAAAAACTAGCGCGCTCACACGACCGCTTCCAGCGACTTTCCGGACGGGAGCCTTACTTCCGGTGGCTACTTAATGCAAAGTAGGTCGGGGGAGGGATCGCCGGTGGCGTCCAAAAGCGGTAAACGTGCGAAAATCTAATGTGCGAAACACGACACAATTGCAGCTCAAGCGCCGCCCACGGGACGTCAGCTCGCGGGGGCCAACGGCGGACGACTGAAGTACGGCGTCCCGCGCGGGTGTGTATATCGGCCGGCCGGCCGGAATGAAGGAGACAGCGCGAGACAAGAGGGAGACGGGGCGATCGCCGCCCGGCGACTAGTATATATAGACGATAATGTTTGAGCAAATTAATTCACTTTGTACACGACTTTTGGAATAAACTACTGCAATTTGAATATCGATCGCGAGTTTCTTTCTACGACGAAAACCCTCGCGACATTCTCAATTAGGCCTTTTATTTGATACTAAACGCGATATATTTATGTTAATTTATTGACATTTGGAGATTTGGACATTTATACAACTCTTTACTTGATACTTGGATAGTTAAGGTACTCTATGACACTCGGAATGACCTAATAATTCTAACAATACCACATACTTCTAAAACTGTTCGAGTGTTTGCAGGTTATGGTGGAATGAAGAAACGGAAAACATATATAGATGAACCCTAAACACATTACACTCTTTTGTTGGGCAGTCATGTGAAAATAGTTCATGCCGACGAGACAAAGCTGTGCGTTAGAGCAGAACGTAAAATGAAACACAGTATTTCATTTCCGCACACAACTGCCTGCCGCGTATAAAACCATCTGAATTAGTTTGAAGACATTTCGTTCGGTCTTAGATTATGGCGCTTTATGCTCGGTTGGTAGTTTTATCCTAGAACAGTGACAATCATTCATTCTTTTAATTTTTTTCTCTAACGCATTGGCTAAATTTCGATTTCAGTTCACGAAGAAAAGCAATCGGGCCCTATGCATGCTATTTTAAACACGCTTTTATTAGGTCGACCTGTATGTAACTAACTATGTAATGGCATCTAAGGTAATTAATTTAGCCATCTTCCAAGGATTGTAGGGTCATGAAAATTGGCAGCTGTTTGTAGTTCGACAATACAATAATATGGTACTGTCGAACTGATCTGATGATGGAGTCGGAAGATATGAACTGTAACTTCATGATGGAACATCGTATCATAGCTGTGTTTGGACTTGTTAGAAAAGTCTTGGAATGAACTTTGGTTGGTGCGAAGTAATGGTGCGCATACCAAGTAATTTAGATGTAATGGTGCGTGGAAAGTAATGGTGTCCAATAATTGGCCGCGAAATTTGTGGAAAGTACTACAAGTAATGGTGTCGTATAGTTGGCGCCTATAGTTGGCCGCAAAGCGTGTTGTTAGTGTTTTTTTAAACTATTAATTTAATATATCTACAGCATTAAATTATATTACTTTTATGAATTGTATTATAAATTAGGATCGCGAGACGCCACTGGACGATCGGACAAGGTCCAAAGATGTCGCGTGACCGCAAGGGCAGGAGGCTCGGCACGCCGTCACCGTCCATTCCGTCGTCGTCAGAATGTCAGTGTCTTACAAGAATTGCGGGACACGCACGCTCTGAATAACATCCCTAAGATGCCAAATGCGTAAGATAGCTTTTTCATCAGGCCTTCTCAATATTTATTGTATTTAATTTAATTTATTTCATTGAATATTGCTAAATTAAACGCCTTTAATTGAAATCTATTGCTGAATCCTATTATTTTTCTGACAGTATGTGAGAAATATGGGTTAAAGCTGGACACCACAAAGATCAAGTACATTATGGTCAGTAAAGTGCCCGTAAACACACCTTCAACTAGGGTTGTCGACTACAGCGGGCGATCCTGTCACCTCAGGAAGTTGTAACGATTAGTCGTTCTATCTCCCTGGAGTAAGCGCAGAAGACTTGGACAAAACAGTCCACCACCTAGCTCCGCCACAAACCCATAAGAGGCCAACGCCTTAACCGCGAGATAGCCAGGAGTATTACCCGGCGGGCTTACACTCACGCCCTTACTTCCAATTGTTACCAGATTACTCCAGTCTCTCGATTGGTTACGAGTTCGAGGTCGCTTGCGCGGTCCTCTCCCTTACGAAGCGGTGAAACGGTGTTTACTGAATCTATCGCGGACCACAGCGTCCTTTGCCCGGCTGTTCACCCAGGATCGGATAGCCGATGGTCGTTTCAAGAGCAGTCGCCCTAAGGTCCGCAACCACCCCCGCTCTATAGGAAACAGTACTGCTTCCAGACTCCCCCGACTGTTAGTCAGAGTGCACAGTCGATTGGCTTACGCCGCACGGTGCGTAGACCGTCCAGGAGCGCCAGAAGGTTGATTCCCAGGGGAAATTAACCATAAGGCCAGAGTTACAGATTTAAACACAGAGTTAAAAACAGTTACAGATTACGAAATTCTATTTAAAAGGACTATTAACATTATTTACCTTAACTTCGACTTAAAAGGCCGTGCCGGCCGTGGCGGCCAAAAGCTATATGAAGCATAATTTTGTGGCCTGGTTGTGAGAACACGAAAAAGAATTTTAATACAAATATGCCGGGTTAAAAATCCTGTCCTTAAGCTATCATTTCGCTAAAACGAAATTGATAAATATTGCCATATTAATTGTAGATTATCTTTATTCTGTTACTGTTTTCCAAAAAAATTAAAAGGAGGGAGATTTGCCTTCAGTTTTCGAGATTTCCATTGAACTAGCATACTAAAGCATAAAAAAAAGGTTTTTTTTAAGTTACGCGACTTTATTTTAACAATCGACAAACTTTCTATACTTTTACAGTGTTTATAGATGCACCGGTAAGCGCAGACATTCGCCAGGCAAGACAATCCGAATCAAACATAACAAGACCTTAGCAATCTTATGTTATATAAAAAAAATACCATCTTTGTTGGGACACTATTCAGGCTCATATATAATGGGGGTTATTCGCGTTCGTAAATGTGCAAAATACAAGCGTTTTTCAATATTTTCTATTCGTGATTACACGTAACCGAGTTCGTTCGCAATAACGAAGGTACAATAGATGAAAACTCTATGAATAAAGGTATCTATTGAAACGGACATATGTCTTATACGAGCTCTAGTCTACGCATAATTAATAAATGA
This sequence comes from Micropterix aruncella, assembly GCA_944548615.1. Lineage (NCBI taxonomy): Eukaryota > Metazoa > Arthropoda > Insecta > Lepidoptera > Micropterigidae > Micropterix > Micropterix aruncella. Next base: position 24,293,465 of record OX155954.1, on the reverse strand, counting down.
AAATTATACAAGCAAACACGGCTAAATATCTATGAACCGATTTGTTTCCCAGCCTCTAACATATCAAAGTTTTCTACTGAATGCACCCCACGTTTTAATTTTAGTCTCAGATTTTGTCCCAGGTAAAAATGATCGAGATTTGTGACCCATAATTATATTATAACTTAGTAAATCATCATTTGTACAATAAAAGAGTTTAAATAAAATAAATAAACCTTTATTTCTATTGGACACTATTTCGTCTTAAGGGATGTAAGCGAATAATCTCAGACAAGCCACGTCAACCCTTCCAGAGTCAAGTGGAAATTGGATATGTGAATGCTCAGCATTTGTTCGAGGAGTTCTCACGCCGACGTGATCAAAGAGAATCGAAATCTTTAAGTAAGAGGAGATAAAGGACGAGCGGGCCCCCGAATCTTAAGCATCGAGTTTAATATTTCAACAAAGAGGCGCGTAATCATCGGACTCGCCCCCGCGCGGACTCGCCGAGCCCGACTTGAGGATAGATTAAGTGATGGTAATTTGATCCCGACCCGGTGATAATCATTGCATCCAAAACTTTCGCCGGAGATGTTCCGAGTCGAGCGGGTGAAAGTGATGGATGTCCGGGTCACTGTAATTGTACATCACCTAATTGGGTTACTCAGCGATTGTTATCGGGGCTACTAATCGGGTTTAATTACGGTTGGATGGTGAATTTGTGCCCGGTTTGCATTAGAAACGTTTGTTTTATCATTATAATATTGAAATCACTCATCACGATTTAAAATATATCATCCGTCGCAGGTGTTTCGTTAATTTAGCCGATTTATAAAGCTATCCATTATTCAGCCAAATTGTCGTTGTCGTTTTACAATGTGTCATGTGATCATACTATAAGGAAAATTGACCCCGAAATGTATCTAGATAAAATATGGCTTATTTGCCTTAAATGGATGAACCGAGATTAATGGACTCTATGAGACAACTGCAGGAAAAACATTCACCCGAATGGGGCAGATATATGGATCAATTCTTAAATATTCCACCACGATAATGCCTCATCTGACACATCGAAAAACTTGAACACTAATCATTAACTAAAACGTCAAAGAATGCTATCGGCCAAGCGCTATATTTGCCATATGTGACTTTTTCTGTGCTTGAAACTTAAATTAGTATTTTGTGGAAGACCTTCTAAGTGCAGTGAATAAAACATAATACCCATAGGCAGTTGAAAGTCGTAACAGAAAATGCTCATAAGGAATGCTTCGACGACTGGATACATGTCACTGGATTTACACATATACACATTTACAAACATACACATTTAACTACACATATACATACACATACACATACATACATACGCATATACACTCATACGCACCCACACATATACACACATACACACACCCTCACATACACACATACACACATAGGATTTATTTTATAGGTGACCAAAGAATTTCTTATTTTATTGATAGAGCATTGTAAATAATAAAGCAAATGTTTAATAAATACAGGGTTGTGCAGGGTTGAGAAACGGGAAATGTTGAACGTTAGAGTTGCTAATATTGTTATTACTGGAAGTCGTTCGGAACCGATGCGTAGTTATCGTGATCGCGTTGCCATTTAGTAATTATGGAGGTTTGGAGTAGTGCGGGATGTGCTATCGCTGTGCGAGCGTTTTACAAGCAGAGTGATAGTGTAACTGCTGCGTAAAGAGTATTTCGACAGCATTACCAGTTAGAATGTTATGGACGTGTCCTATCTTCTCATGTGTTTACAAAATTAAGACTGATTCAGCCTTGAAAAAGAAATTTCCAGGTGCGTTTGAACGGTACGTACCCCAGAGAACATTGCAACTGCTAGATTTTCCATCGAGAGGCGCTTTCGCCGCTCCGTTCGACAATATACATCTGCGCTAGAGATTGGGCAACGAAGCGTACGAAGAATACCAAATCGGAAACAAGTAAAAAACTTAGTAACTACGAAGGCGGATTATTAAAGAATGTAATGTCCAATGAGTGCGAAGTAAAGTGCGGAGTTCCACAAGGGAGTATTCTGGGTCCAACCCTTTTTATTTTTTATATAAATGACCTCCCAACTGCTTTAACACATTCCAAAGTAACATTATTTGCGGATGACACTAGCATAAACTATGCACATTCCAATATTAACCAAGTTGTTACAACTTTAAATACTGAATTGGCTTCACTGAATGCATGGTTTGAGAGAAACAAGTTATCCCTCAACACGTCCAAAACTGTTTCAATGTTTATATCCTCTCAGCAAAATAAAATACAATCACAACTACGTAGAATCATGCCGTGGTCATTTCAGAAGGCTTAAAATTCTCATCCTTCCATCTCTATACGTTTTAGAATGCATTAAATTGATCATTAAAAATCTAGCTTAGCTGCCGATACAATCAGATACCCATAAACACTTTACCAGGGGGAGAAATAATCTGATTCCTCGTCCAAATCTAGAACTTTTTAAAAGGGATCCGAACTGCGTCGGAATTATATGCTACAATAAGCTACCCTCTAGTATCAAAAAAATATGCCGCGAAGGAAAAATGCCCCAATTTAAAAATAAACTCAAATTATATCTCATTGAAAGAGAATTGTACGACATTAAAGATCTATGAAAACTGTATGTTTCTCGACTATATCTCTTTCTGTAACAGGTTTTTAATCGATTATCAATTTGACTAAAATGTATTGACTATTTCTATTATTAGGTAGGCACATATTAATTATATCTTGACTATTTTTATTTGCAATATAATCACTAAGACATTTTATTTTACTTTTTGACAATCGTCACATTTTTTCTCTTCTTTTTGACATTGCATTTATTAATTTTGTACAAAATAATAATCATTTTTACCGGTATTTTAAAGAATTAATTATGTTCATTCTAACCTTCTTTTTCTTTCCTCATTACATTATTCATTATATTCAATAAAATAGAATTACTACTTATTGAGTTAATTTCTACATATCTTCTCTATATCTTACATCTCTGTTTTTTATCTGGTTAACTAAATGGTGAGACTCGATTTAATTCTACAATAATACCTTTTTTATTCTTACGAATAACCTTTTATGTTTTGAAAATTAATAAAAGAATTTGATCATTAATGAAGAATTCAATTATATCACGGCCAAATTTAAATGTAATACAACTATGTCTATACAACTATGTATTAGTTTTTAGGACAATACATTATTTGATTTGATTTGATTTGACCACACTCATTAAAGTTAATGAAAATAATATGCACGAATTAATTGACACGTAATTGACATACTGTATACATGCACTTTCGTCAGTAAAGGATGTTTTTTCCTGTATTTATTCGTGAAAAATTACTTCACTTTAAAATCTCTCATTTCCCTGCGTAACACTGTATTTATGAAATGCGGTGCAGTGACATACAAATACTTGCGAATATATGAAACTGCGGTTAATTAAAAATGCTATCCAGAAACCCAAAATTAATTATCTCTAAATTATCATTATCGATCTGTTTGTTATTCAAGCGTAGGAATTTACCTGTATTTATTGAATCGCATTACGCAGAGCAAACATGAAAATGTCAACATGTGCTAAAACAAACATTCTTCAGCGCTACATTTCCTTCGATCACTTGTTTGTTTAACCAAAGACGTTTCCTTTACTTTACTTAACTTTACTCGGCTTTCGACTGGGTTAGTTTTGCCGCTGAAAACTTTCGTTATGTAACGATTTTCACGGTAGCTCCGAATGTAACAGGATAATATTTTTCTATTATCTAAAAAGCTGTTTTTGATCAACGATTATGAAGTGGATGATTTATATTAATTTCCCGGCATAAGGGAAAGTTTTGTGAATGCGCTATAAAAAGTTTGAGATGAAAATGGAAATATTCATTGTAACCCTCCTAAGACAATAAAGACCATTTCCAGATTGAAGTCTGTATGTGTCTTTTTTTTTTTTTTTTTTTTTCAGAGAAGAAATACATTTTTTAAATAATAAACTCTGGAAGCAGTACTGTTTCCTATAGAGCGGGGGTGGTTGCGGACCTTACGGCGACTGCTCTTGAAACGACCATCGGCCATCCGATCCTGGGTGAACAGCCGGGCAAAGGACGCTGTGGTCCGCGATAGATTCGGTATACACCGTTTCATCGCTTCGTAAGGGAGAGGACCGCGCAAGCGACCTCGAACTCGAACCAATCGAGAGACCGGAGTAATCTGGTCACAATTGGAAGTAAGGGCGTGAGTGCAAGCCCGCCGGATAACACTCCTGGCTACTCGCGGTTAAGGCGATGGCCTCTTACGGGCTTGTGACGTAGCTAGATGGTGGACTGTCCTAAGTCTCCAACGCTCACTCTAGGGAGATAGAACGACTAATCGTTAAAACTTCCTGTGGTGACGGGTTCGCCCGTTGTAGTCGACAAACCAAGTTGTTGTTAGTCAGAGTTTGATTCCCAAGGGAAACTGACCATAAGGCCAGAGTCCTACCCAGGCTCGCACTTCATGCGTGGAGGCCGTCGGATAGGTGTTGACCCGTGAGTGTGACCAACGCTGAACAGAATGGGTCTTCGTGGCCAACTCAGCAAGAGCCCTTACTCCCATTTTTTAAGACAATATAAAATATCCCCCAATAACTTTTTTTATTGTGATATGTATCATTTTTGTAAAGTTTTATTTTATATAATACTAGCTGACCCGGCGAACTTCTTACCGCCTAACAGTTAATGAATGTCGTGTTACAGATTAGCTGAATTTAATTTATGATTTTATGAAAGTAATACAATGAATACAAAATAAATATTAAGTTCACTACTTTATTAGGATAATAACACAAAAAGAAATATAAAAGTACAAAAATTAAGTACATCAATCGTCGATTTTCCCGCACCAAAACTACCTGTCGAACTTGTAGACGCCCGAATAAGTTGAACACATTTCGTGCGGTGTTAGATTTAGCTGCTTTATCTTGTGGGTGGGTAGTTTTAATGCGGAAAAGTTACAACCGTTCATTTCACATTCCACTCTGACGTACTGCTCTATCTCCTTCACATGAAGTAATTTCTGATTTTGGTTCAAGAGAAACGCAATCGAGCCCACTATCAATTAACAGTGTAATACGTAATTTACTTAAATGTAATTATCTATGTCAGTAATATTAATAATTATATGTGTACTATTTATTTAATACAGTTATATATATTATCTTTATTATCTATTAATATCTGCCTAAACTAGTCTATTCTTTTATTTTCTGCTGGGCTGGACATGTACAATTCCCAGTTATTCCAGAAACACTGTTGTTTAAGCAACAGCCTAAGCAACCTGTTATTAGGCTGCAACAGTATTAGGGGCGTGGGTGTTTAATAATCAACAGAAATACGCAGCACTGATGCTTATGTCTTAACAAACTAATACGTTCATGAAATATTAATCTGCAGATACTTTAACTGAAGTAGTCTCAGGGGGCGTAAGTCAGTAGCGTTTGTGTAAACAAAAACCAGCACATCACACCCTTTTATTTATCTTATCCATACGCCTTAAGCCTATCATCTGTTCCTGAGTAGGTATATTCAGTCTATTCCGATGAAATTACGTATTATATTTGATATAAAGTGAGTGCGTGGGGGCGGAGAAAGTGTTCGAGATGAACGTCTCAGGAGCGCTCTTCAAACACGGGCGGCTTAGAAATAATTTCCAATTAATGACAAACTTGCTTCGTTAGTTACGATAAAGTGAATGATGAGATGAGAGTTTTGTATATATCTCGATAAAGTGATGTTCCCACTATCCAAACACCAAGAAATTATTAGTTTACAAGCATAATATAACGAATCGAAAAATACAGAAAACTGTAAGTTTACGCTCTAACGGCAAATACATTAACTAAATACAAATAACATAAAGAGCGCTGACTATTTCGTCTACAAGACACTTATGCGTTATAGCATATATGTTTCTTTTTTTGTTTGTTTATACTCTTTATTGTGAAAATGTCACTCTCTTACAACCAACCCTACTATGACGTGTTATATGTATATGTGCGTGTAATCTGTAAGTGTCATATGTGATACAGATAGGCGTTTTTTATTGCCCAAATGTAGTTGCGGTCGACCAACACAAACATAACAAACCTTCTGCTTCGCCCTCAAATAATGAATGCGCCCTTTGGCGGCAATATACTGCCTTTGGAGTTCCCTTCTTCTTCTTCTCGAGTCCCTCTCCATTACTGGAGGTTGGCCGTTAGCTCTGAATACTTTTGTCGGTCTTGCGCCATCCGGAAAAGCTGTCCCGTACTGGTGATCCCGGTCCAGTTTTCCACCCGGGGATTCTTAGCACCCCGGACCCATTAAAGGGCCGCCGGGCACTCGGGGCCATGGCTATTTTTGAATTTTCCATTGCTAACTACTACGGATATATAGTGCAGTGGTCTCCGGTTGCCTTCTGCACCAGACATTTTAGGTCTATTTAGGACCTTAGGCCGCTGAGACCTCTTCAACCGGTTGCCCAGTTGAGAATGTTTATACCGCCATTGACTCGGTCTTTTGCTATATACTTTTGCTTCCCATTATAATTAGACCGATATGCAAACGGCGATCGAGTACATTCGGGACGCGTCCCGTGTCAACCGCAGGTTAATCTAGACTGCATAATTGTACTTAATTCACTACATTTAATAATTATAATTAATATTTATTGTTGAGAAATTTTTAAAATATGCTGTCACTATGAATTTAAATTTGGAGTTCCTTATCTTTGTATTATTGATCAGGGATTTTATTGACAAAACAATAATTATATTTTAGGTTTATGATCCGAATTTCGATCATTGAGATGCGATCGCGATCACTAAACAATAAAACTGATAACAGAAATTTCTTTAAACTTATTCTTGGTTTTTATAGGTTTGTTATTATTTCGCGAGCGAGCATTGTGCACAGCATACATGTTTGTAAAAACGCGCGTACCTGCAAAAGGTAGGTTAATAAATTGGCGGTCATAAACTGTAAGCAAAAAAATATTTTGTTGTGATGAATATTGAATAATATTTTGATACAAATTAGAGCTTCTGACGTGCCCTAGTTATATGTGTATAGGTATACTCCTTTAATAATTAATTTACCTATTTTCAGAAATAATTACTATAAATAAATAATAACGCTAAATAATAACGCTAATTTTCCCTAAAATGTGATCATTAAAAAATATTAAAAAATGATATAAAAAGATTAAAATATATTTTTTATAGGAAAAATAGGCAATTTGTTGATGCATTAGATATCATAATTTATTTTGTTATTAAGTTGGTTTGTAGTCGCATTATATTTTTTTTGGTTGCATTAGTTCTTGGTTTAATAAGTTATTAGTGTAGTTTTGACTGTAAATTTATTTTTGCTACTATTTATAATGTTTTGTAGTAATTAACGGTAATATATGTCTATTTGTTTTATATATGTTTACACACAACTGTATATAACTGTTTTTACCTAAATAGAAAAAAACATAATTATAATAAATAAAATGCAATTCCATTATAGATCGGCAATAAATGGTATACAATAGAGAATGGCAAACAGAATAAAATAAATCATTAGTACATCATTAAAAACGAAAATTTATAGTGTATTGGAGATGCATCACTTGGATCAGTATGCATCTATAGCTGAAAAAGCTAACAAATATAAATAGAGACATGATATCATTAACTAACACATTGGCTATTTCTGTGCTAACTTTATTTGGATGTGTCGTCGCCATCAGAAAACGATTTGTTACCCGAAGGGCGACGTCTGGCGACGGCGACGCCGCGACGCCTCCCGCGTTTTCTTCGAGGAGCGACTGAAATATTGACATTGGAGATGTAATATTTATGATCGACGGCATCCAGGCGCCGATGTTTCCCTTTCGTAAAAGTTTGCCTCGCTTCACTTAAGAGAAACCTCAAAAATCGAGGAATGACAATGTTTATAGTAGGTGTTTTACCTTATGTTTATAATATAATTAATGGAAATCGTAACTAAGCCTTACGCATTTTTACACGATTGCCCAAAAAAAAGGAGTGTTATGTGTTTAGGATTCATGTATATATGTTTTCCGTTTCATTATTCCAACATGACTTCTAAACGCTTGAACCGATTTAAAAGTGTGTGGTATTGTTACTCATTATGTCATCCCGAGTGTCATATTATCATAATGTCATAATGTCGTAATGTCATAATGTCATATCATAATGTCATCATAATGTCATCATGTCATAATGTCATCATGTTGGTTGACTGGAAGATATTGCTGTAGTGTAGCAATAAGTCCGCCATTGTACCTTATTTTATTGTGCAATAAATGATGCACAGAAGATTTTCATTCATTCATTCATTCATTCATTCATTCATCATGTCATATGTCATGTCATAATGTCATATGTCATATATGTCATATGTCTTATGTCATATGTCCTATGTCATATGTCATAATGTCATATGTCATGTCATAATGCCATAATGTCATATCACCTAAAGTGCTCAATTGTCGAATATGCGTCACAAAATTAAGTGCTTAAAATTTTATTATTAAAAACATATCTATCATGATAGTTGTCATGACTGTAATAATATATTCAATATTACCTACTTACAAATAATCAAAATATACTAATGTCATTTAATAGTGGGGAGAATAATATATTAAAATAGAAATGCAAATTTTATGCAAATCATCGTAAAATAATTTTATTGTCAATCCAGCAATATGCCTTCGTATTTTTTAAACATAAATAGATGTATAATAAATTATATGAAAATTAGATTGTCAGCTATCATAATACCGTTATGTTTAAAACTTTAAAAATTTTACTAATTATCAACATGGAAAATAAACTCGTAATTTTCAAACTCCGTTATACCATAAATTGGGTTTCTTACCGATTTATTTATAATTATCCTTTTAAATTGGTCTTTTCCAAGGCTTTGCATTTGCTCTGGAATCTTATTATATTATTTCTCCTCCAAAATCGGATAGTGGGATAGATAGATAAGGGCATTGACGTAATTTTGGGTGATACTGTTTCAAATGAACCAGTAAACCCTTGCAAATCAAAAAAATGGGGTTTTTTGCTATTACACAAAAAACGAGAACGGACCAGGTTTATAATAACTTATTTATTTGCAGCTGTCAATACAAAAAATAGACAAATATCCACAAAATTAGAAATTGAATCTGAAATTAGACAAAGACCATGGAATAAAACTACAAACGCTGCCAATAAGGGGTACCTATGGATATCTCTTAACCTGGCTTTCAGAATACACCTATTATTGTTACAACTATTTAATGGAAATAAAGAAAATAATTAAAATTAAATCATCAAAATATTAATAATCAAAATAATCAACATTGAATAATAACGATAAAAAATTATAAAATGAAGAAACCATTATAATCGAATGAACAAGTAATCATTAAAAAAAATGTAAACATCTTTGCCTCCAACTTCTTTTAATAGCATTCTTGTATGTATACCTCTTGTAAACGGCACATGTGTATGTAGCATCGCGGAAATATAAGTATATGTTAGGACAGCTCAGAATAAAATAAATCTAATGTTTTTTACGTCACATTCATAATATGAAACTTGTTTTCACTAAATACTTACTTACGTACGAAAAGGGTTTTTTTTTTTACAATAATATAAGCAAGACTTATGTTTATGACCAAATGTGGTAAAAATGTAGCTTGTAATCTAGAGCTTAGCCTTATTTTCTTATACACGCTATCCAAATGTTCCTCCGATAGATAAGTACTTTTCGCTACAGCTAAAGCGTCTGTCCATAGAGGAAATAAAATAAAAGGAAAAGGTCGAACGAACTCACGGTTTGCCCAGAAACATTATTTGTTTCTGGACCCTCGGATGTACGATGCATGCTTTGCGACAATCAAGAATGGGCAAAAGCTGACAACCAGTACCGCTTTTGAAGCTGAGGCCACAAAATGGTTACGTGCGAAAAGTAAAGGCGAATGCGAAAGGCAGCTCATGGAAATTGTGTCCAAAAATAATAAATAAAGAAATGTTTTTGCATTTCTTTTTGTGTATTTATTAATCGTAATGCCTATGTAGGTAATCATCCTTTTATCCTTTTATTATTACCTTTTTATTTACTAAAATTACGTCTCCTTTTTTTTCAAACTTCCTTAAAAAAAATCCTAATTATATTGTCAATTATTTTTGTTATTTTAATCGAAGTTGTATAAAAAATAGGTGTTCTATGTAATAAAATATAACACTGGTATTACCCCAAAAGAGACTGTGGTCTAGTGGAGCTGATAAAACCCATCAAATACATTTTTTTTAAAAAGGCGCGCTAATGCCTTACGGCTCCGGCTGCTCATTATATTTATCCCAGGATTGGTTTTATCGGGCTATGCTGACATTTCGTTATTTATCGGTCGTGTGTAAGATTCGTACATGAGCTAGAATTAAAAGCTTTTGTTACATAGCTTATTTTTTAGCTGTTGATCTATTATTATTAGTGTCTTTTATATTACCAAAACTAACGCTTGAAGCGGCAAGCTTCACTAGCCGCTGCGCCATTTCTAAACCCTTGTCGTTAAGCGCTGCGAATACTTGTAGAAACGCTAAAACAACACATCGCATAACCAAAGTAATCCTGTTTATAACTTTAGTACGTAAGCTAAAACTTGTATATATCACAATGTAAGATAGTAAGTGAATTGTTAATATTTCTTTGATTAAATAAACAGTTCACGGGGTGCGGGAGGGGGTAGAATCCAGGAGAATCTTCCTCCATATCTCCGTTCGTCTACCCCTCACTAGTACGCGTGAGGTTGTCGATGCACGATATACCGGGCAGATAAAACGACCCATGTCGTTAGAACTGCCCGGGTGGTGAGCGGGGTTTCTCCCTTGCCTGTCACTGCCTAGCCTAATAATAATAACCAAAGTAATATGTTATAGTTACAAATTTTGCAACTAGGCATGTTTAATGAATAGTTAGATAAACATTTACAATTTCATAAAATTAAAATTTTATTGATTAGTCTTCTATATCTTATGGGTAGAGGTGCGCAATTTTCGTTTTTACGAAATAGATGCGAATTTATGCAAAAAATGTGTTATATTTGCGAAATAAAGCAACTTGTATTTTGTTTGCGTAAAGATTTCAGGGTTGCTTTGGTCAGAAAATCGCATTTGCTTCCAAATAATTGTATAGAAATAGATTTGGATCTAAATACAATACTACAAACCGCCTCTGAAAATGATTTCAATAAACTCTCTCTGCACGTGAGAATTAATGCAACAAATGAAGCCCACTTTCAAATTGGTCAGTTATTTTGCCCATATATTGCTGCAAGTACATACGTCCATCTTTATTCAAAATACATTAAGTACTCGAAAGCCTCTTCGAAAATCCTTTCCTCAGAGCGCTTATTCAAAATAAGTTCATTGATGACTCACTTTCATCGCCTAATGCTTCAATCAAAAAACAGGAATCATTCCTGTTTTCTAGATCCCAATGTTAAGGACATACTGTGGGCTACTGAATGCTGCTTTTCAACCTTCGCTGAACAAGCGTTACAAAGCACTTGTAGTCAAACTAATAGGTAGTCAAACTAGACGCAGAACCCTTCTTTAGTATTTATAATGTCAATGTTACGGACAGAAGAATGTTTCTAAAACAGTCAAATGTTGAAATTACAACAATGCTAGCTTTTAATTAACATTAAATCTAAATGTTAAGTGTATAAAATGCTGTTTTATTTTATATATGTAATATATGCAAAATTTTAGCAAAATTTCGAAATTTCACTTTTTTTGTTAAATTTTTGTTTTTTATTTACGAAAATTCCATACCTTTACTTATGAGTAATGCTATAATATTTTATTGTTGTCATATTGTCATATTTTTATTGTTGTATTTGAAATGAGAGCGTGTCTCTAAGGTCATTCTATAAGATGGAGAGGACATGCGAAGTGGAGTAGTCCCGGCAGCTTCCTAGCATCGTATGCATATGAAATTCACCTTATCAGTTATGCATAATGTAGCCGTCCCATTGGTATATGGGGTCGGTATATTCCTCTACGTTCAAACCGATTCTACACGATACTTTAAGGCTTGGAAATGTTACAGTGAAATAAGTGGCTTGGTAAAATTCTCAATATCATTTATACATATACAGTGAAACCTCTCATAACGAGTAATTCGCAGTTTTTTTATTTATTTTTTATTTTAAACCAGTTGATAGGAGTTCCTACACTTGGTTATGTCAAAAGTAATAAAAATAACAAGTATAATATTTAAATAAATACCTATTAAGGTATAAGATATGAACGTCGGTATTGCAAGGTATGAAGGTTGAACATCCAAGCGCAGATTTTCTAGTTTATATATTATGTAGAGGAAACAACATTTTCCAATATTTTCAATCAAAATTCTTTGTAAAATTTTCTATTTAATTTTCTATATAATCCTAAGTACTAAATAATCAAACAAATATTGGATAATTTCATATAACGATAATTCGATATAAAGTAATTCCTCATAACGAGTATTTCGCACTTGTCATAACGAGTATGGGAAAAATTGTTGTTTGAAATAGTCTGGAACGAATTATGCTCGTTATGAGAGGTTCCACTGTATATGTGCGTTGATCAAAATGTGTACTCAGATTTTTATTGAACATTTTTGTTGAACAAATATCAAAAAAGGTTTCTCTTTATTCGCTCTAAATAATGACTGTGTACGAGTATATAATGTCGTCGACAGGACCATGACTCATCTCCAGTGACTGGTCCCGTTTTCTTTCGAACGCCAGAAGAGTTATGTCGAGTTTTGTTTTACTTTACCGGCCTACCAACCGACTAGAAGAGAAAGTATTGTGAACGCACAATTTGTTTTCGAGATGAAGACGGATATACATGTTGACCACTTCTTCCCCCCCCCCCCCCCC
>OX155954.1:24056642-24280297 GCA_944548615.1 Micropterix aruncella | reverse complement strand
ATATACTACACGGAAAATACTACAAATATACTATGAATTGGCGTGGGGGAGGTTGGGTTGCCGAGGGGGGGGGGGGGGGGGGGGGGGGGGGGGGTTGTATCCTCACCGGAAAGTATTGGGTTGACACAACTGATATTTTTACTAATTACAATGTCACTGTACTAAAGATATAGAGCATTGAAGAACAACAGCTTAAGAAAGGCACAGCTGAAATAACAAATGCCGCTATGCACATTTAACAAAGCTTCTTAGGCCTGTAAAGTAACACTTTTGAAAAGAAAATATGTTAATGTTATAGATAACAATTATATTATCTTAATATTAATAAATCCTATATCAGATATTTAACATAAGATAAAATAGGGAAAAAGAAAAAAATATTTTTCAAAAAAGTCGCTACAAAAAAGGAAAGGTAACGATATTATCTTTCCTACTTACTCTTATATCCCTTCATGTAAGAGGGTGACAAGTTTTTATAACTGTAATTTCCTGTTCTTCTATTTTTATTGTTTTACTTAAAATATCTTTTTCCCCCTGCTGATACTCCATTCATTTACTGTCAATTTAGGAGTGTTATTCGAAATTGTTATTTGCAAGTCTACATTTGTATGCCTAGCGAATGACGTTTACTTGTAAATAGTTTTATTTTATTTATTTTACATTCCCGGCAGAGGGAAAGTATTGTGAACGCACTTCTGTGTGTGTGTCTAAGGGTGTATATTCCCCCACGTAGCCCCAAAACGCTTCACGCGATGGTATTGAAATTTGGCATGCAGGCATCATATTATCATGACCAGAGTTGAAAAGTGGTTGAAATCGGTCCAACAAAGGCGCTAGTCATACCTTAATCGCGAAATATTGGACATGGAGACTGTACACAGATGCGTTGTTTGGCCGAAACCGCATTGTGGAATTTTGATTGGAATATCTTTTATACAAGCGAAACAAATAATTTTTAAATTCCGCCGTATTTAAAAAAAATTGCTGCAGCTGATTATGTGAAGTAACCTCTATCTATATGCTCAACTCGTATGCTTCGGAATAATCGCAGTATAACTAATGCATTGGGGCCAGTTAATCTTGAAAGACATGGGGTAATTTGATCCTCCCAACGTTGCATACAAAAGCAAATATTTGTCTGCGTTTGTCCATATTCATCACGGAGTATTTGTATAGGAAAGGAGGTAATTTGACATGGTGACGGTGTCGGATGTGGATGGAAAATCTGGTGTAGGCATTTTAAAGCCACTGAATACGTTGTTGATCCAATTAATGAAGGCAGGACCCATATATGTATTTAGCCACCGTAATCGAGTATGGGTAAAACAGAGCAATTATTTGGATAATCCTGATACCTATAGTGAGGCAATTTCTAATTCGGTCGATATATTATATCGATATAAACAGCTTTGAATTTTTGCTTTACGCGAGAGTAAGAGTTATATTCCACCAGACAGTATGGTGGCGCAACCGTGGTGTCTTTGAGCTACCAAGTGGCGACACTAGATTAGACACCAGATAGACACCAGAATCGCGACATTTATTTTCAAATCTCTATTAGAAAAAATCCGGCGAGGAACTATCCCAATTAGGTGGTTTGATTTGAATTTCAATAATAAACTTTTCTGTATCGAAATTATCCATAGTAGCGTACGCTTCAACTAAACAAACCTAAACAAAAGAGGAGCACTGGCAGCGCGACTGGCGGCCGAGAGAGTGACACAGCGCTATACTAATTAATGGTTGCACGACCCGGTGTGTGGTGGCGCTGCCAGTAATAATATGTCTACGCGTCCGTTCTGATTGCGCCGTCAAAACGGTTGCGCCACCATGGTGTACCGATGGAATAGGGCCCTTAAAGAGTCAATATCAAGGTGCAAGCCGAGATTAAGAGCCAGATATACTCCTAGGGATACACATATAATCAATTGCGATATGAAGCCAATTAGAGGAGATATATTCAGCCAGTTTGAAGCCAATAATCAGATAACACGATTTTAGTTAAGATAAATAACTAAATTATAGATTGTTATTTGCTATAAATTAATTTAATTCGATTTGATTCAAAGTCTTAACATATGTCGATCGCTTCGTACATTACCATTGGCGATCCGCCCTCAAAAGCTCCACCTTTCGAGGCCATCTTCTCGTAGCGAAGTCGACCTGAAGCAATTGTGTCTCCGGCCGATCCCTCGGCCACTTTCAATATGCTAATTCTCCCCGTTTCCCACCCCTCGTGTATCCCCACTCGTGCTTTGTGATTTTTCCACGGCGTTGATCATATTGTTCGCATTGATTAAGCCCGTCAACTTTACCTTTTCTATATCCTCCTGATATATATGCTAATTCGTTCGAGTGTTTTAAGAGGAGCCTGCATTGCTTTTTCCCTACCCTCCGTACCACGTGATGTTGTTATTTTACATTATCATTAAGATTTTAACGACATTTTGATGGTCGTTAAAAGTCTTTATTTCTATGGTAATATTAAATAAAATGTAACAACAAAATCCTTTGCCCTACACCTATCTTAAGGACTTGTCAGTCCCTTTGACAACACTGAGAAAAATATTTTATTTCCTCCTACAATGTCGTTTTGTTATTACGGTTTTATACAAAATAATGATGTTTCAACCGTAAGTTTGTTAAATTGCAAGGAATTTTGTTGAAACTCCATTACTCGATTTTATGTTTCACCATGCTCCGTACGGGTAATACGAAAATAACAGTATAATGTAGCTTCAAAATGATTTACGTTACTGACTATCTAATACTGTCAATATTGGAGTACCCCAAGGCTCAATTCTTGGACCGTTGCTTTTCATTATTTACATAAATGACCTGAGTCCAAATCTATCTAAATGTGAAGTCACCCAATTTGCAGACGATACTAGCGCTGTAGTTGAAGCTGACAACATAAATACGCTCACTGCCAATATCAATACATCTCTTGGTGAACTTGATGATTGGTTTAATGCGAACAAGATGTCTCTAAATATGTCTAAAACTGTTATTTTAAATTTTAATAGCAAGACATCATCTATAAAAGTTAACTACCCGGTTGAACTTGCGGAATCAGTTAAATTCCTCGGACTACATCTGGATGAAAAGATGTCATGGAATCTACATATAGAGCATGTTAAGTCAAAACTTTCGTCAGCCTGCTATGCTCTATTACGCATCAGAAATTGTTTGGAGAGAACTGAAGTAATATCGGCCTATTACGCGCTAGTTGAGTCACACCTGCGCTATGGTATTCTTTTATGGGGTAATGCAGCACACATCAACAGTGTATTCACTCTCCAGAAAAGAGCCATACGTGCGATAGTAGGTATTGGTCCACGGCAGTCATGTCGTAAACACTTCCAAAAACTAGGGATATTGACCGTATATGCGATTTTTGCTCAAGAAGCTCTTTGCGAATTCTATTGCAATAAGAGCTCGGCCATATCCCACGAGGAAGTACATCGGCATGACACCAGGAATAAAACCCTGTATCTCCAACCGTTCGTAGCACGTACTGCCAAGTTCCAGGCGACTAGTCGGTACTTAGGCCTCAAACTTTTCAATAAATTGCCCGAAAGATTAAAAGCAATTAAAAACATCGATATTTTCAAGAGATCCATCCGAGTCTATCTGCTTAAAATCAACATGTATGCCCATAACGACTTCTTAAAATATTTTGAAAATACATAGCATCGTATCTACCCATTTAATCTAATACATATTATTTACCGTTAATTGTTTTGTTGTAAACTGTTATCATATAGTCTATGTTTTTGTAAATTGGTAAGTTTAAAGCTATATATTGTATATCATCTCTTGTCTAAATTGAGTAACTAGTTTAAGATTAATTACTGTCATTCCTACACAATTGTATGGTTGTATTGGAAATAAATACCTTTTACTTTACTTTACTTTAATAACATGTTACGTATCTAATAACATGTTGTCATGGTAAGAGCAAGATCTCGTTGTGCGCCGTAATGAGTGTACGGTATAATTACTATGCCCGTGACATGGTAACTACACCGTTACGCGTCATGTTGATATATACGTACGGACCACTGTACATGTTATATACATAGGTAATCCCTTTTGAAACAAGCGTATTTCCGTATATTACAACGTTTTTTTTTTTCTCGGTGAAGTCATAGTATTTCCCTGTATTCAAATCAGGATAGCACTCTGACTGTCTATCTATACCATGCATATTTTTCCTACCATGCTTAATATTTATACTTCCTTTCGCACGGTATATTCTTATTCTTTCCCAGATGCAACAAGATTTTGGAACTAGCCCCCAATTAAAATGTGGAAGGAAACACATTACTTTTCAAGCATATTTAAAGTAACACTGTATGTCCCTTTTCCAATTTCTATAAGTTCACGCCACACATATATTACATATGCACCTTTTATTTCACAAGAACGTCTAAGCGAAAAGTGTTGCGAAAAATGTAGCATCGTTTGTTTTCCGCCAAAATTTGCGGCGCTTCCAGCCAAACGTATGTTTTTCGAGTGTTAAGTAGGGGTGAGAAAAATGGCCAGGTTGACACGATATCCTCTGAGACGACAGGCGAAAAGGCGCATTTGCCTGCGGATTAGAGGCGGATCTAGCCCTCGACGTATTGCTCCTCCAATTCCCCTAAGGATGATGACGTGCCATTACAGCTGGGCTAACGCCGTTTCAAATTGAACTAGAGAACGCATAAAATCGACTTATGTGTAATGGATGCATGGCTCTGTCATCACAAAACTCTCAATTTTGATGTGTAAGACATGAACGGACTGTGCCCAAAAGTTGACCATAGCCACAATAGATGTAGCTCAATTTCATATAAAGACTGAAAAATCTCTGAGAATAAAAAGAGTCTCGAGAAACGTCGCCCGAAGTTGCCGCGGCCTATTTCACTTGGCACGCGCTATCGCCCACATCAGCTTGCCGGTTGATCCGGCCGATCTTATTTAGCATTCGGCAGTAACACAACAGTGATATTGACAAGTATTGGAAGTCACGATGTAGTCGTTCATAGTTCACTTTATTTCAAAAAATCTTTACAGATTGTAGAAACCTATATACAAGACCATCAAAATTAAATTAAAAAACAGTTTGAGCAATTAATTTGTGTTGAGAAAAATTCAAAACAAATTAAGAAAGTATCAAATTCAGTCAGTAAAAAAAATATATACACTTATATTAAATCCCTTTATGGGTACCGAATAAAATTCAAGAGAGAAAAAAAAATAATATAAAATATTAAAATTTAAAAACCATAAAATAAAGAAAAAGCAAATTAATAATAATTAAAAGCATGTGAAGTAATTGAGATTTAAAGAATGATAAATACATTTCTATTTTTTACCGATTCAAATTAAAAATTAAAAATTTTAATATCAAATTACAAGACATTTATTTCTGCGACGAGCCTGAATTTAGTTACTGTTCACATTTATACACTGTGCCATAATACAGCATGTCTTTACACCGTTTATATTGTTAACCAGTGGGAAATTTTCGCAGATTTTAAAGATTATTTGACAAAATATAAAATTTAATAATAATTTTAAGATTGACCATGCTAGAGTCCTGTGCGATACGCCGCACCAGTGGACATATATTTCTGCGACGAGCCTGAATTTAGCTACACTTCACATATATCCACTGTGCCATAATACAGCATGTTTTTACACAGTTTATATTATCCACCAGTCGACAATTTTGTCAGATTTTGAAGATTATTTGCCAAAATATAAAATTACAAGAATGACCTAGCGTGCCGGGCGACACGCTACACCAGTAGGCATTTATTTACGCGACAGTCCTGAATTTAGATACTCTTCACATTTATCCACTGTGCCATGAAACAGCATGTCTTCGTCACATCCAACAGTGCAGAATTTTGACAGATTTTGAAGATTATTTGCCAAAGTGTAAAATTACATAGTGACAATCCTAGCCTCCATGCTAGACCAGTAGGCATTTATTCACGCAATGGTCCTGAATGTAGATACCTACTCTTCACATATATCATCTGCGCCATAATACGGCATGTCTTCGCTACATTTTATATTATCCACCAGTGGGGAATTTTGGCAGATTTTGAAGATTATCTGCCAAAAGTTTAAAATTGTAATCTTGTATTGAAAAAATACTATAAATAAATAAATACAAACAAATACTATAAAAATATTATTATGCCGTAACAAATAAGTTAACAAACCTTGTATTTCGTAGCATCCGGACCAGGCGTTGTGCCTTTTATCAGCAAAGGGTTGCCCTTTTTACGGCGGCTGTCATAAATAACCGAAGAAACCGCCATTAATGTCGTTAGTTAAAATTAAGAAAGGATTCGCCTCAGTGCGGCGCCCTCGTTAGCTGTCCTCTTCCATAGTTTGTTAAATTGTAACCGGGTGCAGGTACAAAAATGTAATTACAGGAGGAGAGTGGGTGAGGCTTTAAGAACCAACCAAAGCGTTCAATGTACTAGAGGTGAAGTGTGCTCGCAATAAAAACATACAGTATTTGATCCATATAATTTTGTTCAATTGCTTAACATCTAACATGATGTTTGATGCCGTCACATATTTATTGTATTTATTTATATACCGAAAATACATTATCTTATTGTTATACATGTTTCTGTAATAAATAAAGTTATTGAGAAGTCACACGTCATATATGACCATGCTCATTACATATCTAGCTAAGATAATGAAGTCTATACCTAGGAATTGCATATATTTATATTATTTTAACAGACGTTCATATGAGGGTTCATCCAAACTGAGGGTGGCTTTTATAAGAACCACATAAGGACCCTTTTTGTCAGACGCAGTTGATGAGGCAATGGGTTAACAGTGATTCTGTGGCGTTCCATAGCCTGAAGTGTATGTATTTTAAATAAATATTTCATCTTTAAGCAACTAATTAGCGTTTCTTTTACGATTTTATGTAAATAGGATATCATAGTGATGTATAGCGATATATATATATATTACATAATATGATATTGTAGCGATTTAATAAAAGGCCCAACAATGTTTTTAAATATTCTCTTGTTGACACGTAATACCATAAAATTAATCAATTTATTTTCCGTTTTAGAACTCTCCAGAACTTTTGGAGTACTCCCAAAGCTGAATCCTATACCTAAGATGAGAATCGCATAGGCGTAATAGACAGACTTAACCTCAGACGTGCCATAATTTTGCTTACAGCGGATATTGCTTAGCAAGCAAAGAAAGTTTAGCCTCAAGAACCTCCAGATGGCCTCCCCATTTCAATTTGTTGTAGAAGTTGTTGAGGTGGAGTGTAGAGGTTTCCGGGCGACCTCCTCAATAAGTAGAGGTATCGCGGTTGCTCCGGCCGTAATACTTTGTGACGATTGCGTCACTTACTCATATTTAGCATGGATAATGTGCAGAAGAGTGTATTCAGATGCTGACCAGAAGAAATTTTGTATTCTCTGCGGCCGCCACTCAGTCTTTTCATACAGATACTGGCCATGCACACAGTCGCCATACTCTCTAATTATATCCCATACTGGTGATATTAGGACATTCAAAATAATAATTTTAACGCCGTATATTTGCACTCTAAGAATATTTAATAGCTCTTTGTGGAGGGATCCCCCACCGAGCAGACCCTCTTTGGAGCGACTCCTCGGAAAATGAATGCGGCGACACTGCAAATCGAATCGTGGGCAGAGAAATGCCAAAGGCATGCCTTTTTGTTGTCATTAATATTTGAGGTGTTTATATGGTGAGGCTTCTCTTCCAGCTAAGGAACAAAAAAGAATGAAAACTAGGCCAAGTACGTAAATAACTAAGACTGTTGAGTGAAATACATTTCTTTAATGACTTCTTGAAAGTGAATATCGACGGATATTCTGATGAAGATAGCCGCTGGGTATGATCGGACTGCATGGACAGTAAAGGGCAGTGAGTAAGAAGATGACTTATGTTTTCAAATAGAAAGTGTATATAAGATTTTTTTTAAATCTATACATATGAAAACTTTCTTAATAAAAGAATAGTTATTCTGATTGCAATAAAGCGTTTTCTAAGAAAATAAGTTCTGTCAAATCTGCTCATCCACGCCAGTTCGATAAAAAATCTGCTCATCCACGCCTAGGGCATGCCTAGTCTTATAGCGTTCGGCGAAGTTGAAAAGGATTTTTTAAACAATATTCTCAGAAAATCGACTTTCCGCCCTCGTGGGGAAACAATAATGGTTGCTGCCTCTCGTCCGGGTGCCCGTGTCTCGATTACTTAGGGCAGAAGGGAATGTTTACTGCTTTTAAACGATCTGTACAAGAGCGAACGAAACCAACTACTCACCTCCACCCATAATAGAATGTTTTCTGAAAGTAAGTAGACTTATTGAAAGACGGCGAGTGGAGCTTGCAGTTAATGGAAAGTTGGAGTGTTTAAAAAGTAGATATGCTGTATCATATACTAATTTCGTATAACCTATCGCAGTTAAATTTGCCCTGGCTATTCATTATCAACATATCATTCCACAAACTTTCGTTTAGCAATAGTTTGATACAGATATTCGGAGCTTCAGAGTAATAATTGCGAGAGAACTTAATTTTTAAGTAGTTGCTTGTGGCGCGTGTTTCCTTCTTCAGCGCACGCCTACTTATTATTACTTTATATTATAGATGAATTACAAATTACAATTTAGCACTGCCTGAGATACCACGATCGGCCTAACTCATGGCTTAGCTCCCATCCGGTAGCCTCCTCGAAGTGAACACAGTGAACTCTGCCTGCAGTTTTATATAGTGCTTAGTTTTGATCATCACATTAACTGGCAGAAGGGGTTCAATGCTATTATATAAGATGCAACCCAAAATATCTTCTTGAGATGGTGCTGTACTCTGTGTTCCAAGTTAGCTGGAGAAATGGGTTAATCTACACACGAACTGTACTGTGCTGTCTCTGCACAACATAAAGCGCTGCTCAGCAATGCGCTGGTAATTCCTGGCCCTAGCTAGTCGCTTCTGCTTATGACACATTATAAAACCTTTTTTATGGGATGTTTGAGACAAAAGTAATGTAAGTAGTTCACAATATACAGACAATGCTTAAACGTAAAAGCAGCATAGATCAGTGATTAAAAAGAATGCAGAAATTAAAAATGCTCTAGAAAATTTATATTTTTAGAGTCATTTAGCATTTGAAACGGGCGAGGGTGCAATATACCGGATTAACTCCCAAATGCGCAATAGATATATCTTTCAAATCGAATTTAGAGGACTAAGATTAGTATGATGCCTTGAGGTACACCGATGCCTTGAGGGACATCGATGCCTTGAGGGACACCGATATAATGCTATAATTCACTACACCTATCGCGTTTCAAGAAATTGCTGCATACAACAAAGTAATTCTTCGAGCAACGCATTAGGGTCTCGATAGTGAAGTTGGTCCTGTCCTTCTGTCGCATTTATCTAACCGTTCGTCTTACCGTGTCGTAATTATCCTAGTAAAGTGGACGTAACGAGAATCGTAAAAGGAGAGGCTGGCGCGTGATATCCGCCATAAAATAAACAGGAAGCGGATGCTCCGTAAAACGGAGCCATCTTTTACGGTGCGCAAGTTTTACGGGGGCCCCGTTTACAGGTACGACGCGTACGTATGCGGCCAGGCTCTGGTCCGGTAATGCACATGCAAATGTCGCTAATTTGTAGAGGAATTTGGACGGTAACAATTTAAATGAATTTATGTATGTGTAATACTACCATTTATACAGGAATTATAATGCGGCGCGTCAGTAGTAGCGGAAGTAACTCAAACATGGTTTAAAACATCCGGTGTGACTGTGACGATTGGATGTACATAAATACATTCCCAATCTAAAATGCGTCACGAGTAATTTAATTGGTAAAGAATTAAGTTGTACGATTAAGTATTAGCGGAACATCTTAGATTTCATTACACTAAGAAGTGTCTACTTTGCTGTCTGCGAGTCGGTTATTTGATATGGCATCGTAACTTGGGGCTGTGCGGCAAAAACGCTTCTGGCCACCCTTTACAAAGCGCAAAAGGCTATGGGTGATCAATGAAAAACCCCAAACATATTCAGTCTTATTTATAAACGTAACTTAAAATTTGCGATGCGTCTCAGACACAGCCGAGCGAAAATCGTGATTTATAAACGTTGCCTAACGCTAGGACACGGCTCAGTCACGTCCTATCTCAAACGTCACTTTGCGCACCGGCCGGACCGTGTTTAGTGAACTGTGTTAATCAACAAAATGGACAACATCTGCGGATGTTAGGACAGAGGCGGACTACCAAAACATACAAAAAACCTTTTCCGATGACCTTTTCCGAGAGTACAGAGTGTTGAGTGTGAGAAAAATGTTTGTGCTAGTAACTCTCACTAAATTCCAGAGTGAGTTAGGAGAACAGAAAAAAGCCAGCAATCTGGTGTAGCAAGAAAATCGAAACAAACAAATTTTGCAATACCACTCAGGAGATCCGCTTTTGGAGAATCCAGTTTCTCTTATCTTGCCCCCAAATTTTATAATTGCCTACCGCCAAACATTAAAGACATTAAAATTTCATATACATTTAAAAATAGTTTGAGTGCCTACCTCTTAAATTGTACAAATGCAGATATTGAATACCTTATTAGATAATTAAATCCTTATAATAAAAACATGCTAGTATATGTAGTAATATAAATTGATGAATTCTAAATATAATTTTATATTTATTTTTGTGAATTTATTTAGTATATTATTAATACACATTAATACTTATTAATACATATATAAATATATGTTAATTTTTATCATGTTTTAAAATAAAATAATAGGTTATTGACAATATTCATGACATTTTATTACGAATTTTTAATTAGGTAATTGAATATTTCTGTTATATTATGTATGATTTTGTTTATTTATATAAATATAATATTATATAAAATCGAAGACTATCGCGGTTGTTTGACATTATAAATAGGATAGAAAACGAATTTCACGCGGTAAATTCGTTTTCTATCCTATTTATAATATAATATTATAGATTTCTTAGGATAATTAAAATGAATTGTCTACCTTGGAACAGGCGGCAGCCTAGTTAGGTTAAGACTTTTGTATATTGAATCTACTCACAATTTGAAATCAATAAATAATTTGTAATTTGTAATTAGTTGAACGTTTATAGTTAAATTGATCGATTTATTTCATTTTACCCAAATATGTTTTCACTTTCTAAAATCAATTAAATGCTTGATTCTGATATATTTAACTCGTAAATCTAATAGAAAGTTCTGTGTTTAGTCCAAAAGAGCCTCTACCAGCGTGGTAGAGGCTCTGGTTGTCGAGATATACTGATTTATATATTCTAGTTGATGCGACAATGGTTGCTGTGAGTACAGCCCCCCGGCGGTCGTCCCAACACCCTCGACGGCGGCTCAATATTTAAGAGAAATGAAACTATGCGCCGCTTATTGCCGACTGGAATGATATTAAAACCACTCCAGTTGGACTTTTAGTAACTGATTTATTCGATCTATTGGTGTGTTAGGTTGGGCTGAGGCGTGTTTGTGTGTATTTGTATTTATATGTGTATAGTGTATATTATATATGTATATTTGCTGTAGAAGATTAAATATAGTACATGGCGTGTGTATCTTGTATGTATGTGTATTTGCTGTAGAAAAAATATATAGTATAGAGTGTGTGTATTATATATATGTGTGTATTTGCTATAGAAAAGAAAAGATTATAAGATTTAGTTTTTTTAATCGAATATTTGAAATTATCTCTTCAACAGCACCACATGGTAGCATTTTACGACCCCTACTATTTACATTTTATATCAATGACATAAATAACTGTTTTAAATTTTGTAACTTTCTACTTTTCGCTGACGATATGAAAATGTACGCACCTGTTAATTCCCTTGACGACTATCAATTGGTCCAGGATGATCTAGATTATTCTAGATAGACAATCTTTTTATTGCGCCTCGAATCGCATAATCCTGAACGCTGCGAAATGTGCTATCGTTAGTTTTACGCGGAAAAACAATATTTTACCATTTTATTATACTGTCAATGGTTTCTCGATAACCAAGAAAAATGCAATCCGGGATCTAGGTGTTCTTTTAGATAGTAAGTTTTTATTTAACTCCCACATAGATAACACCCCGAAAAAATCATATAGTATGTTAGGATTCGTACTGCGAACTTTAAAACATTTCTCAGTTAAACATTCTCTCTTACTCTTGTACTACACATTCATACGCAGTCACCTCGCTCCTTCTTGCCCTTTCCCAATTACAACGAAGCAGCTACCTTTCATGGGCTTCTATCATTACAACCAAGAAGAAAATGCGGAGATGTGGTGTTTTTCAATAAATTGTTGACAGGTTACATTGATTGTTCTGATCTTCTCTGAATGGTATCTTTCCGTGTACCATCGCGACATTAGTGATTCCGAATGTTAGCACTAATTATGCACAAAACTGTTTCATATACCTATAAGGTATGTAAAATGTATAATACTCAGCTCGGCGATATTGACTTATTCAATACGTCATCTATCGCTTTTATGAAAGCATTGACTAATGACAGTGTTGACATATCATTGTAATCGCAATATATAATAAAATATAATATGTATTCAAGAATATATTCAAATAATATGTATGACTAAACTATGGTACGCGTATTCACTACAATTTTATTACCTCATGACTCCTTCCTTCCCTGTTTCCACCCTGTGTGTTTCCCCTGTGTGTTTATTCTTTAGAAATAATATGTTGTGTTTATATTATAAACGTTTAAGTGGAAACATGTAGGTAATTAGCTTTATTTTTTCAACTTAATAATTTTGTACCAAATGTATTGTTACAGCTGTATGTTTCTTAAACAATAATAAAATAAAATAAACCGTCATGAAAACTATCTGGCGGGAGGTGACATAAATCCACAGTATAGGTTACCTCTAAAATATTGCCTGCAGGCAATAAGCTCGCCTTTTATTACAGATAAAGCGTTTTATTATTATTAAAATACATAAAAATATGCTTTATAATATTATTAGAGTACGCGTTTTAAGCACAAGAGTATATCAAGTAGTTCGAATGGGTATGCGATGAGGAATTTATTTTCTAAATAAGAGCTACCTAGTTTCTAATAACAATTTCGTTTATGGAGTTCTAGCTACATAAAACAATTTGCGGTATAAATATTTAATTACATCGTACCTTGGGTCTTTAACTACCTTTGTATTTACCTGACTACCATTGGGCCTTAAGTAAGTTTACCGTTGCCTTGGATGATTAGGTCCCCTTTAACGCGTACTTTTGGGCCGATTGTAGAGAATGACCAAAGTATGCGACTTTGGTAATAATGGCGGTTCACCGACGCGAGAATTAAACACAGCGATCTTGCTCAGTTGACAATTTATTTCATACTGGTGAGCGAGCGGCTGTCCGTCGCACGAGTGTTTACAGAGATGTAATATTGAAATCTAACTCCGACGATTCTACGCAGTGGTAAAACTGTAGGCGGGAATTTATGAATTGCTGTTTGGCGGCGAATTACAATAATGTGACGTAGTCCCTACATACGTTTATAGTCCAGTCATTAGGGATTAAAAAAAATATTGAGTTATGTCAAAGAAAAATCCACTTTTCTTGGATTATGCCTGCGCGAGCCGATGTCTTGTCCTATGGGTTGATTTTTGTTAAGTAATTAAAGAAAACAAAGTGATATGCATTGATAGAAATCTTGCCAAACATGCCCTATAAATAGTGGATTACGAGGGAATTGCAAATTGCTTTGTTTTTTCCATTTTAAAATGCCGGTAAATTTATGAGTTTCTTGAGAATTTATGAGAATTGTATGGCTTGCAAAGTGATTTAAAAAAATAGATTTTCTATAATATTTTTTATTTTATTATTTCTTTTGACTACTTTGACTATCGTTTCTATTTATGACTATAATTATTATTCCTTTGAATGTTGCTGTTATTATAGTTTTTACCGTTTAATTATTTATTTAAATTATTTTTCATTATTGTTTGTATTATATAAACATGATTTAATTAATATTATATTTTATTAAACTTGGTAAGGGCATTTTGTATACTATTTATGTTTCTACTTGTATACTATAGATTATAGTGTCAGAATGTCTTTAATTGGTATTGGGGCCATTGTTGTTATTGTTATTTGTTATTTATTTGTTTTATTTATTTATTTAACACAAGATACACATTCTGCAGCATTACAAAATATTCGTGTTTGTATCAGTAGCAAAAAAGAAACGAGACTGCAGCATCTTCTTCATTACGTATTTACCACATTACTGGGCGTAGACCTGTATTAAGGCAGGGAAATTTGTTTTTTTTTTCACTTCTGCACACGTTTGGTTAAAATTTGAAGAATAATTATAACATAAATATATCGTGTTTAGTTTTAAATGAAAGGTCTGATTGAGTACGAGTACATTCTGAATAAATATGTATCTAAATAGATAAGTATATAAACCACAAATATATCATTAAAAAAAACGCAATAAAAATAATTATAAATACAGTAGTTCACTTTTTGTAACGACAGTCGTGTTTTTCATTGTTTTTAATATATTTACTTGTTTAGATAATTTAGCTTAAATGCTTGCAATTAAATTTACGTATTCCCATGTTTTAAATATTCTGTAATCAATAAACACGATATGACTAACTCCCCACAGGCTAACTAATATATAACAAGAAAACTTTTTTACTATTGAATATTTTCTGTGTTTCGTAAATTTTACTGAATTTCCTATCATAATCGATACTTCGCAATAATGATTAATGGACGCGATCGCGCATTGTCTCTCGCTCCGTCGGCCAGCTAAGCAATATTTCGCTAATTATTTTGGGGGGGAAAATGACGACGGCGATAGTCGCGAGTTATTGTCGCAGCGCTGGCTTTCGTTTTTTGTTTTCGCCTTGGCGACAATGGCGGCGCTGTTTGGTAAAGCGTGCCTAACTGCCCCGTCCGCGTCCCTTCAACTCTTTCTTCCCTTTGTGAGACGGGTGGGAG
Source organism: Micropterix aruncella (assembly GCA_944548615.1). Classification (NCBI taxonomy): domain Eukaryota; kingdom Metazoa; phylum Arthropoda; class Insecta; order Lepidoptera; family Micropterigidae; genus Micropterix; species Micropterix aruncella. The sequence continues at coordinate 24,265,234 of OX155954.1, read as the reverse complement.
AGGCGCCGCGTCGCCCGCCGACAAAGTCCTTTAGGCCCCCGAACCATTATCCATTCGCGAAATTAACGGGGGAAAAGAATTACTGCGTAATGTCTTATTGAGATGATGCTGTATTGCCAGCCGCAATACATTTAAAATTCATTTTATATTCAAAATTTGAAACCGTCTTGTCAAGTTTATTTTATGAAAAATTTATTATCTGGAATAATTAATATATTAATATAGAAGACCTCAACGGCTGCAAAGGCGGCAATGGAGTCCATTGGAACGGCGTAGAAAGCGGAAGGTGTTGTTATAAAAGAGTCTCCCTCACGGGAGACAGAAAGATCAATATCGTTAAAACTTGCTGAGGTGACAGATTCGCCCGTTGTATTCTACACCTCCAAGTGACTGGCGAGTAAGATGCTGTTATAAAAGTGCGGCGGGTTTTGACCCCTTTTTTTCAAAATTGATTTAGCGATTAAAGAGTATCGCAGCTGATTCAAAATTTCTTGGTGAAAAATGGAATTTCAGTAGTTAGCCAACCTCCCTGTATCTCAATTACCTGCGCTACGCGGATGATATAATTATAATTGCTAAATGTGCCGAAGACCTACAACTCATGCTGGAGCAACTATATCACGCGTCCCTGCGAACGGGTCTTAAGATGAACATGGACAAGACAAAGGTTATGGCGAAAGCCAATCTCACAGGGATCCCATTTCATTGAATGGGCAACCGCTAGAGCAGGTGCAGGAGTACACATACCTAGGATAGGTGATAAAGCTCGGCCGGGACTCGATGATGGCAGAGATAAAGCGAAGAAAACAATTGGAATGGGCAGCCTTCGGGAAGCTGAGCTTTGCGCTGAAGTCCAGAATTCCCCAATCGCTCAAGATGTCAATCAGTGCGTGTTACCGGCTATGACGTATGCTTGTGAGACATCGACACTGACTGCTGAGATGATCCACGAGCTTAAGGTGGTGCAGCGAAACATGGAGCGAGTCATGCTCGGCATATCGTTGCACGATCGAGTCGAGTCCGAAGGTGGTCGACGTGGGTCAAAGAGTGGCCAAGCTGAAATGGGCTTGGGCCGGCCACGTGGCCCGACGACACAACGAACGGTGGAGCAAGCGCGTTTTGGAGTGGAGACCCCGGCTAGGCAGAAGAAGTGTGGGCAGACCACCGGCCCGATGGTCCGATGACATCAAGGAGACAGCTGAACCAGTCTGGATGAGGGAAACGGACAACCGATCCGGATGGAGAGTGATTGTGCGCGCTGATGAAGATGAAGAAGAAGAAAAAGCCAACCTCCCTACTCTTCAGAAATGGCTCCTTGCGAATTGTTATATCTGAAATGGAAAACACCATTCATTGAAAAAGCTTGTTTTCAAAGTAAAGAAAAAAATATGTAGAACGCGAGGCCGGAGTTGAACACCATTCCAAAAGAAACCTTTTAAAAGTATGTTCGGCAATTTTCTGCCAACTTTCAGGGTCTGAATCCTAACGATCACTGGTGATGGTTCAACATGGGCATTAGGCATAACTTTTGTTTTATCCGTGTTCATTCGGTTACTCATTCGTTGGCATGCCCCGTTGAGGTAATTCAGCGTTTATAGAGTTCCTCCAGCGACTCTGCCATGGTGACTATATCGTCTGCAAACTTAAGATGCGAGATATGATAAACGCCATAAGTATGCTTAGGGATGACAATAAAGCTTTCCCTTCGCTCTCCAACTAGGAATGTGAATCTGCCTTAAATATACCGCTTTTATAATTTTACCCCTACTCCGCCTTTTAGCAGTTGTCAACTGTCTAATCTAATTGCTGTCAACAATTAGATAGTTATCTGTAAAATATTTTTTAGTTTTGATAGTTTGTAATTCTTAAACTGACAATGAAAAAAAGTGGTATTTTGAGTTTTTTCTAACTTATCTCAATATACAATATAAAACATGTATGCTTCTAAATTATATTTCTAAATAGGCTAAACGGATAGGCTAAATAAATAGGCTAAATACCTATTATACTGTCGCGTGAGACTGCGTTAAAGTTGGCAACCCTTCTTGGGCATCCCCCCTTTTGTTACCCCTTTCTTTTGATATGATACTTTGGACGCCTTTTTGGTTTTAGTTTTATCGCCATATTTATAACGCCAATGTGGCGGAAAGAGCAGTCAAATGAAAATGGAGTAATTTTAATTTCTATATGTGATGGCGAAATTGCTGTTCTTAATTTTTTGTAAATTACAGTTAAGTTACTTTTTTGTTACTTCCTATCTAGAGATAGGAGTAAATTTCGACTTACTGTATTTTGTCACATTGTACCAGTCTATAATGGTTCAGTTACCATCCCAGATGTTAGTCAGTATTTCTTTGGCTGATGACTCGGATGTATAAGATACATTCGCCTTTTTATAATATTACTAGCAATATACCCGTGATTCGCTTGAGATTTAGCAATAACATGTTGAGCTCTTTATCTAAGCTAGTGTCGGCAAGTAGGAACTCAAGTTTTAGCGCTAACACAGTACTTTTCCCTTCTTTCGGGAATGGTTATTGCAAAAAAGGGTTCATTACACAAATGATAAAAAAACTTGAATTTCCAAATGTAAGTTTTAAATTAAGCAATTGTAATTTATTTCAAGAAATATTCCCCTATTATGATTATTTAGGTGTTTATACATAGTGCAATTATCGAAGGATTATTTACCAGAATTTTGAGGGCCTATCTTAATTGTGTTCCATTGGTTTATTGAAAATAAAATAAAAACAAACCCATGGAGCGACTAGACTTATGCATTTTCTTTTTCCTTTAAGACACTAGCTGTCCTGTAAGTGTAGGATATTTATAGTTTGTCGTGTTGTTTTAATTAGGTTGAAGATCAACCTCAAATTGGTTTTGCGTCAGGCCTTTCGGTATTTTCCTTTTAAGCCTCTTTATTATTCGAAATTTCACCACTAGAGCAGCTACAAGATTATTTAGGTGGTATTTCAGCCTGTCGCGGTTTTTGCAGGTGTGTTTTATTTAGAAACCTTGCTGACAGCTGGGGAATTTAGGTCACTATGTAGTGACATTGTTTTGCCTCGGGGAGGTCTGTCCTTCAGCTGGAGATTTAGGATGTATTTTCGATTCAAAGAAGCCTTTATGAAAAATTTGTTAAAGTAAAGGTTTGTTTTCGGTTTGTTAATAAGCGGTTGTTGTTGTAGAGTTATGAAGATTTATATTTATTTTATTTTCCCCCTAATTCCCACGAGTTGGGACGAAAAGAGCCTCTACATCGGGTAAATCTCATTCCCATGCAAGAGGCTACTTATAACAACATGTGTCAGGTTCGTTGAGGATGACCACTGGACACTGATCACCTATCAATCATTCATCACCTAAGCAGGGGCCTCACCGTGGGATTATAGTAAATTTTGTAGAGCTTTTTTCTCACCGGCTGTCTTGTTAAACTAAAGCTCCGATCCTGCAAGACGTGACTACAGGATAGCGATAAGGCAAGCTGAATTAAATAATTGAGTTTACTTCCTCTATCTCCAAACGACCGTTTCTGTAAGGCATGCAGATTTACGGTATCTCATTTTCTGTTAGAGTACCTATGTTTCCTTAGCTGGTGTTTTCCTACTTTAAGAGCACCGGAGGATCGCCTTCGTCTTTTCGCTATCTGCTATGGCGAACCATATTGTCCAGGGACAGCGGGGTTGGAAACTACCCGTGGACGCAAGCAAGTCGGGTTTTAATAATCTATATATATATATATATATATATATATATATATATATATATATATATATATATATATATATATATATATATATATATATATATATATATATATATATATATATATATATATATATATATATATATATATATATATATATATATATATATATATATATATATATATATATATATATATATATATATATATATATATATATATATATATATATATATATATATATATATATATATATATATATATATATATATACATATATATATATATATATATATATATATATATATATATATATATATATATATATATATATATATATATATATATAATATATATAATATATATTATATATATATATATATATATATATATATATATATATATATATATATATATATATATATATATATAATATATATATATATATATATATATTTATATATATATATATATAATATATGTATATATATATATATATATATATATATATATATATATATATATATATATATATATATATATATATATATATATATATATATATATATATATATATATATGTATATATATATATATATATATATATATATATATATATATATATATATATATATATATATATATATATATATATATATATATATATATATATATATATATATATATATATATATATATATATATATATATATATATATATATATATATATATATATATATATATATATATATATATATATATATATATATATATATATATATATATATATATATATATATATATATATATATATATATATATATATATATATATATATATATATATATATATATATATATATATATATATATATATATATATACATATATATATATATATATATATATATATATATGTATTTTAAAATTATTTTCAATAATATATAAAATTAGATTCATGAAAAGTTACTTATCTGGGGTCCTGGTGGACCAGAAACATTTTAACGATAGTAATGTCCTCTTTAAATACTTAGGGCAGCAGCACCTGTTTCCGCAATTGATAACTTATGATGTTCTTAGTTATTTATTGCAGCCGAATTACTGTATGCCCTTGGATGTAATAAGTATAGGAGGATGGTTTCTGTAACAGAAATAGATGTTAGTAACTTATTTTAGAAGAAATGATATGACTGAGAATATTTCGACACTAGTCGTATTCATCTCTATGACATTTCTCATAGAAATGTCATAGACATCTCTATGACATTTCTCATAGAAATGTCATAGAGATGAATACGACTAGTGTCGAAATATTCTCAGTCATATAATTTCTTCTAAAATAAGTTACTAACATCTATTTCTGTTACAGAAACCATCCTCCTATACTTATTACATCCAAGGGCATACAGTAATTCGGCTGCAATAACTAAGAACATCATAAGTTATCAATTGCGGAAACAGGTGCTGCTGCCCTAAGTATTTAAAGAGGACATTACTATCGTTAAAATGTTGCTGGTCCACCAGGACCCCAGATAAGTAACTTTTCATGAATCTAATTTTATATATTATTGAAAATAATTTTAAAATATATATATATATATATATATATATATATATATATATATATATATATATATATATATATATATATATATATATATATATATATATATATATATATATATATATATATATATATATATATATATATATATATATATATATATATATATATATATATATATATATATATATATATATATATATATATATATATATATATATATATATACATATCTTTATTTATTTAAAATAATAGTTACAGAAACTTTAAGAAATAGATTAGTTGTTATCAATATTTTCACATTATTTATTATTAGAGCATAAATGTTGTACCTGTACTCTGCATGCTAATTTAATTATTGCCTATGTGCAGTTTAATATAAAAACTATTAATATTTACATTATTGTGATCAATTTATATTATAAAAATAGTGGTAAGATACACTATGTAAGCTTCTAACACTGATTTCGCAAAGATTTTTAACAAACAACAAACATAATATACGCGTCTTTATATAGCATTCAAATATGCAAGTGTGCTTTAATTTCTCGACCTAAAACAACCAGGGAACCTCTTCAGGACTAATAATGTAGCGGTCGTCCATTCGGAGTGGCATGTTTCCTTGGCGGGTCATAGGGGAGGGTGGGGCGGAATGGGACATGGGGCAGAATGGGATGCGGCGCAACGGCGGCGACAATCTGCCCCCAGGGCGTAGTTTCGGACCTTCATTCGCCCTCCCTCAAGCGCACGACTGTCCTAGATTTATTTTGGGGACATTATATTATTTTGCTGCTGCTTCCTCACCTCGTCTCCTTTGGGCGGCCAGAACGGCCGTACCGCTAATAAGGATGCGCTGCTTTATGAAGATTAAAACGACATTAATGAGTGTCTGGGCGATTGGCTAACTTCATCAAAGTGAGTGATAATGTGAAGAAATATAAGTCAAAGGATTTGGAAATAGGCTTCTTTGTTTATTTCTTTTCTCAAAAATAAACAATATATTTTTCAAATGGACAGTTATCATCCATATAAAAACAAAGGAGCTGTTAGTTTATAACCGCATATCAGGCTGAACGGCTGAACCGATTTGGCTTGTTTCTATTTGTAGGAAATATTTTATTTACTTCGGGATTGTATGGTTTATAACTTCGGTCAAAATCAGCAGTAGTCGCTATTGATTTTTTGCCTTTGTTTATTTCTGCTGTCATTTTGATTTTATTATATTCTATTCCTTTTCAGATTTTATTCGTTCTTCCCATTAGTTCTATTTTCTGTTTATGATTTCGATTCGTTTGTCCTTCCCTTTGCTTGTAATCTGCAAAATTCTATATTATTCTTCTTTCTCTTTCAGTGTTCTCTCTAATTCGGCTATTTTAGTGTGTTCTTTCGATTCCGCAATGGTAAGGTCATATAAAGCTTCATGGTACATTTTTTGTAATAATTGTTTCTGTCATTTTCTTCTATAGGTATTGTTTCGATGGGTTAAGGATTTTTTTGATGATTGCTAAATGGAGTTTTTTGGATGATTGCTAACTAGCTTTGCTAAATAGTGTAACTAATTTAATCGACGTTGTCTTTCCTACACAATTGCAACTTTTCAGATTTTCTTAGTTCTTCCCATTAGTTCTATTTTCTGTTTTAAGATTTCAATTCGTTTGTCCTTCCCTTTGCTTGTAATCTGCAAAATTCTATATTATTCTTCTTTCTTTTTCAGTTTTCTCTCTAATTCGGCTATTTTAGTGTGTTCTTTCGATTCCGCAATGGTAAGGTCATATAAAGCTTTATGGTACATTTTATGTAATAATTGTTTCTGTCATTTTCTTCCATAGGTAGGTACTGTTTCCATGGGTTAAGGACTTTTTTTGATGATTGCTAAATGGAGTTTTTTGGATGATTGCTGACTAGCTTTGCTAAATAGTGTAACTAATTTAATCTACGTTGTCTTTCCTACACAATTGCAAAGTTGTGATGGAAATAAGTATTCTGTATTCTGTATAGCGTATTAGCACACACGCGAGTATTAATACGAGAGAATTTTAACGCCCCAGAGAACAGAAGCGGAACAAAAGGGAGCTAGGAACACAATAGTCACTCGCCGTAATAGGTTCTTGATTAAATAGCTGCTAAGCGTCGTGAAACGAGTGTATTTAGCAATTCCCCTAATGTTGCCGTGGCGCTCTTATGTGGAATAAAATTCACACTCGGGCTGCTCGGGTACAGCAGGCAGAGTACGGCAGCGGCACGATGGTGTGGCGAAAAACGCCTACTTGCTCGCGGCTAAATGTAGCGGCAAATAATGAGTAATTGCCGTTCCGTCACCTCGCCAGACGGCCGACGGTGAACCTGCGAACGGGGCCAAATTGAATAACCCGATCGAAACCGAGTTCGAACCTACACGATGGCAAAGCTAATTAATGGCTGTGCTACGCTCTAATAATCGGTACGGAATCACACAATATTAGAAATGTACCTACTTGTGTTATTTAAGTATAATATTATAATATTATAAAGTTGGATTATAGTAATTATTATTTGATGTTTATTTATTGAAAAAAGTAAAATTTAAGAGAAACAAAGAAGATACCGAAGAAGTGCTGGGGGCCGTCTTTTACTTTTCCGGCCCATCAAGTGACGAGGAGAAAAAGTATTGTGAAGGCGCATAATTTTCTTTACAAAATGAAGACGGAAATATAAATTTGAGCTCCCCTGAGATGACTAAGACCATTTCCACATTGAAGTCTGTCTGTGTGTCTGTGTCTGTGGGTAGCTGTGTTGATTCCTCCACGATATAGGCCAAACGCCTAATCTGATCGAGCTGAAATTTGGTATGCAGGCTTCATTTGGTCATGGCAAGAGTTGAGATGTTGTTGAAATCGATCCACAAGGGGGCGCACTAGCCATTTATCAATCTCGAAAAAATTAAATTCAAATTCAAAATTCTGACAATTGAACATAACGAATTGACAAATTGAACATAACGACTTGAAATTTGGTACACAGAAGCCTCGTTGGGCCGAAACCACATTGTGAAATTTGGTTAGAATATCTCATATACAAGCTACACTAATAATATTGAAATTGCGACATACATTATAATTAAATATTAACGCTAACTGTTGGCGCTTGGCACAAACCGCCCCTAGCCAAGAAACGAACCGCGACGCCTAAGGCGTCACAATAGAACCCAACCAGGTTGCCCCGCGGGGCGAGAGAGGGCGCTCATCGATTTTATTTATGAAATTATTATGCTTTAAAAATCAGCGCTTGGCTACCTGTCAGGAAAGTATTGGTGACACAACCACTCCGCCGGCGCTCCTGGACGGTTTGCACATAGTTCGGCGTCAGCCAATCGATTGTGCATTCCGACTGATAGGCGGGGGAGTCTGGAAACCGCTTTTTTTCCTATATAGCTGTAGTAGTTGTTAACATTACGGCAACTGCTCTTGAAACGACCAATTCGGCTGCCCGATACCGGTAGAATAGCCGGGCAAAGGATACCGTGGTCCGCGATAATTCGGTAGACACCGAATCACCGCTACGTAAGGGAGAGGACCGCGCAAGCGACCTGTAACCAGTCGGGAGACCAGAGTAATCTGGTTGCAACTGGAAGTAAGGACGCGAGTGTCGGCCCGCTGGGTGATTAACCTGGTTATCTCACTGTAAGGCGTTGGCTTCATACGGGCGAGTGGTTTCACTAGACAGTGGACTGTTTTTGTCCCAAGACTTGTTAAACTAACTAACACGGGTTAAAACTTCCTGAGGTTTCGGGTTCGCCCATTGTAGTTGACAGTTCGCCCGTTGTAGTTGACAACTCCATTTGGTGACACTACCGACTTTTTACAGTATCGGCGCATCCCCTCTCTTAGGCCGGGCAGCAGCAGTTAGTTACATCGTACTAGTAACTGAAAATAGTGATAAGGATATGTGTGTTTACGTTATACAGTACTTAAAAGGTGCGGACCATCTATCGTGGCGTTTTTGTGTACCAGATTAAGTATGCTGCTCATGCGTGGACAGGCGAGACTTTTTGACGGTCAAAGAACGGCGCTCTTTAGAAGTCATCTTCTTCCCTTGATAGCTATGTATGTGCGCGGTTTAATGTACAACTTCGCGATTTGAACAGGCATTCTTCATGCAGATCTTGAGGGACTAGAGCGGGCTATTTGATGGATACGCAGGTGAAGTACCACTCCATTATTATTGTACTGGAAACGACATTTGTTGAATAGTACCCTCGTCCTGTATTTGGTGAGCTTCAGTGTATGGCAGGAGAGACTGGTTGTAACCAAGGTTGTAACCAAACCTGTAAACAGGTTTTCGGGTTTTTGAATTTATTGTTTTTCCCGGCACTCGCTGCCAGGTTACGAAACGCTAGGTTCTTGCGGCTTGACTACCACACCACACAGATGTTCGGGAGCCACGGCGATTTCGGGGTCAAACTCTTTGACCTAGGGTTTGCCAAGGATCATCGGCGTGTGTATGGTGATAGTTGTCAGACGGCAGAACACATAGCATGTTCATGATCCTTGCTGGCTTACGCTAGAGAGGAACTACTGCATGCGCTCAGTGACCACGTATGTAGAAACCCCATTTCTCTGAGCTGGTCAGTGGTGAGGAATGCTTTACGGTATTTCAAGTTTCCTTCGGGTATCAGTGCACATCCGTCTCAGCTAAGAGTGTGCTGCCTAACGCGGTGCTCAAACGCCGGTGCGACTTTTCAATTCAGTTATTTATTGGTTTTTCCCAATCGGTGTGCGTTTATGCCAACGCACCAACCTCGCTCTGTGCACAATCCCTTCTTGTTGCCGTTTTTGCCATCGCGTAAACAAGTAAAAACATTTCCGAATAAATGTAATAATATTTTTGAATTGACAACTCTTGAAGAACTGGATAGAAACCACTGTATTTTTTATTTATAGAACACATTATTTTTATTTTTAGTACTAAAGCAGAAAATATATTCATAATCGTTAGCTCCACATGATTGTTAATGTATTGGCTTCTGTCCCCATACACACCATTAGAGTAAAAAAAACGGTTAAAAAAGTACTTACGAGAGGTCTTACTTACAGGATCGCTTATGCGATCCTTTTATACGGTTCACCTGTTGGGCGGGAAGCGTGGGCGGCAGTGAAACATTTATCCGGGTATGAAATTAGGAGTGGGCATCGTGCCGTTGCTTCAGACTCGTATGATTGATAGTTTTCAGCACGCCTCAAGTGCCTGAAACCAAAATATGCGTAAATAAAAATAAACGTTAATAGACACGATCTCGACACTATTTTTATACTTATTTAACTGTGAGTTCGAAACAAAGCCGCATGGACGCGAACGGTCTGAGCTGAAAACGCCAACAGCAGAAACTTCGCAACTAATCCTTCAGGCATTTACAAACGGACGAACTAAATTAACGGCCCGCGATGCGGTTTTCATCCCGCTGTTTAAGATATTGAAATATTTAATTTAATTTTAATTTTGACAATTCAACTAAATTTATTTTAAGGTATAAATTATATTAACAATTTATTATTTCGTTTTGTTAGGTGTTTTAGGAATCTTGATTTTATTTGGTTTTTTTTTAGAGGAGTCCCCGGATTGAACTATTATATGCTTATGTTTAAGCGCGATGCATGTATAGATATGTAAGACCTTCGACTGTGCCATATGGAGGTTTAATGGGAGTCCCTTTGTCACCGGTGAACGATCACCCTTCATCCACCCATCTCATAAACCAATCTCATTCTTTTGCATTACAAAATATCTCCAATAAAGTGGAATTGAAGCGAAACCTTGATGCGAAAGGACGAAAGCATTACTTCGACGAATACCGTTTCTTAAATATAGCCTGATAGTTCAAAATACTTTGAAAAATCGTTCTATAATTTATAAAGTAATTTTATTGGATCCTGAAATATGAACTGTTTCTGGCCAAAATGATTATACTATATGTGGTATAGAAAACGCTACCGAGAAAGATGCTCTTGTTAGTTTGTTTTTTTTTGTCGCAAGAAATAGTTTTTTTTTCGAGAGAACGTACTGAATAATTGTTTTGCAAATTAAAACAATCCTTGGCCGATATGAGTTTAATGCCATGAAGCGATATGAGATTTTGTGAGCTTACTACGCTTCCGATTTTCGTCTCAGTACCTACTCCGATATATATTTGTGTTATCATAGTTTCTATATTCGTTCTCTATAGGCCATTTTTAGCATACAATTATTAAATAATAAATGTTGCAGCTGCCAGCGCTGAATTTGGTAATTAAATTTCGGCACTAGCGGATAATGGTTCATACACAATTCAAGCACCTGAAAACTGACCCCGTTAAATAGGTAAGGCTAAAAGAGGGTCGAAATTAAAACTTAATTCTCGGAGAGCGCGGTGCTTCCTAATTCCATTACCATCTGTACTGGATCGCTGAAGCGGCGGTGAGGGCGGACGCGGTGGGCGGGCGGGGGGTTCGGCTGGGCGGGGCGAAGGTTGGGCGGGGCCACCTCGACAGCCAATCAGTGGCGCAGGGCGGATCGAAGAAGGCTCTCACCTGAGTGACGTCCACTCGCAGAAGGCTAGCCGAGGCCGAGGAGAGCTCAAGCCTTTCTTTTGTGTCGGGCCTTAGGAGGAAAGAGAGGCATTGCTACTGAATTTCAGTCTTTTCTGTCTAACACTTTTTCAATGCGCTGCTATGAGGACATTTCGAGAAAGAAAATGAAATCGAATCCTAATCGAAATAACCCTATAAGGACCATTTTTTCTTGATTACACATGGGTACACGAAAGTTCTGTTTCAGTTTTTTTTTAAAATTGGAGAAACGGTGTATAGGGATTGAAAATCAGACTGTACTGGAGCAACCAGCAAGTGCAATCTATCGGTATCTAAAAAGACTATCTATAACCCAATAGGGAGAAATCGTTGAAGCCGCCGGAGACTATGAAAACCATGGAAAATGGTAACCATAGAAAATGGATACTTGATCTTACCAAGAAAGATGTTGATCTATTAGAAGTCCAAGGTTCTTAACAGTTTTTGTATATTCGACAATTTTTCCATTTACACAAATTGGCGGTAATGATGAAGTGTCTATTTTTGACAATGTTTTTTTGCCCTATCACAATTGCTTGCGATTTATTTGGTTTTATAACAAGATATATAGATATTCGGAGTTCGTTATAGCCACGGATGTGCGAAGGTCATCTGGCCTGGCATGATAATAGTTTGAAGGTGGTCAGCGTAAATATGGTATGACGATGTTAGGCCCTTAGCAATAGGGTTGATAAATATTGAGAAGAGTAACGGTGATAAAACCACTCCCTGCGGAACGCCGGTCGTAAGCTCAACCAGGTCCGATTTAAGGTCGGCAATTTTGACACACTGGCGGCGTCCACGTCAGTAGGAATTAAACCATGTAATAACCCTTTCTTCAGCGGCATTGAGAGCTTGCAGACGTTTTAGAATGAGGTCAAAATCAACTGAGTTAAATGCGCTACTGAAATCTAGCAAAGAGAGAATGGTAAGTTTTCTGTCATTCATAGCGCATCTAATGTCATCAGTGACTTTGACAAGAGCGGTGGTGGTGCTGTGATCTGGACGGAAACCTGACTGCAGGGGATTGAGCAGATTGTTGGCAGCAGGTATAGGAAATATTTTAGTTGACAGTATACTGCGTATTCCAATACTTTTGAAAAGATAGGCAAGATTGATATCGGCCTGAACTCGTTTGCCGATTGTGGGATTGGGGTTTTTGGAAGATTGATGATAAAGGCTTGTTTCTACAGTTTTGGTACAATAGAATTATTTAGTGAATCGATTTGATGTTTTTAATATTAGTACGTCTTTTAGAACGTATGATTTTTGAGTAAAATAATCAAATAATCAAATTTTGGAAAAAAAATACTTTTTCATCTGTATGGACCACAGGGATGCGTATGTCCCATCAATTTATACAAAATCTATTAAACCAATTTTGACAAAACTTGTCATGTCCATGTTGTTTACATCGCCCTTAAACAGTTTTATGTATCGAAATTTTCCATACTCTACCGCAAAACTTATGGTCCTCTACGGATTAAATTGCGCACATATGCTGAATGTCAAGAGACAATAAATAGTACACCATATTTTATAATATTTTTTTTCAATGAGTTCTATAAGCTCCACTGCAGCACTGGAAAGAACCACTAAAGAAAAAGATTCTACCACTTTATTTGTACTATATCCTTCAAAGTGATTGAGACTAAAGTTAAGGAGAGCATCATATATATTATATTAATATATATCTATATATGGTATACATATTTATATGTGTTTATATCAAATATATAAAAAAAAAATATTATTATTCCATATAACTTAGTAGATTGTCATAAATTTTAATTTAGTTTATAATTTTATTGATGTTTTTAAATTTAACTTTAAATTTTAAATTATACTCAAGTATTAGATAAGACTTGCCCTCTCGTCTCAAAAGAATTCATCGATGTTAGTACCACCTCAACACAGGTTCATACCTAGTGAGGTGGTAAACCGTCATGTCAAAAGATGAATTTCCTTTCTAAGCTAGGTATAATATATACACTTATTATAAACTGTTTTTTTTGTTAGAATAAGGATTTTCTTTGTAATTTGTATCTTGAATTATGGAAATAAATAAATAAAAAAATAAATAAAATCTACATATTTAAACTTAATCGACAATGCGACATACACATATTAAAATCGATATTTATATTTTAGATATTCGGCAATTAGATTTTTTTTTATTTGAATTGTTTACATTATTTTATTTTATTATTTAACATATTTATTTTATTTACAATTTATTAATACATTTTGACACACGATTTAGGAATTTTGATTTCATTTGTTTTTCTTGATTTGGATTATTAGCTTATTTTAAATATTTGTCTTTTAAATTCTATTATATATTATATAATATAAGTAGTATATATTTTTTTAGGATTTGTACTGCCTAAGAAAATAAAAATATGTATATCATCATTTTATCCATTATTTCCTTTTGCGACTTCCATCCCCAACTGTAGGCATTGTGCGTATTGGAGACCAATGAAACTATATCATGGAAAACATGTCATCGGCCAGAAATACTGTAATTGTATAGCCACGTTTCTTTCCTAAACAAATAAATCAATAAATTAATTAATATAAATATTCAACCAATTACACTTTCGGCATCTGTATTATTCAAGTAGTCGGTAATATTTTAGTACGATTTTCCACAAAGTACGTCTTTAAGCACAAAGACGTTAGCACGTTAGACGTTAGACGTTAAGCACAAAGTACATGTTTATATAATTTTCATTGTAACTCTAAATTTAAAAGTAATTACTGTCGCGAAATAATATAAAAATATTTACATTATTTTTGATTAAATTTCGATTTCATTAGGAAGAATATTTAAATTTTTTCAAGCAATAAAATCTGACTGATACAATATTTCTTCATAAAGATTTGTGTTTATAATGTTTTTAAGTAGGTTAATTTATACCTTTTAGAACAAAAAGAAATTGTAAACGATTTCATGTTTTGAGAGAATAAAAGAGCATGGAAGGAAATAATGAAGGAATATTTCCCTAAAATAGAAACCATCAACCTTGATGAAGAAGAGACTACAGACTCATCAATACTAAGAAAAAAATACGGAAAAGCTAATTGAAATCACTTACATAGGAAGATTTTCAAGCTACTAAAACCAAGCAGAAACCAGATACGAAAAAACTTCGAGGATGGGACAATCTGAGACCAGTCCGTGCCCAAAAGAAGTAGGGTTAGGTAAAGTCATTGAGACATTGGTTCCCGTCAGATCACCGAAGTTGAGCAGCGTCGGGCGTAATCAGTATTTGGATAGGTGACATCTTGAGTACTGCCACGTGATGTTATAAAAGCTGGCTACCTGTAAGATAATTGCCGTTATATATTAGGGTGGACCGTTACAGTACCGATAAAGCATTAACAATATATATATTGCTCCATTGATAGTGTGAGCATGAGGCACTAAAGCAATCGTGGAGCCGACTATTGGGACATTATTACAATTTATGGACTTAAGTGAGGCCGAAGAAATAGTTTCCTCAAATATTCTGGAATTTGTGAAAACACATGAATATGTCTGAAACTGTAAGCAAGCATTGAGGACCTCATATGTCGCAGTGCACCTGAGCTTAGCAACGAAGCTAACGAACGTAACCTTTTTTCCTGGGGTAGGTATAAGAGTCTATAATCAAGTGACAAGCAACAGCTGTCCGTCACAATTGGCGAAGGGCGATGTCGAGTGAAACCAGTTCAAGGTTACAACCAAACCAATTTTCCACTTTTATTCTTCTTTCTTGTTCTTGGTCGGCCGCGGGCGAAACTTTGGCCGAAGTTGGGCCTGCCGAGTCGAAACTGCCGCCGCGCAACTCCTGCAAATTCACTTCCCACCCGCAGAGATGATATCTCATAAATAGTTAAATGACAAAAGTTTCTTTTAACCGCCATTATACTTGGGCACTTCTAAAAATATACATTGAAAATGATATTCAAATGGTTTAGCTTGATTTTAAACTTGGTCTGTTGCAAATGAATAATCAAACAAGTTAAAAATAGCGTGTTGTACTTCGGTACTTTAACCATACTTTTTTGTGATCGTTATACTCTCGGAGGCTATATTTTTGGTGAAGGCAGGGAGAAGTGTACGAGTAGAATATGTCATAGATATAATAATAATCGAAGCGGTGATTTCAGAAAGGGCTATCGATGACTTTTTGGCGAAATAGTTTTTTTTTCAATTTCGACGTTATTTAAGCTATTGTATCAAAAAAATAATAGTCCAAAACTTAGTCAAAAAGGCAATATATGAAATAAGAGATTTCGATCATGCTGTATCTTGATTCTAAGTGTATTATGCTGTAAAATAAAGTAAAATATCCTAATAATTGACATTTGTCAAAGACCGTAGTTTTTATTATTATTGACGTATTGCTGGATTTGAAAATTTCTTTATATTTTGTCATTTTTGGTATACGATTATAAATTGTGATGACTATCATATTATTTACTATGATTATTAAGGTTATTGACACTGTTCTCTTTATTTAAAAACAATTTTCATTATTAAATTATTTTCTAATTATAATATGTCTTATACCGATTATAAATTACCTAAACTAATTTATATAATCACAATTATCACGATAGTTACTATTCTATAAATATTTAAATGATTGAGAATGTTAGACGCAATATTTCATATATGTGTAGGGATAACTATGTACCGTAGATTGGGGCTACTTTGATTCACGGGGCTAGATTGATAATCACTTCCTCTTTGTTATTTTTTCGTAATTGTGGTATCCCAGAGCATCGTGGCAAAATATAAAAATCGAATCTGGCAACACCAGAGCTGTCATCGCGACATACAACGAGTCCACGGCGATTTGACTTCTGGAAGTTTATTTAAAAAAATAGTTATTTTGAAGCAATTTTTCGACGAAAAAACTGTTCTGCAAAACTTTGGATGTGCCAAGGTATGTGTAACTGTTATGGATTTGTTTTGAAGCTATCTTCTACACATGGTTCCTTCTTTACGATTCTAACCTCTTTATTTCGATTTGTCGGCCATATTGGCGACTACAACTTGCATTATTTGGCGTGGGGTAACTTTGATTGGGGGTGTGGGGTAAAAGTGATAGGTATCAAAGAAGCCCCTTTGAATGTTGTGTTTCATTGAATATTTTGTCTATCTTTGCTGTATCGTTAATATATGTGTCTATGAAATGTAACAATGGTAATTGTGTATGTTGTTATAGGTTGCAGCCATCATGGTGCGAACATACGTCCGCCCATTTCGGATATTTTTTTCAGGTCTCATGTCGCCTTAGCTATCCCCGAGTATGGTGTTGTTAGCATAACTAAACAACTGGGAATATTCGCTGATGCCATAGTAAGAACTTTGTATTTCTTTAAAAGCGGCGCGCAATTTGTGCCTTTCCGTACACCAGGTATGTCCTCATAGCTTGCTTTTAGAGGACGAATGCTCGGTTACTGTCCATGGCATTCCCCCAAACAAGGATCGCGTACGACTGTTCAAAATCTTTCGCAATGCATTATATTAACTAGACTTAAAATAGCCACATATAATCTAAGAGATTCATGGATAAATAATACTGGGAATTGCCGGATAAAAATCAAAATTGATTGTGTAAAAGAGCACGAAACGATCATCCAACAATTACCATCTCATTTCGAATGCACCGAGCGAAGAAAGAAGGAACAACTAAAAATAAAATTTAAAAAAAACAAGTAGCTGGCGGACATGCGATAGGTGCTGAAAGAAAATTAAAGATAGGACTTCAAGTACGCCACTGGATTATACCATGTAATAATTGAAATTATTGGTTATGGAAAAGCGGATTGACCACAGGCCTTATCATGCAATAAAATCATGCAAAATGTAATAACTTATATTGGCAATTGACAATTAACAAACATTGACAATAATATTGGCAATGTTTCCATTGCCTTGCACGCTTTCAAACCTAATGTAACCATGTACTTACGCATAGGACAGACATTCATGCGTTGATGCAAGTAATGATATGATAGTATATTGTATATCATAGTATATCGGATGGTATGATATGTTAGTATATCGTATAGTATGATAGTATATCAATGCAAATAATAGGTGTATGTTTTCCATAATTTAATCGCATGATAATTTTATCGCATGCGAATATTTTCGCAAGCCCATTTTACCAGTACCATTGATGATATAAGGGTATTTGATTGCTTAATGCCCTAATACGGCATGGTGTGCATCATCACTATCCAACAAGATCCCGTAGCATGCTACGTTCGGTAAGTCATGCATTATCTAAGTCGGAGAGGCTAGCCTATGTCGCCGGCCCAGCGGTTTAAAACAAACTCAGCGAGCACATTAGGCAGGCGCAATCTCTTGGCGTGTTTAAGAGACGCCTTAAGAGATACCTTACAGATAAGGCGTTTTACTCACTGGAGGGATATTACTCGAGTGAAGTCTAAAATGCTTTGGTGGCTAAAGTATTTAATGATCTCTTTGCATTTTGTCTTGTATTTCTTCTTTTTACATTATTCTTGTGTTTTTTCTTCGTTTTGTTTTGTTTATTTTATATTTTCTTTACGATAAAAAAAAGTTTGTTTGCTAATATGTATGAATGGTTGCTAATCTGTATCTGACTTGTATACCAGTATACTAATAAAATGAATATGAATATAATATGAATACGTTCTGGCAGTTAGGTTTTTACTACGAAACGCAACGTGTAGATATCACTCATACTTCCAAACATCGATGTATCTTCGTTCATTATGGAGGCGTTCGTATTATAGCAGTATGGCGGCGCACTATAGATGGCGGTCTTAACGCACCTATACGGTATCCTATCTCAAAATAAAATAATACTTTAATACCAAACGATTTTTTAAATCGATATTTAAATATTTTTTACATAAATATGTCATATTTTGATTTTGTATACAGATTTCAATACGAAATAATTACGCACTCTTAGTTCAGATAGACTAATATATGGCATTCTATCTCTGTGTTTTTTCTGTTATGTAATCAGCCTATGAACATTCGATAGATCGCAATAATAAATAAATGTTATTATTATCATTGGTTAAATTATCGGGTTTTTATAGTTTATCAGTCCTTTATAAAAAAACTATTCATTTTCAGTGTTAAAATTATACCAAATAAATTGCTATTACTTTCCCTTTGATGCACGATCGATCGGCCTACCGTTGAAAATTATTTTCAAAATTTGGAGGATACTCTAAAAGATATACCACCGAGTAACATCTTTAACTACGACGAATCAAATGTAAGTGATGAACCCGGAAAAAAGAAAGGGTATTATCGTCGTGGAGTTAAGTACCCCGAAAAGATCGCGAATCATTCAAAAAGTTATACCACTG
Organism: Micropterix aruncella; assembly: GCA_944548615.1. Taxonomy (NCBI): domain Eukaryota; kingdom Metazoa; phylum Arthropoda; class Insecta; order Lepidoptera; family Micropterigidae; genus Micropterix; species Micropterix aruncella. The sequence goes on along the minus strand of OX155954.1, from coordinate 24,246,009 downwards.
TTATGATGTGTGGATCGGCAGATGGTGTATTGCTTCCACCTTACGTAATATACAAAAGTCTTCATTTGTATGATACATGGAAAGAGGGAGGCATCAAGGGCGCTCCATGTTGCACCAGAAGTTGCTGTTCTACGGGAACCCGGTACAACAGAACAATGCATGGATGGATTGACAGCAATACATTCTTCGACTGGTTCAACTCGTCATTCTTACCGCATGCTAGACGTTTAGAGGGCAAAAAAGTACTTATAGGTGATAATTTATCCTCACATTTCAATGACGGTGTTCTCCGACTGTGTGAAGAATATAATATATCTTTCATGTGTCTTATCCCGAATTCCACACACTTATGCCAGCCTCTTGATGTTGAGTTTTTCAGAGCGTTCAAAGAAGCATGGCGACAGACGCTGAGCCAATGGAAAAACCAAAATCCTAAAGCTGCGACGATATCCAAGGACGCATTTCCCTCAGTTCTAAAGAAAGCTTTGATATGTATGGATGCCAAGCCACCAAAGCCTACTAAGAACAACGACGCAAGACCTGGTGATAGGGAAGCCTCTGCAATAAAAAGAGACTTGTTAAATTCCTTTTATGCCACAGGAATTTTTCCAATGAATAAAAATAAAGTCCTCGACCGTCTTCCACAGAAACCTACCAACACTCCGACAAAGGTTGTCAATAATGTTTTGGTGACCTTCTTACAGAGCCAGCGTTATCCAGATAATAACGAACCACGACGAAAGAGAACTCGTTTGATGGTGGAGCCTGGAACAAGCGTGGGGACAGTCAGTGCCAACGGCGAGCCTGCAACTGAAACTAATGATATCGAAGAAGTTGCAGGTTCTTCCCAGAACGCTGAATGCGTGCAGCCACAAAACGAACTTCTCAACGAAGGCACATTTGTTCTGGTTAAATTTTATTCCCAGAAGAAGAAGAGCTTCGCCTACAAATATGTTTGTAAAATAATACAGCGATTATCAGATAATGAGTTTGTAGTGGCAGGCTATAAAACTAAGAACAGAGAGAAAACTACTTTCAAGGCTATCCCGAATGACGAACCGTCGATTGATTTCTCTGACGTTCTGCTTATCCTGCCTGCACCGTCTGTTACAATCATTAATGAACACTACACCGAGTACACATTTCCCCTGAAGATCGATACAAACGAACCTTGATATTATTTTAATGATGTTGTTTAGAAGTTACCGTTTGTTTTCTGTTTTAAAATATGCCCAAATAACGCTAATAAAAAATATTGATAAGATTTTTATTCGTGTTATCATTTACCAAAGTAGCCCCCGTCTTCATTCATGCCCTATCTAGTACATTGCCTGTACTTATCAAAGTTACCCCTACTTAAATTGATAGCCACATATTTTATTTTGCCTGTAATTCTTTAACACTCCAGTAGATTTTATTTTTAGGGACTTGTTTGACTTCGTGGAATAAAACTGAGCATTTTCCATGAAAAAAATCATTGGGTATCAAAGTTACCCCGACCATGGTTTAATGTTGATAGCACCTTATTCTATTTTTTTTCTCAAAAACTGGTGGATGGCAATTTTTTTTTTACACTTACTGTAAAGTCTAAGCCGCGACTGGGATTCAAGTATTTTTTGGATAACCTACGAAGCCTGGTTACAAAAATATGACACTTTGAATTTCTAAAACTATCAAAGTAGCCCCAATCTACGGTACTGGAGTAGAATGAAATTTATTGTATTATTATGTCTCTAGCTGCGTTGCTACGCTGGCTCCCGTCAGCTCACCAAAGTTAAGCAGCCTCGGGAGTAGTCAATACTTGGATAGGCAACAGTTTGAGTACTGCCACCTCATTAGGATTTCGACAATATCAATTTTTCGCAGCTCTATTGACCTACTTGACTATAATTATTCCTTATTCTTTCTATTATTGACAATTGCGTTTTTTATCTGGTAACTATTGGCTATTGACTATTATTATTATTACTCATTTGTTTGTATTTGTGTTTTTTTTCTTTAAAATATCTTCCTGTATGATAATTTGTGAAATTATCCAATATTTGTTTGATTATTCTATTGCACACATGAAAATTCTACGAAATTATGTAAGAATTTCGATTGAAAATATTGCAAAATTTTATTTCCTCTATATAACCTAGAACATCTGCGCTTGGATGTTCAACGTTTATACCTTGCAATACCGATGTTCATACCTTATACATTAATAGGTATATATTTAAATATTATGCTTGTTATTTTCGTTAGTTTTTGACATAACCAAGTGTAGGAATTCCTATCAACTGGTTTGAAGTAAAAAAAAAAAAAATAAATAAAAATATAATAAAAACCGGCCATAAGTAAGATAATTGTCATCAGACAACATGACGAACCGTTGCCGTAAGGAGCAATAGGCTAGCTATAATACATCTTCTAATCGAGAAAGGTCCAATATTCATAGTATATCGACTTGGGAGGGAAGTACATAGGTGGGGGTGGGGGGGTTTGAGGGTTGATGGGTGTAGCGCGGGGGAGGGGGGGGGGGGGTGTGCTTGGGAGTTCAGGGGTTTGGCTGAGAGGGGTTCTGCTTGCCGGGAAAGTGTAGGCGACACAATCGTTTTTTTCATTTTAGTATGTGTGCCATTATGCTATCAGCAGCAGTTATTACGTTATGTATATAATCACTGTTATGTATATTGTTATGTATATATTATATTGCTGTTATGTATATAATCACTGATATATAATTCTCATTGCCCCTACCGTTTTATCTTTTCCTCAGTAGTAATCAGAAGTAACAGTCATAAAAAGCTGACATAAATTCGTACTTTAAAATGAAAACTACATAATTTTTTGAGAGTCCAGTTGTCTATTCAGTGTATATATAGTAAAGAAGATGGAAATGATACGCAGTCATCATTACCATATTTATTTTTCATATATCATTACTTTATATCATCCATCATTACTTTTCCATAAAATAAGACAGATGATTACTCGCATTTAAGCCGTCGTTGTATTTTATACGCTATTGACCTCTTAAGCTTCAGAATGCTGATGCTGTTCCATTTGACTATTTGTCCAGCTCAATTTTTGGTAAAACTTTATACTACTTTGATCAATATCGTAAAATTTAGTCAATTTGAAACTAAGACTTTACTTGTCAGTTCAAAGTAAAATATTTCGTATTGTTGAAGTTTGAAACTGAAAGAGATCATGTTCTAAATTCCATAACTGTTTATCTGATATAATAATAAATTTAGAGCATAATCGACCTGTATGTTTTTGCAACTAATAGAACATTGGTTTTGTTTTTCCGGCCCACCAACCGACGAGGAGTGAAAGTATTGTGAACGCGCTAAAATGTTTTTTGATATGTTTTTTCGGTGATGATTATTCGGAAATATCGATTTTGGCCTCCCTAAGACGATTAAGACTATTTCCAGATTGATACTTACTGAGTGTCTGTTTATCTGTGTGTGTGTATTTCTCCACGATAGAGACAAGCATCATTTGGTCATGGCAAGAGTTGAAAAGATTATAGTTAAAATCGGGTATTGTAATAAGAGACTTAAAATTTGGTACACAGATGCCTTGTTGGGCAGAAATCACATTGTGAAATAGATGCCTTGTTGGGCCGAATCACATTGTTAATTGGTTGGAATATCTCATGCAAACAATAATAATATTTAAGTTTCCCCAATTTATTTTAATTCAATATTACCCCCTCGGATAACGCAGTTCGTTTCTCGGCTAAGCGCCAACAGATAGAGCTAAACCCCACCCGGGTTCGTTCGTCAACCGAGAGAGGGCGCTCATCGATTTTATTTATGAAATTATATTCAGATAAAGTCAGTGCTTGGCTACTTACCGGGAAAGTCTTGGGGTGACACAATCGATTTTTTTACATATTCCTGCATTGTTTTAACAATTCAGAATGGGTTATATATAGTAGTTATGGGTTTGAACCCATAAGTACTCTATGGGCTCGATTGCGTTTCTTCGTGAACTAAAATCGGAAATTAGTCCGTGTGAACGAGACAGGGTAATACGCTAGAGCGAAATGTGAGATGACTGGGTGTCACTTTTTCGCATTAAAACTGCCCGCCAGGTCAAATCTTACACCACACGAAATATGCTCGAATTTATTCGGACGAGTATAAGTTCGACAGGTAGTATTTATCGACGATTGTTCGTTTCATATTCCGCTCTAACGTATTGTTCTGTCTCGTTCGCTTGGACTAATTTTAGTTTTAGTTCACAAATAAACGCAATCGGGCCCTATATAACCCATAACTAAACCTAAAATCCATCGATATATTATTAGCTAGGTATGCCCTCAGATACAAATAAGTTTACTTCACATACCCTATGCTCGTAAATCATGTGACAGAGAGCAATACACTGAAGAGTATGCGAGAGAAAAGCGCGCCAATATTCTTCGCGGCAGCTCTCACACCGGAAACGGCCGGCTGTCTGCCAGCGGACAGTAGTGGTTTTGAAGTTGTCATTTTAGAGCGCGAAAGGCCCATCTAGAGGATCACATATATCATATATATCGATATCTAAAACCAGCTAATTTCAGACTTGTGTAACACTATTGAACTGAGGTATCGATATTGTAAAACTGAAAGATATTTTATATAATCACAAAATATTTCTATACAGGTAAGTTGTAATCAATCGGCATCCATTAAGTGGGTAGGTGTATCGGTACGAGCAAAAAGCAACTTTTAATAAAGAATTGTAAGAAAAGCAAAAACCAATTAGATACTTCGAAAAATTCTTTTTATTGAAAAATGTATAAAAAACGTTGAGCGCGCTGCACCATTTAGCGGTTAGTAAAATGTCGCAAATATTATCTTATTTAACCTACAGCTAGATTGAGCAGCGCGCTCAGTGCTTGACAAACGTTTATTCAAATGTTAGGTTAATAATATATAAATTTATTTTTTTTACATTTTTTTACAAAACTATTATAACAAGTTACTTATTTGCACTTACTGACACCCACTTCAAGAATGCCGAATAATTTAACTCACCCTGTATTCATACGTCGAATCGACGTAGGATTGTTTTGTGTAAGTAACAAGTAAATATACCTATTAAAAGGATTAAAAAACACGACGGCCGTTACAATAAAGTGAATTACTGTATTTATAATTATTTTTATTGTGGTTTTTTATGAAATTTCTGTGGTTTATGTATTCATCGATATCGATACATATATATTTTCGGAGTGTACTCAATCAGACCATCCATTTCACACGAAACACGATATATTTATGTTAATTTATTGACATTTAGACATTTAGACAACTACTTACTTAATATTTGGTCAGTTTATAACGATCGATTTACACTCAAAATGACATAACGATTCTAACAATACCACATTTTTCTAATCGGTTCGAGCGTTTAGAAGTAATGGTGGAATAAAGAAACGTAAAGCATACATATTTGAACCCAGACACATTACATTTCTTTTTTGTTGGGCAGTCATGTAAAAAGTAGGCGTGCTTCGTTTTCGCGTATGTCCCTTTGGAATAAGGCCCATCGTGTGTTATCCGTTAAATGAAACAGGGGTTAAAATTTTAGCCGGTGAGATTTGAACACTAACACTCCTATTTTGTTGGGCAGTCGTGTAAAAATAAGATTATGTTTTAGAGTAAATTGTAAAAGTGTTTCTATTTCGGCAGCATGGCGTAGATGTCGTAGCCGGAAATAACGTTTCACTTGTGTTATTTTTCGGTAGATAAGTATCGTTAGCTGGTCGGTCGGAGGGGTGCTAGCGCTGTTTACCGCCTGCCGATCGGTGTCTGTGACGACAAATAACATCCGGGATATCCCTTGCCCAGCGTTGGCCTCTCCCCGTCCATGCTGACCTGAGCAAATATCTTTTATTGGTCGGCAGACCGCGATAAGAACTCCGCGGCTTCGGGGCGCTGAGAAATAAACAGACAACCGGAAACAAGAGAGGATAAGATATATGTATACGAACATGTTTGCTGGTACAATGTAAAAAGGGGGTTCGATGTATATATTTTATTCACTGATTCATCGAGTGTGTTTATGTGATTATGTGGTCACTGCTTCAATGTTATAATCGTTTGAGGTACTAATATGTTTTTTACTGGTAACACAAAATCAAAACAAGGAATAACGATGGCTGTTTATTTTTACTTTAATAAATTGAAAGTAAAATATATTTTTTAAAAACAAGCTTTACTTTCATCCAGTGCCACTCTCGTGGCTTTATCTTCAGAACCTCGCCATTATGTTGATGACAACAAAACAAACTAGCAGAAACTCGACTATCTTAGCACTTACCATCAGGGAGTTCCTAGAGTTCATCATGTGTATAACGGGATAATTCAGTGTGTGTGTTTTATACAATAAATGTGAATGTTAATTTTTTCTTTTTCATATGACCGAACGTCATACCAGTTAGCTGGTGGAAAAGCAACATCCGAAGTAAAATATCAACATCCCCAGATTTTCGCTCAGTTAGGTATGTGATGAGCCAATGGCTATGCGATTAATTAGTTTTACTGCACGATTTATAACAATGTATACCGAATATCACATAGCCCTTCTGCAGTAATCTTGTTTTTTTGTAATAAATAAATAATAAATAATAAACAAAAATGTAAAGTACCTACTCATGATAACAAAATATACTAGACCAAAGTCGACTGTCCTGTCATTTGCTACCAGGGAGTTCCAGTCCCTACATCCCGGCTTCATCATCAAAATAGCTCGATGGAACATATAATATGCTACAACTCTGTAGTTAGATCTATAATTTAGTGCGATATGTGGAATCTTCTGTAGAACGGACACAGCAAAAAAAAAAACAATTCCAAACAAAATTGACGTGCATGCTGTCGTACACGTACGGTCTCAGAAATCTGGCGGTCGTCCTATTGTAATATGCTGCTCTTTAGGCTGTTCATAATGACTCATTTTATACTTTCCTATGGTTTAAGAATATAATAAAGTTATACCTACTATTTATTTATAAAGAAAATTGTTTTTCTTTAAATATATTTTTCTATATTTAAAAAAACTATCAATATTCGTTCAACTATAACTTTCAACTATATACACAAACTAAATTTTACAACTTTCAAGAGAAATCACTTTTAACACTCAAATTAAGAAGTATGTCTCATTCGAATACCGTAGCATTATAAAAATCAATTTATAAAAAACAACTGCGAATTAGGTAGTTATCGAGCACATCTGATTGATAAAGCTGTCAAATTGACCGTTCCTGTATTTTAGTTTACATTTTTACATTTACATTTTCGTCGTGTCCAATTGACGGCTAAAGACCGCTCTTGGACGTATCAAAATAATTGGGTTAGGTAGTAAGTCTCGTTACTACTCTTTACTGAACATACATACATAGGTAGTCAAGAATTGACAACTAGATTGTCAAACTATAAATATAAATAATCAAAATAGAAGCCGAATATTTAAAGTAGTTAGTAATTGGAAACGATACGTAGTAAAATTATTCATCGTAATATTCAAATTGTCAGTAAAATGTTAAATAATCAAATTAAATCTACGTTATGCATTTTAAACTAAAAGTATAGATATAAGACCATATAAAATAATCAGACAATAAGGCTCTACTTTTTAAGTAATTTAAATGGGCACAATATTTGAAAAATCATAGCCCTCAAATTCGGCCAGATTATAGAAAGGGTGGCCTATCAGTATCTCCTTGATGTTTTTTTTTTTAATTGTATGTCCTCCAGCTGTTTAAATTTTGTAGGGAGTAGATTATAGAATTTAATGCTAAGGTACAAGTAGCTTTCCTGTACTTTTGCCAGTCACATTCCGGGTACGCATAAAACGCATAATAGTTAACGGGTTTTCGCCAATTTTTATATAAACATAAAACAATTATAATATTCCTAAAATTCTTTTATTCGTTGTCTTTCAATGATGTCTTTAAATAAATTCCCGGTATATACACTTATATAACATTTTTTTTCAAATTTTAGTATGAGATACTGCATGAAACCTATAATAGCGCAAGGGAAGATACCATTTACATCTAATATTACTATGTATACAATATTTTAAACTATTACTGATTAAAATCAACTTTGAGACTAGAATATCAACTATACTGGCTAAAAACCCGAATCGTCCATATCGATTCGAAAAAGACCAAAAGTTAAGGCTCTATGGCTATACTTGACTCGGGCTAATATTGAGATCAAATCACCTTAAGTTTTTATCGTTTTTCTCACTAAATTCTGGGCAAAGGCTGATATGCAAATGCCGCATTTCGATGGGGCATAAAACTCTCATAATAATATTCTTATTTTATATTACATATAACCGAGAAGTTATAATCTACCATGTTTTGAAGAAACACGGCAGAATCACGCATAACCAAAAAAAATAGAAATTTACGATATAGACGCCACCTGTCTTTTATAGGAAAAGACGGAAATGACAACAAAAAAAAAAACCCGAGAAAAAAAATTGAAAGGAAAAAAAGTATTTGCGCGATGACCACCGATCATCTCGGTCAGACGGCCTTTAACGCCGTTAAATCAAGAAAAAAACAAAACTTCAGCCTCGACCAATCACGTGAGAGGATCGGCGCGTCACGGTTGTCAAACTCGAACTTCTCCCGAATTTCGCAACTACATGTTTTAGCTGTCAAAGTATGGGGGCAATGCAACGAAACAGCGGAAAACCACCAGGAAACATAAAAAACACCGGGAAACCATGAAAAACAGGTTCGGCGAACATAACCGCACACAGGCGCGAAAACAAAACAACAAAATATGCGGTTTTTGTTACAATATCTTTATCAACACGATTTACTTTTCTTATTTTTTCACGAATTTCTACGATGGTTATAGGTTTATGTATTATTGAATGCGTGTGTTGTGTTATATTTCGTAAGAAATGTATAATCTTATACGGTTTCCTATTGCTGAGTAGCTAGTCGTCCAACGTAACTTGACGAAAACCTTATCAATTCCCGTATCTACGCGACAATAATTTCGTAGAAATTATTTCTTGTTGTTAGTTGTTTGTTGTTGTTACAAAGAAGCCATTGAACAGTTCGCTGAAAGTTAATATGAAGACAAAGCAACAGAGATTTGAATTAATTTGGTACCCCACTGCAGAAAGAAATGAAGAAACCGTTATGCCGTCATGATGATGATGATGATGAGGATCATTCAGTTTTGGATTAGTTGCCAGTAGTCAGACACCAGCATTTGGCTCTCAATTTGGAGCCTTTGTACCCGACCCCGTGTATACTTTTATTCTTACAGGTCAGCTCTCACCAGAAAGACACTTCCCGCATTTTCCGTCATGTCTGTCGAGTAATTTCCTTTGATATTATTTTACCTTGCAAATAATGCAAGGCATTCACATATAACATGGTCCGATATCTGTGCTCATCATCATGGTTTAACATCTGTTATCTGTTCATGCCCAGCATGCACAGGTAACATATAACATGATCCGCTGTCACTATCTTCCGTTCCGCAACCCCGAAAGGTTGCCTCATACATGAAGCCCAGAATGAGTAGGGGTCTATTAAGCCCACAATGCCAAGTGATAATACCCAGTACTATCCTCAGGTCCTAATATTATGAATTTAATGTTTAATATTTTTACATTAATAGATTACAATGTTTTAAAAATACAATACGTTGTTTTTTATTATATATTGTTTTGATGCTTTTTATTGCATTATGTGATTATTTTTATAACGTACGTAAGAAAACCATTATCATTTTTATGATACTTTTTAAATATATATATATATATATATATATATATATATATATATATATATATATATATATATATATATATATATATATATATATATATATATATATATATATATATATATATATATATATATATATATATATATATATATATATATATATATATAATATATATATATATATATATATATATATATATATATATATACATACATACATACATACATACATACATACATACATACATACATACATACATACATACATACATACATACATACATACATACATACATACATACATACATACATACATCACAGGAGACATACATACATCACAGGAGATGGTGATCGAGTGCAGGGATCTGGACGAGATCACCACAGAAGACGAGCTGAGGCATGCGCTAACAGTGCAATGCAACCTGGTTGATGTACCCATGTCAATCCGGATCAGGAAGGCGTACGGTGGCACACAGATGGCGGCGATACGGCTTTCAATAACTGCAGCTAACAAGCTGTTGGAGACGGTAAAAGTTAAAGTTGGGTGGTCAGTGTGTTCGCTTAGAGCCGCACCTCGGGTCACAAAGCAAATGGAGCGATGCTTTAAGTGCATGGGCTTTGGCCATCAGGCTAGAAACTGCAAAGGCCCGGATAGATCTGATCTGTATAGGAAATGCGGCGAGAAGGGACACATTGCAAGAGACTGCACGAAGCAACTGAGGTGTCTGCTTTGCATAAAAGAGGACGGCAACGACCATTTCACGGGAGGCTTTAAATGCCCGGCATATAAAAAGGCGACGGGAGGCCAGCGGTAATGGAGGTAACCCAGATAAATCTCAATCATTGCAACACCGCACAGCAACTGTTGTGGCAGTCAACAACGGAAACAATGTGCGACGTTGCAATCATTGCAGAGCCGTATCGAGTTCCTCCTGATAACGGTAATTGGTTGGCAGATAAAACAGGGATGGCTGCCATACAAGTCATGGGCAGATTCCCCATCCAAGAAGTGGTGGCTAGCTCATACGAAGGTTTCGTGATCGCCAAAATCAACGGTATCTTTGTATGTAGTTGCTACGCACCTCCGAGATGGACACTGGAGCAATTCCACCAGATGCTGGATTTTATCACGGAAGAGCTCATCGGACGAAGACCAGTAGTCATCGGAGGAGATTTCAACGCTTGGGCAGTGGAATGGGGAAGCAGACAGACCAACGCAAGAGGGTACAGTCTACTGGAAGCTCTGGCAAAGTTGGAAGTTAGGCTGGCCAACGAAGGTACTGCTAGTACTTTTCGCAAAGACGGGCGTGAATCCATAATCGACGTCACCTTCTGCAGTCCGCTGCTGATGGAAACTGGAGAGTGAGTGAGGAGCACACCCATAGCGACCACCAAGCGATCCGGTATGGCATCGGCCATCGGATTCCTAAGGCAGTGCGGACAACTAGAAATTGCGAGCGGAAGTGGAAGACGAAGGATTTTGACAAGGATCTCTTTATTGAAGCCCTCCGTGTAGACAGCAGCCCTTCGGAACTGAACGCGGACGAGTTGACAGCAACATTGGTGAGGGCATGTGACACAGCCATGCCGAGGAAACTGGAGCAAAATAACAGACGGCGCCCAGCCTACTGGTGGAACGAGGAAATCAGCAACCTTCGTGCTAGTTGTCTCGGAGCCAGAAGACGCGCTCAGAGAGCCAGATCTGATGCAGACAGAGAGGAACGTAGGGTAGTGTACCGAGCAGCCAAGGTTGCATTAAAACGGGAGATAAAGTTGAGCAAGTCTAACTGCTACAAGGAGCTCTGCCGAGACGCTGATGCTAACCCCTGGGGTGACGCATATAGAGTAGTGATGGCTAAGATTAAAGGCCCAATGACGCCCGTTGAATCGTGCGCAGACAAGCTGAAGGTCATAGTGAAGAGGCTATTTCCGGAGCACGATCCAACGACTTGGCCACCTACACCGTACGGTGAAGAAGAAGCAGTCAACGCCGTAGGCACGCAGGTCTCCAACGAGGAACTCGTAGCGGTGGCGAAAGGGTTGAAGACGAAGAAAGCTCCCGGTCCAGATGGAATCCCCAACGTGGCGTTGAAAACGGCAATACAGGTGTTTCCGGACATTTTCAAGATAGTGCTGCAGAAATGTTTGGATGAAGGTCAGTTCCCCGACAAATGGAAGATACAGAAGCTTGTGCTGCTGCCTAAGCCAGGAAAGCCGCTGGCAGATCCAGCTTCGTATAGGCCTATTTGCCTGCTGGATACACTCGGAAAACTCTTGGAGAGGATCATCCTAAACAGGCTGACGAAGTATACAGAAAGCGAGCATGGACTGTCGTGGAATCAGTTCGGATTTCGTAAAGGTAGATCGACAGTGGATGCAATTCGGAGAGTCGTCGAGAATGCCGAGAAGGCCTCTAAACAAAAGCGGAGAGGAAATCGATATTGCGCGGTAATAACATTAGACGTCAAGAACGCTTTCAATAGCGCTAGCTGGGACGCCATCGTCGGAGCCCTGCATAAAATGAGGGTCCCTGACTACTTGTGCAGAATTCTGAGGAGCTACTTCCAGAACCGAGTTCTGGTCTACGAAACGGACATGGGACAGAAGTCGATAACGATCACGGCGGGAGTCCCACAAGGCTCCATCCTTGGTCCAACGCTCTGGAACGCGATGTACAACGGAGTGTTGACCCTGAAGTTGCCGAAAGGAGTCGAGATCATCGGGTTCGCGGATGACGTTGTCCTGTCGGTTACTGGCGAGTCGCTGATAGAGGTGGAAATGCTGGCAACCGAGGCGGTCGGAATGATCGAAAATTGGATGCAGGGAGCGAAGCTGCAGATAGCCCACCACAAAACGGAGGTATTGCTGGTCAGCAACTGCAAGGCGGTGCAGCAGGCAGAAATCACCGTTGGAGAGCATACCATAGCTTCGAAGCGAGTGGTAAGGTATCTGGGAGTGATGATCGATGACCGGCTGAACTTCAACAGCCACGTCGACTATGCCTGTGAGAAGGCGGCGAAGGCAATTAACGCAATAGCTAGAATCATGCCGAACAACTTTGGCCCTAGCTGTAGCAAGAGGCGACTTCTGGCTAGTGTATCCTCGTCGATACTGAGGTACGGAGGTCCAGCCTGGGTGACTGCGCTGCAAACCAAGCGGAATCGAAGGAAACTGCACAGTACGTTCCGGCTCATGGCCATGCGAGTCGTGAGTGCGTACAGAACCATTTCGACAGAGGCGGTCTGTGTCATCGCCGGAATGATTCCTATCGGCATCACCCTGGTGTAGGACAGCCATACATACATACATACATACATACATATATATATATATATATATATATATATATATATATATATATATATATATATATATATATATATATATATATATATATATATATATGTATATATATATATATATATATATATATATATATATATATATATATATATATATATATATATATATATATATATATATATATATATATATATATATATATATATATATATATATATATATATATATATATATATATATATATATATATATATATATATATAAAATATTTGATTGCTTTTTTGTAAAATCTTTTTTTTTAAGAATTCGTTTAAAGGATGACACTTTGATGAAAAAATAAAAATAATAAAATCCACTTACATAGCTGGAAGGTTTTCCCGGATATATATATATATATATATATATATATATATATATATATATATATATATATATATATATATATATATATATATATATATATATATATATATATATATATATATATATATATATATATATATATATATATATATATATATATATATCAAACCTTATCAAATATATATATATATATATATATATATATATATATATATATATATATATATATATATATATATATATATATATATATATATATATATATATATATATATATATATATATATATATATATATATATATATATATATATATATATATATATATATATATATATATATATATATATATATATATATATATATATATATATATATATATATATTTTAATTTTTTTATTTCGATTTAATGGCTCGTTGATAACTAACGCAGCCTAATAATGTCATATTTTAAATGTTGGAAACGTACGAAATTTTGAATTATTTCGAAACGTCATCCTCCATTTATGAAACGGCCTTTGCCGATGTGATCAAAGTGTTTTATCTTAGTTTTTTCGCTTTAATTCGCCTCAATTGGAGGCATTTTGTGTTGCAAAAAGGAAAAGCTCGATTTTTGAGATATATGGATGATGAGTGATCGTTCGTCGACGGTAAAGGGACCCATAAACTAACATGCACAGTCGAAAGTCGTGCACATCCGTAAGTATATCTCATTCAAACATAAGCGTTTCCCAATCCAAGCTGGGATTTCCTTCGCTGCTATTCAAGTAGCATTTACTAATTTTATTTTACTGCGAATCATCATCCTATGAACGGATTATTTACAAAACCTTATCAAATGTATATATATATATATATATATATATATATATATATATATATATATATATATATATATATATATATATATATATATATATATATATATATATATATATATATATATATATATATATATATATATATATGTATATATATATATATATATATATATATATATATATATATATATATATATATATACACATGTACATGGGAAATCAATGCCTATTGAATTGTATCTGCCATGTAAAACCGAATTTATTCAACGCAACAATCAAGTTATTTTTGGGTTTGAGAAGTATTAGATATATATATAATTTTAGCTACTGACGAATTCTAATATGCGATTACTAGATTAAATCGATTATTCATGATTTATTGTACATTCTGAATGAATAAATTGTAACTAATACTGACTGATACTTTATCATACTGTTGGTGTTTTCCTCCCTGCTATGAAGACGGTAGGTATCTTTACCCTCCGGATGTATTTTGTACATATTTCTGAATATTTACTGTGGTACTATATTGTCTGAGATACTATGTTCATTGTCCGCAGTTGCGCTATGTTCATCCTAGCCGGGCCTAAGATTTTTCTTCGTCGTGATCGTATAGACGTATTAAAATTGCAACGTTTTCGAAATGATTAAATTTAACCGATTTTTTTATTTTAAGTTGACCTATACATATATTATCTTCCTCGGTTCCGAACGTATTCCTAGGTGTTCAACACCTTATGGAATTTCAATCTAATGTAAATTGTAAATTGCACAGTCCGTCTGCTTCTGCCCCTGGTGGTAATTTCTTAGACGATGTTTCGCACTGTTGGGTCCAAGTATGAGGCGGTATCACAAAGCGCTTTTCCAAGCGTATAATTTATCACATCTACCTCGGATTCAAATTTTGCATAACTGAATAATTAATATACTAAATAAGTGAAGAAAAGAAAGGAAGAAAATATTTTATACAGCCTCTAAAGACACCGTAAATTGAATATATACCTTAACATAATGACATAGATTTACTTCCTAAAACTAGAAGTAGCAAGTAATATTTACAAGTTCAAGAATGAATATCCTCTGGAGTAAATTCTAAAATCAGTTTATGCGGATTATTGCTACGATATAATATCACTCTGCCATCATTCCATTAATATACCAAAAAAGGTACAATAGCAATGTTATTAACAAAAGTTAAACAATACCGAACAGAAACAAATGTAAATAAAAAATCGGTTGTGTCATCCCAGACTTTCTCGATAAGTATACAACCCCCTGCTACTCACCCCCCCCCCCCCCCCCCCTGGCTCTGCCAATTCGTAGCATATTTGTAGTATTGTCCGTGGTATTAAAATGGCATACGTCGCTTGTATACCAGTCAGTCGGTTGAGTTTCCAACCAAAATTTTACAACGTGGTTACGGTTTAACAAGGCATATGTGTACCGAAGTATCTATCAAGTATCTAACTGCAGTATTTCAAGATTGAAGTATGAGTAGCGCGCCCACTGGTGGACAGATTTCAACCACAATATTTCAACTCTTGCAATGACCAAATGATGCCTATAAGCCAACTTTCAGCTCAATCGGATGTACACACACACAGGCATACACATAGACACACACACATAGACTCACAGACAGATTTCAGTATGGAAATAGTCTTAATCGTCTCAGGCGGGGGGGAGGGGGGTGAGGTCAAAATGTAATATCCATCTTCATCTCGATTTTTTTTAGCGCGTTCACAATACTTTCCTTCAGCTGGAAAAGTAAAATTTGTCATGGATTTAGATATGATTCTACTAAGACTCTTGTGAAATGAAAATATTACTTTCTAATCTTCAAAATTGAAACCATGAAATTGTTTAAAATTGAATTAAATATCAAGGCCCAAATCATTAAATTTTCGGCCTTTCATTATCTCGCCGGAGATAAATCTTATCCTCGGAGAACATTTGCAAATATATTTGGCCGGGTAAGGCGTAAGAAACATTTGCCTATAGACCATAAACACATTTAATCTGGAGCCATTATGGTCATTCCGGACAAGGAGTTAGTCCGGATGGGTCCGCTGTTCGGACAGGGGTCGGGAGAATCTTGGGGCATTCCCTATCGGAGGGTTACCACGCAAATATTACGAGACAAATTTTATTTATTTATTTACAGAAATGCGCATTTTTTAACTACGGTACATTATAATATTATCATTAGAGGCACCGTTGTAAATAGTAGCAAAAAAGAGAGTACCGCAGCCCAGTTCTACTACAGATCAACGTCGCCTAACTAGGCCTAGTCCCGTACTAAGGTAAGCGTACCAAGTAAACAGTGGCTTGTGCATACTTAAAAAATAACTAGATACATAACTAAAAAAAATAGTTTATAATAATATTAAGAATTAACGGTAGTAAACAAAGTATATACACATTAATCATTAATCTAAAAACTAGGCCATTGATATGTCAATGAGTCTATCAGTCTAAGTCAGTCTGCAAATAATATTTTTAAAATACACATAATAAAACACATAATGAAATTAAAGAACACTTTTGGAATGGTCGTAACGATGAAACAAAATGCAACTTTAGTTTAAACATTTCAGATTACAGACTATTGTTTTCTATTACTGAAATCAAAAGCTGATAGAAATGATGCAGCTCTGAGGTTAATCATATACACAATATAAATAGAAGTGAATAAGTATTCCTGACAAAAACAGAGTTACGCTTCCTACTACCCAAGCATCGGCCATCGGTTAAGGACAAAAAAAGTTGTATTCATCCAAGAAATTTATTAGGTACAGAAGTCATTTCAAATAATAACTATGCTTTATAGGTGCAACCGTACCAGCAGCAACGTTTAGTCACAATGAAGTAGGACCAAAACTTTAAACTTCTGCCGAAATATTAATATATTCTTTTAAAAAAAGGCCGTAGGCGATTATTCTTCTGTTTAAAATTTTGAATAACACACCCTTATTTACAAAATTTTAATATATTAAGAACAATAATATTAATGAAATGAACTGAATAATGCAAGTTGAATAATTTATTGTATACCAATGAGCACAAAATGAATACAAAAGTATTCAGAAACGAATACAAAAGAAAAGGCTCAAGTTGATCCGAAAACTAAACCAAGGCCGGGATTCTCAAAATTAGTTTTTCGAGCTTGATATTGGTTGTTTGATAGTCATTTCAAATTATCATGTTTCTAATATAAATTATTATCGAGGCTCTTATATACGTGAAAATATGTATTATCACATTATATTTTATTATCATATTATATTTAAGCACTTACTTATAACAGTACTTATATATGTTTTTATAATATAAATTTATATAAAGTTATCATATGTATGTCAGTATTATTCTAATAAGCAAGAATATATAAATTTAAATATAATTCTATATAACTTATAGATTGTCAGCATTGTTAACTTTATATTATGTTCTCGTAATAGATAGACTTGCCCTCTGGACAAGAATTACCACAACATATTAGTAACACCCACAGGTTAATTACTAGTGAAGTGGTAAAATATTATTATGTTAAATAGATTAAACTCTTTTCCGAGCTAGGTTTACAACATATAGTAATAAAAAACGTGTTTTGTATTAGTATAAGATTTTTGCGTGGAATTGGACATCGCAATAATTTTAATCAAGATCACGAGTATAGCCCGAATAAAAAAAGAGGGTTAAATGAGAACACACTTTTCTAGACAGTTTCCAGTTTGTTGCCTAATAGCTTTAAAATTTATGCCATTTGAATTTCCTGTAGTAAGCGGTTCCGCTCTGGTTAACTATGTATGTATTGTTAAAAATAATATCTTTAACATGTGTTGTTCATTTACCCTCAGCCTCAAGATTACACTTCACTTTTTCGCAGTTTTTCGTTAATTTCTACTTCGGTGGATTTACAAATTAGGGCTTGACTAGTGGAAGCTGCCCTTACGCACGGGGGTCACGGGGTAATGTCCACGTCGTCGGCCAATAAGATTCGGGTAAAGCAATTAGCACCGGCCCTAATGTAGCGGCCTCTCGCATACCCATTTGCTCTTTCATTCCCAACCCTTGTACCGACAGATTTTCTCGCTATGCCAACTTCTCGACAACATTCGCCATTAGAGCATAGTTCTCGCAGATAGCAGCGAGATGTTCTGCGGCATTTCGGACGGTAGTCGGCATTCGTCCTATGCGAATTTTCCGTTTATTTAAAGTTGACACTTACTGATTGATCTTAATTCGTTTCATGATCTTAACTATTCTAACACTACTAGACGTAGATTTTGCGTCGAATATATCAACCTATGAATATATTTATGTATCGTTCTTTACTTTTTATAGGTGCATTCTTTTTCAAATATTCGATAGGGTCGAGTGGCTGCGGCCAAAAAGGGTTCAAGCATTAAAAGGGGTTAGAGCCCGAAGAGGGTTTGATCATCAAGACACTAATACTCATACTTCGGTCTGTCATATGGGTTATTATATGTCGTACGTTATACGATTCGAAAGTAACTCATGGACCTCTTCATTATCATGCGAATCTGAAGCAATTGTATGTCAAAATACGTGAATTCTGGGCTTCTGCTGTAATCGTAATGGTGCTTATATCAAGTTTAAAGTAATGGCGGTCGTTACTATAACACTACATTAAATTATCTTTTAATGGATTCACTAGCATCTCCTATGCGACAACCATACCTGGTGTTAGCCAGTGATATAAATTTCTAGTCAATTTTCTGGTCGGAAGTTATTTTGCGTTTATCTTGTCTATTACGAAATTTTAGACCCACAGATTTGAGATCTTTCACATTATCCGAGTAAAACGTCCGCAATTGTCTACGTTTATCTATGGATCTCTTTATTACTGAATATCAGAGTCCATAATTTTATGAAATGAAACACCAGGGCAAAAAATAACACCACATACTCCAGTCCGTTTTGTACACAGGGAGATATCGGAGGACCAAAATAATCTATCTACATAATATATAAAAATGGAAGTTGGCGTATCTGTCCAATCACCATGTAAGATGGCAAATGTATGTTATTTTTTACGGAGAAGGTTTTTATGCTATCTGCTTTGTTGTAACTCGCCACTAGGAAGGCGCTGCAGAACATCAAGGTCTACACCGTTCAACAGATCGCCATGAAAATTGATATACATAGGTATTTGAGCCCGGATAATATTTTTCGTATAATATTAATCGCATTGTTGTAACTTGTCACTAGATAGCGCTGCAGCACATCAACTTCTATAGTGTTCAACTGATCACATTAAAACCGCAATGAACGTCACCCGGGCAAGACCGGGCAATATTCAAATAGTTTAATATAAAACGTCGGATTTCTCTAAATATCTACTTTCGAGATGGCGATACATTCAGCGCAGCTTCATTTTAGATTGATGTTCAGTGGCTGTGTCGCCGCTTTTTACTCGAAAATCCGGCTTCGATTGTTTGTCTTAAGAGGTTTCCCTTGTTTGGCGCAGGGGGAAGAATAAATCAATTGTTTCGACTTAGTCGATGCATTTCCCGCCGCGGATATAAGGACAGGAAATCGCTAAGTGGATCTGTGCGGCTTATATTATTATCTACTCTAAATATATATTCTTTTAAGTCTGTCAACGTCGTTTCCATCAAAGTGCATCAAATGATTCCGAAACTAGTCTAAAATAATAACTATGTACAAAAACAATACGCAACCATGTGCAGATAGAGGGCCTATACAGTTCTGACGTCTTTTAAGTAGGACCTATATAAATAAGACATAAAGGAATTTACTGCATAAGGTTCGTAGCATCCGACGTTTATCGGCGATGTTGCAAACGACGTTGTAGACTGCAGTGCTGTCATTTGTTGTTGTTCTACGGGTAAGTGAAAAAAATCTGCTGCTATACTATGCCGTTTATAACGATTGGGAGGGCGAGGGGCTCGCAAATTTTGAAATTCCGCCTTATGTACAAGACTCGCCGCATCTTGTTACGCGTCCTTGCGCTCTGAAGGGAGTTGACACCCTAGACAACGGTGGTGCGCAACATCGCCGAAACGTCGGGCTTCACAGAGCTGTAGTCTGCGATATTTTTCGATTGCGGGTAAGACCTAGTTTACAATTAGACATAATTAACTTTGGAGTTTCGGAATTGGTGCATCTCTATCCTGTCTGATTTTTCTGCATATCAATCAAAGACTCAGAACTCGGATCCTGCGTTATGTACGGCAGCGAAGGATGGACCATAAAAGAAGACACCAGACGGCTGCTAGAAGCGTTTGAGATGTGGTGCTACCGTCGAATGCTCCGTATAGCTGGACCCATAAAGTTATCAATGAAAAAGCGCTTCAGTGTGCTGGTACGACCCGAAAATTGTTGCATACCGTAAAAAAGCGCAAGATAGAATATCTGCATGACGGTAATCAGCTGCTTCAACTGATATTGATGGACATAATTGAGGGTAAACGGCGTTCTGGAAGAAGGAAAAAGTCGTGGCTGAGCAATGTCAGAGAGTGGACCGGGATCACCAGTACGGAACAGCGATTCCGGATGGCGCACGACCGAAAAAAGTTTTCAGAGGTAACGGCCAACCTCCAGTAATGGAGAGGCACTTCAAGAAGAAGAAAGAATTTTCTGTCTGACATTTTATACATGTGCCAAGAATTTGGCTCATTTCTTTCTAGTATAGCTTATAAAGGATGTGAATAATTAGGCTATTAAGTGTTACGTTCTTTGTTTTTTTTAAACCTTCACGCTTATATTCACTTGTACAATACTTACACATACACTGTTTTATTCAGTCATATCATAAAGGTTGTGTGTCATATCGTAAAAATGATACTTTAGACAAATTAAAACAATACTTTTTGGTGATGAGCCCAGTTTTATACGAAACATATTTATTATTATTGTTATTATTTATTCCGTAGCCGGCTATTGGGGAGGGGGTCGCCCTCGCAGCCAATACGCTGCTGTCGGTGCCGCTGGATCTCGTACTCCATTCACGATTCGCTTCCATTCTTGACGATTTTTTGCCACGTCTCGAGCATCCCTAGCCGATCATCTGTGATTATTAAGGTCGTCTTTGATGTTATTTAGCCAGGTTTTCTTCCGTGCCAATCGTTGAATTCTCCATTCTGTCGGACGGTCTCGCCAAAGAAGTTTACGTGGCAAGCGATTATCGTTCATTCGGCAAACATGGTCGAACCATCGTAGTCGACGTTTTTGTACTAATTCTTCTTCGATCGTTGTTAGTAGATCGCATCTTTCTCTAATGGTCTCGTTTCGAATTCGGTCGCGGAGTGAGACACCGAGAATCTGCCCCAAGCATAGCATTTCGAAGACTTCGAAGTGTTTGAGGTCCAATTGTAGTAACGTCCACGTTTCCGATCCATAAAGAAGAATGGGAAGAACCAACGTTCGGTATAGTCTTGAATGGGAAGAACCAACGTTCATATAGTGGTTTTGATGGTAATATTCGTTCGCTTCCATATGCACCACTTGAGCGAGGCGAATGTTACTGTTGCCTGACCGATCCGGCTATGGACATCGGTCGTCGATGCCACTTTCTTTTCCGAAACGTATTTATGGTGGCGTTTCTTTAGAATCGCGTATTTGATATACCTTTGTTCTAATTTATATATGATAAAAAAGAAGAAATATTTAATACGTCAGGGTTTTTATCACACTTGGCACAAAACAGTGGAGAAGAGAAGCAAAATGCAAATTCCAAATTGCTTCCTATTCCTAGCATAAATCCGGGCGGAATACTTTGCACCATTGAAGCGGGGCAGAAGAATGAAGATAATTCGAAGGGTCGCAGTAGGGAAGAAAGTCAGAGGCGTCAGGGGGTGGACGTGGGGGTAGGAGGGTTATTCCGCAGAGGCCGTCACATTTTCAATCATTGGCGCCGCCAAACTTGTTCGACCGCCGTCACTCGTAAAATATTATGACGTCAGTCCAACGTCAAAACATTATATTCAAATGGTCCCGGTCAGCGGCGGCGCGGGTGACAAATAAGATCCGTATTTTTAGTGGCGGTGGCGGGCGGTGAGGGAGATCCGCCACTGCAAGGGGTCGCGTAGCTTCACGCATTTTAGAAATATCATGCTAGTAGCATAACAACCGATAACATGGAATTCATAACTCGTAGAAATAAAACAAGAAGCGTTTTCACGACATACATTTTCTTTAAAAAATCAAGTTTATGGCAATAGTCCTTTACATACATTATATAAGGAAAGTCACAAAAAATAATCTGCACACGCTAGTTGTAGTTATATTATTAACACGAGTTATGGTCAAAATATGTATTTTATAGAGCGCTTAGATCGTACAATCTAAATTTTCAAAATTTGGGCATATTTAATTTTTCAATAAATACTTGCTTTAAAGAGGTCAAAAACTGGATTCAGCATTAATCATCTAGTATTTTTTCATGTGTTAAATATTGTAAAATATTATTTTGCTGTTAAATATTGTATATTATTATTCCAACATGTATATCAGCGAATACATCACGAGATTCTTGTACACTTGCGTAAGAATATTGAATAAAAACACTCTTAGCGCTATCTATGTGAAATGTCCACAAAAAATTCAAACAGAGCTACAAGCTAATAATTGATTGCAGGAAATAAAATTTAAAAAAAACGCTTCGACAATTTTGAAAATTCTACTTACAGCAACATATCGCCCAATTCATTTCAGAAACCGAAAATCAAACTTCGTCAATGACTGTTGCCACTGAGTCGTTTGTAGTGACGTCCGTAGCCGCAGCCGCCCTCTCCCTCTTCTGCATATTTCGGTTTCTCTTTTCTTTCTCATACATATTTCCAGTATTTGGACAGCGCGGCTCGTATCACGTCAATGTCGGTATTTATTGAAATATTTCATACATCGCGAGGGTCCCCGGAGGGAGATTCGGCTAGCCCCTCAGAAATGACCAACGTACCTAGCTATAGGAACAGATTCAGAGAAATAAGATTTACCTACTCTCTGCTCGTAGTATAGTCATAATATAGTAGATAAATTGGGCGGGTTCTTGGCTAGTAGATACATTGCGAGGTCTGCATAAGCCGATATCGTTAATTTGGAATACAAGTACCGGCCGGTGATGATACATTTCGGGTATTATTAACCCTTCCAATCGCGAAGAAAAAATCAGCTGTCACTTACGCCCGCGACATTTTCGCTTGTAAATTCGGCGCAAGTAAATGAACTTGAGTAAAACGACTATAACTTGTAAACCACTAGACGGATCATAAAAAGAATAACTGTAAAATGATCGCATTGAAATTTGAAATATAAAACATTGTAAGATTATCTCGTAAAACAATTAAGATAATAATGAATAAATATTACAATGTTCACGAACTGAAAAAAAGTCGCCTATTCAAATAATTTCGATGTTTTTATCACAAAATACGTAAAATATGGCAAAACTGTAAATACAGTTATGTTCTTTATTAAATACTTTACCAAAACTTATATTTTGTTTTACTTATTTGCATACAAAAACATTTAGTTACTCAGCCAAGAAAAAATCGATGTATTCTCCGAATTTCCGATGTCTGATGTCAAATCAAAAATCAAGTTGAATTGAGCAAAATGTAGCCAATTTTGTGATTATATACGATGTAAATCAAATAATAGTTGTTTCATAAGCGAATTAAACGAATATTACGTCATAATTCGCGATTTTTCGTTATAATTCGGGACGAGAAACGAAAATTCTTTGCAAAGCTAACGTCAGACTATTTTACGTGATAAAACGTTAAAAAAAGCAGATTTGCTGTCCCAAATTAGAAATTCTCTTTCGAAAATCTTCAATAGAATGCAAATCACTTACGGTTTTGAAGGGAATAGCACAATAATAACACGAAAATCACAAAATCACAGACACTTTAGATTATATATTATACTAGTACTGACCTCACGTATGCGAGACACCTGTAAGGTCATACATGATACCTACAATGCAGTAGCTGCACAGGTTCAAAACATACGCACATAAAGGGAATATGCTGACTGTTGTATTTTGAGTGATTGTATTTTGAATGATAGTATTTAGTACTTAGTATTTAGTTTTTACCGTGATAATTTTAAATGACGATTAAAAGCATGTAAGCGTTATATCAATATGTAATTGATTTATATATGTATATTATTTTAGTTTTAATTTTTATTTATTTCGGTTTTATTATTATTTTCGTATACATATATGTATGTGTATGTGTGCATATATGGATATATATTTTATCTATAGATATATATGATTATCTATCTATATTTGTACATGAGTAAATATGTGTAGTTCCATATTTGTCGATTTAAAAATAAGTACTAACTATAGTACTAACTAAGTTATACTTACTTACTAGATGTGTTACTAAATAAATAAAATACACACGAACCTAGAAAGGTACTTAAAGGGACAGAGCGATGCAAAAAACGAGCGCATGCAAATTACGCGTTTTGATCGCCGGTGTCAATCAGACCCTAACGCTAGGAGTTAAAAGTCAATTTTAAGTTTCTACATATGAAATAATGTAGGAAGCGGAAGGTTGAGGTGTTATCCCAACGATTTATCTTACTGGTCTCAATAAAAACTAACCAATAACAATAAATAGAGTTGTCAACTACAACGGGCGAACCCGTCACCTCAGGAAGTTTTAACGATTAGTCGTTCTCTCTTCCGTGAAGTGAGCGCAGAAGACTTGGACAAAACAGTCCACCGTCAAGCTCCGCCACATGCCCGTAAGAGGCCAACGCCTTAACCGCGAGATAACTAGGTGTGTTACCCAGCGGGCTTACACTCACTTCTTACTTCCAATTGCGACCAGATTACTCCGGTCTCTCGATTGGTTACGAGATTGAGGTCGCTTGCGCGGTCCTCTCCCTTACGAAGCGGTGAAACGGTGTATACCGAATCTATCGCGGACCACGGCGTCCTTTGCCCGGCTCTTCACCCAGGATCGGATGGCCGATGGTCATTTCAAGAGCAGTCGCCGTATGGTCCGCAACCACCCCCGCTCTATAGGAAACAGTACAGCTTCCAGACTCCCCTGACTGTTGGCCATCCGATCCCGGTTCACTGAAATAACCATTGGCCATCCGATCCCGGTTCAGAGTCGGGCAAAGGACGCCTTGGTCCGCGATAGATTCGGTGCACTCCGTTTCACCGCTTCGTAAGTGAGAGGACCGCGCAAGCGACCTCGAACTCGGAACCAATCGAGAGACCGGAGAAATCTGCTCACAATTGGAAGTGAGGGCACGAGTATCTCGAGCCCGCCGGGTTTATTCCTGGCACACTCGCGGTAAGGCGTTGGACTCTCACGGGTTGTGACGTAGCTGGACGTAGGATTGTACGGTCCAAAGTCTTCTACGTTCACTGCAGGGCGACAGAACGACTAATCGTTAAAACGTCCTGTGGTGACGGGCTCGCCCGTTGTAGTCGACACCGCAAGATGTTAGTCAGAGTTTTTGGAGCTAACGGGCCCATGATGAGGTGGCCACGATGACCCATGTGTTCAGGGTCGGTCACACTCACGGGTCAACACCCATCCGACGGCCTCCACGCACGGGGTGCGAATCTGGGTAGGACACTGGGTCAACCAGTCTCCCCTAGGAATCAAACCTCTGGCGCTCCTGGGCGGTCTGCGCACCAAGCGGCGCAAGCCAATCGATTGTGCTCTCCACTAACAGTCGGGGGAGTCTGGGAACTGTATTGTTTCCTATAGAGCGGGGGTGGTTGCGTACCTTACGACGACTGCTCTTGAATTGACCATTGGCCATCCGATCCCGGTTCAGAGCCGGGCAAAGGACGCCTTGGTCCGCGATTGATTCGGTGTACTCCGTTTCACCGCTTCGTAAGGGAGAGGACCGCGCAAGCGACCTCGAACTCGGAACCAATCGAGAGACCGGAGAAATCTGGTCACAATTGGAAGTGAGGGCGCGAGTATTTCGAGCCCGCCGGGTTTATTCCTGGCTAACTCGCGGTAAGGCGTTGGACTCTCACGGGTTGTGGCGTAGCTAGACGTTGGATTGTTATTGTCCAAAGTCTTCTACGCTCACTGCAGGGCGATAGAACGACTAATCGTTAAAACGTCATGTGGTGACGGGCTCGCCCGTTGTAGTCGACACCACAAGATGTTAGTCAGAGTGCACAATCGATTGGCTTGCGCCGCACGGTGCGCAGACCGTCGAGGAGCGCCAGAGGTTTGATTCCCAGGGGAAACTGACCAAGGCCAGAGTCCTACCCAGGCTCGCACCTCGTGCGTGGAGGCCGTCGGATGGGTGTTGACCCGTGAGTGTGACCGACCCTGAACAGAATGGGTCTTCGTGGCCAACCCAGCATGGGCCCATTAACCCAAGTTGTTAGTCAGAGTGCACAGTTGTTTGGCTTACGCCGCACGGTGCGCAGACCGTCCAGGAGCGCCAGAAGGTTGATTCCTAGGGGAAACTAGCCCTAAGGCCAGAGTCCTGCCCGGACTCGCACTTCATGCGTGGAGGCCGCCGGATGGGTGTTGGCCCGTGAATGTGACCAAACTTGAACAGAATGGGTCTTCGTGGCCAACTCAGCAAGGGCCCATTAACTCCCAACCAATAGTAACAAATCGATTTTAAAACACCGGATGTGTGACGCCACCGGCCGATTTCTGAGTTGCCAACGTCCTTTAAATGGTGCTTTATGTAATCTCCCTATTTTACTTGCTGTCCTAGAACCCGCATAGTTCACCTACTTATTATGATCATGATTGTTTAAAAATAGCCTCATGATAAATGACGCAACGGAGAAACAGACGCTCTGAACAATTAACACATAATCTAGCATTGTAAAAACGGGTACGAATCAATTTGATAAAGTCCATTACAAATTTGTTTTTACCATAACGACTTTGACGCAATAAAGTGCTTTTCATATTATGATTATATGCGTATTTAGAACGCGTAATATGCGTTATTGTGTATTTATATTATGCGTTTCTTAAAAACTAGTTCATATACGACGCCTTATCAAATATTTTTCCAAAAAACAACTTGCCAGCACAAAACCACAAATGTTCAGTGCTTCTCCTATTCTGCCATTGTGTGGAATCAGTTGAGAATGTTATTGCGATCAAGATCATTTGAAATATTAAGTTCCAAAGAGGGTTTAAAAAACAAAGATTTTTAGACTTTATTTTATAATTAATACTTGTTAACTTGATCATTACTATTGGTTTCTTCGTTTGTTTATAAATTTTCATCGTGATTAATTAATGTTAGTTATTTAAAGTTTTTTTTGTTTGTTTATTTTTATTTATTTGATTTTGGTTATTAGGATTTTATTTTCATTTTTGGTTTGTTTAATTTTGACTATTTTATTAAAATTTCATTAAAATCTGGAATATGTGTGTATATTTTCTAGTCTAATTTCTATTTTCTCGTCTGTGTCTATTTTCAGTTTCAATGTTTATGTTTGTGTTTTTTTTTTGTCTATATTTTTTTGTGTATTGACAGCTTTGAATAATAATAATTATTATTATTATTAAAATCGGCTGCTTAATTGCATCAATGTTTTCGTAGACTTCCCCATCGTTTATCCCTCTCCCCCCCCCCCTTATTCACCTAGTTCTGATATCGATTGTAGGTTCGTTACCCCTTAAGGGAGGTTTCAACCCCTTCGCTCAGTGCGGATAATGTCTTTAAAAGTTTCGCATCTAGGGTTGGATCTCGAGAGACCGGTGCGGGCCAGAGCTGCCATCGGCGACGAGTCGCCGTCCTTCTGAATATTTCATGACAGCCTCCGCTAGCCAGGTGAAAGACAGAAGTGAATTTATCGTGGATATAGAGGTATAGAAGTTATGGGCGAATAATACAAAATTGTGTATTTTGAAAAACAGAAAAGTTGACGATGGCAAACAGTAAGCAATGTTTCGTCTGGGGTCATGTCACAAAAATCCATGAATAGTTGGAAAAATATTTTTTTATTGTGTAATACAAGCTCTGAAGTGTACCAATAGCAAGGTCATGTATAGACACATGGCGAAACAGCAAGTCAAATAATAAATAATTAATGAAGGTTACAATCTCGTGATGTTATATAATATGATGATGATAATGACGACCTAGCGACAATGCTCATACCTCAATGCTATGCCTTAATACCGTTTTACGTTTCACGTGGGTCTTAAATGAACATGGGTGACACAAAAATCATGTCGAGTGCACATGTCGCACCCATACTGCTACATGTTGGAAACTATATTATTGAAGTTGTCGACCAGTATGTTTATTTGGATTCCACTAGGCAGACTCAACTTCGACAAGGAGGTATGCCGACGAATCCAACTCGGATGATAACGTTTGGGAAACTATGCCATATCTTCTCGTCACATATACCGCAGCGCCTCAAGACGAAGGACTATAATCAGTGCATGTTGCCAGTAAAGACATACGGCACTGAGACGTGGTCGCTGACTATTGGCCTCATGGAGAGCTATGGAAAAGCATGGAGAGAGCTATTCTTGTAGTTGCACTGCATGATAGGATCATAATCGAGGAGACCCGCTGAAGAATCAAGGTATCTGGCATAGCTCATAAAATCAGCAACTTGAAATGGAAATGTGTAAGCTATCTCGCTGCACCGACAACCGTTGAGGTAAAAAGGTTGTTAAAGGGCGACTACGAACCAATAGACGCGGTGTAGGACGGCCATCCACAAGCTGGGCCGTTGACTTCGCCACGGTCGCAAAAAGTGTGTGGATTTAGGCGGTACAAGACCGTTTGACATAGCATTTTACGGGGAAGGCCCATATCCGTCTACTGGGTGATGATGATGATGATGTTATACAATATTTGAACTATCGAGGATGGTAATTTCTCAAACTACTCATTTCTTATCCCTATTAATATTTCCTCCGATCGTAAGTTAAAATCCAACGAAATAATAACGCCAGAGTCACGTCTCGTATATTATTAGTATTAATATTATTCTCCGACGTTTCTTTGGCATCCTTTGGAATTACCTAGAAACCGAATGTATTCATCAGCCGCGGGTTGTTCCGGCAGCTCCCGGGTCCCGGGAATTTTATTTATCGGGGAGCAACTGGGAAACAAAAGTTTTGCAAAAGTTTTCAACGGTTTCCTCTGCGGAGCGAGCGCCGCACCCCCAGCCCCCCTTTCCCTCCGGCGCCCAGCGGGACTCCCGCACTGCTCCTTATCTTGCCCCCTTCCCGCCTTACCAACAATCCCCCCACCCTCCCGCTAACCTATTTTTCTTCCGAGATGATCTCGAGCGTTTTGTTGTTGGCATAATCTCCCTGTCTTTGTCGCAATCGTTCACAGGATTGCGTAATATATGCCCTGGACTTTGCATAGCTTTTTTTCGGAAAACATGGGCTAGATTTAGACGTAGTTTTTGGCTGGGGTGACGTAGTCCGATAATACGATTATATTAGTACTAGCTGACCCGTGCCCACTTCGTTGGGCGGTAAAACTTTTTACTTGTGATGAAATTATGAGTGTGGTTTGGTTAGTACTGAGTGCTATGATTTATTTCCTGACTGCCAAGAGAAGACTTATATTTTTACTGCATATGTACATATGTATGTATTTGCATGCCAATTTGACTATATTACCGTCATTTGTGAGTGTCTTCTTGTGAGTGTCTTATTTGTGAGTGTCTTATCTCTTTAACCATTTATGCAGTAAAAGTGAAATTATATGCAGTAAAAGGGAAAAGTCTTTTGTTTTAAACACTTGAGACGATAAATTTACTTATTTTGATATGAATTCATAATTGTTGATAATATTATGACTAATGAACATGACCTAACGATTTAAATATTTTTTTAATATAAAAACCTTTTTTGTGACCTAAATATAAAATTTAAACATATGCTGTCGCTGACTTTTTTGTAGGCATTATTAAGCTCTATCAAGCACTTCTCTAAACCTTAAACATATATCTCTCATCGTTAAAGCAGCGTTAGTTAGAAACGTTTTCGTTCGACCGTTTTTTCTCCGAGGTTCTTTGCGAATCTGACTACCACGAAAAAGTCTTTTTGTGGTAGTCAGATTTGCAACTGTACCATTTTTCGAATTCATATATAGCCTATGACACTCACAAATAACGTGGCTTTCTATTGGTAAAAGAATTGTCAAAATCGGTTCAGTAGATCCAGAGATTACTTCCTACAACGTCACAAACTTTACCTCTTTATAATATTAGTATAGATAACCCTATAATCGGGGTAGGTCGCTCCCGTTAAATTGGCTGCTGCGAATCAAATCCGAAACATATTTTTATTTATTTATTTGGTAGTTATATACATAGTTAAATGCGAGATCTCAAAAAAATAAACAATTCATAATCCAGAAGATCCTGTTATATGCTTTTAAATTTAGGTATACATCTGACTGAACCCTGGTTAAAGCTTATAAAATAATGTAAATGTTTGTTTTTCTACTGTGCTCAGTAAAGTGCAACTGAACTCGACTTGCTAGGCACTCCTGTGATAAGGCGAGCTCACTTCCTGAGTCTTATTGTAGTGCCGCGGTTATGTCAAATAAAACTAATTATATTATATATAGACCATAAGATACAAGGTCCTAGGACTTATTCAGCATTTTTTTCATCGGTCTCCTTAGTGTCATTGGATTACAAGTCGGCTACCTAAAGTTTTCGGTAACAGCTTGATGAGGAGCTCCCAATTTCATACCTCAACAGTGTCTCCAAATATACATAGAAACGTAGATATATATGTAGTTATCATCATTTTTGGAATTTATTGATATATTTCATACATAGGTAGTGGAAAAGAGAAACCGAAATGTTTAGATAGAACGCTAAGTATTTCAATGTTTAGCCCCGAATTGTTTTACAAAATATACATAATCTCCTTAAAAAAATGGAAAAACAAATGGATAAGATGACAATCTGAATGAAAAATATGACCTAGAACCCTAAAGAATACAACTAAATATTCTAGGATTATGGAACCTTTCGAGGAGGAAAAAGGTGACCTGATAGAAAAAATATATTTTTTACTATTGTACGTGGACGATTACGCGATGATCGCCAATATTATAATTGAATCAGACTGGTGCTTGAAAAAAATCGCAGCTTAAACAGCTACCCTTTGAAGCACTTTTGGTCAATATGAGTAGTTTAGGTGACGGTCTCTAGGGCCCGATAGGGTCATTTTTATTCATAACTTCGTTTACCCAGAAAATACGTGATCCAAAATTCTGAAAGACAAATTAAAAAAAAGCTTTATCACCAGCGATAGCAGCTCTGTCGGAAAAACTGTTATATTCACACTAATAAAATACTTTACAGAGTAAAAGGGGAATTCGAGATTTTGCCAGAGTATAGGAAGAGCAATTACAATTATTAGTTAGAGTGGAAGAATATGATACACTTGAGAGGCGTACAGGTACATCTTTATTTTATTTGCACTTAAAAAAAGTATACAAAAAAGGCGAGCTTATTGCCACATGGCAATGTCTTACAGCTAACCTAAACATAGTGGTACATGCGCGCATTGTGAAAATAAAGATTATTACATAACATACAGACAAGTGGAAGAATTTAAGACTAATAGTGCCCGAGGAGAGGAAATTGGGAGAGGAACAGGAGAGAAAGGGAAGAACTGGTTACTTCTTAGAAAGGTAGTAATCCTTAAGGTGAGTCTTGAACGATGGTAAAGAAGGCGAGTTTCGTATATTGTTGGGAGATCGTTCCAGAGTCTTGCACCATGGACACAGAAAGAATAGGAATAGAAATCACTATTATGACTCGGAATTTTTAATAAACTGTCAGAGGCTGACCGAAGTACGAGACCGTGGGAACTTAGTGGTTCAAAAAGCTCCTGGAGATAGGATGGTGTTAGTTGGGTGAGTACACGATATAGGAGAGCCAGTATATGAACATTTCTTCTTTGGCGTATTGGCAACCACTTTAAATTTTATGTTATTTTGTTTGTATAAAACGTTAGAAAGGTTTGAAATATTGTTGCCAAAACGCCTTAAGGTTTTAGACATTCTAGCGACTTATGTACATTGCGCGAGAAACGATTTACTCTTCTTCGAGCGAAATAGAGTAAAAGAAATTTGTACATCATTTCAGTTTTTTTTAATTGTAATAATTGAGAGCAATTGCTTGTATTGTAAATACTTATGTATTTAGCTGTCGTCGTCTCATATAGTTTGTAGTATGTTTATATATTTTGTTTTATTTTATCATTACCAGTTTAATTGATCGTTTTTTTTTGTGTCAATTAATTACTTTAAGAGATTTTAGATTTTATATACACGGGACATGGACAGGTGGGATCGGGTGCTCCAATCCAGAGGAACATCTAGGGCGGTACCAGGCGGTTTGCGCACAGTGCGGCTTATCCAATCGACTGTGCACTCCGGTAATTACCCGGGGGAGTCTGGAAACGTACTTTGACAAAGCAGCGGGGGTTGTTGTTGAGCTGATATCCGCCACCTTTAAAACGATCCGCTGGCCACCCGATCCCATGTGATATTGACCGCGCCACGGACAAAGGCGCCACGGTCCGCGATAAATACGATATTAATTACCGCTTACATCAGGCAGAGGCGGCGCAAGCGACTTCGAATCTGTGACCAGACTGGATGATGGAGAAATCCGTTCCCATCCGGTAGTAAGGCAGCGAGGTCAGCCCGCTGTGTCAGATTCGTGTTAAATTCTTATGGGCTTGTTGGCGTAGTTAGACAGTGGAACAATCCAAATAATTTTGTCCGTTCTGTCATGTTAATGGGCCCTTGCTGGGAGTTAATGGGCCCTTGCTGAGTTGGCTACGAAGACCCATTCTGTTCAGGGTTGGTCACACTCACGGGTCAACACCTATCCGACGGCCTCCACGCATGAAGTGCGAGCCTGGGTAGGACTCTGGCCTTATGGTTAGTTTACCCTAGGAATCAACCTTCTGGCGCTACTGGACGGTCTGCGCACCGTGCGGCATAAGCCAATCAATTGCGCACTCTGACTAACAGTCGGGGGAGTCTGGAAGCAGTACTGTTTCCTATAGAGCGGGGGTGGTTGCGGACCTTACGGCGACTGCTCTTGAAACGACCATCGGCTACCCGATCCTGGGTGAACAGCCGGGCAAAGGACGCTGTGGTCCGCGATAGATTCGGTATACACCGTTTCACCGCTTCGTAAGGGAGAGGACCGCGCAAGCGACCTCGAACTCGTAACCAATCGAGAGACTGGAGTAATCTAGTCGCAATTGGAAGCAAGGGCGTTAGTGTAAGCCCGCTGGGTAACACTCCTGGCTATCTCGCGGTTAAGGCGTTGGCCTCTTACGGGTTTGTGGCGGATCTAAACGGTGGACTGTTATGTCCAAGTCTTCTGCGTTCACTCCAAGGAGATAGAACGACTAATCGTTAAAACTTCCTGAGGTGACGGGCTCGACCGCTGTAGTCGACAACCCTAGTTGTCTGTTCTGTCAGTGGAAGTCTATCACGTTCACTACATGGGAGACAGAATGACCTGACGCCGTTATAAATCCCTGGGTTGATAGATTCACCCGTTGTGTTTGACGCCCCTCAATATTATCTTGGTAACGGTAATCAGTTGAAATGACAATAACCCATCAAATTTCCGGGAATTTGTTGCTATAAAACTGATAGATCTAGAAAACTTATCTAGAAAGTAACATTATCGAACTTTTTCATATGCTCTTTGGTGTTGCCATCTAAAACAGTAAATATAGTATAAGCCGAAATAATTCAATATAACAAAGGTTTATATGTTTGCCAACATGCCTCTATCTACGCTTACGTACTTATGTCTATCGAGACATAATAATATAACAGCGTCGAGGAGTGAGGATCGCGTTATCCTCGAGGCAATAAAGCAATAGAAATAATTGTGGGGCAGGAGGACCGCCACTCGACTCGGTCCCCGATCAAATTGCAAGAACGATTATTTGCTATCTCGATGATGAATTAATCTCATTATCGGAGAGCAGCCACTGAGGACAAATAACGCGATATTGCCCCTCACTATATTAAGTCGCTTACAAAACAAACGTGATATTAAATTATTTAGTTCCTTTAGGAGGCTGATGTAACCTTGACAGCATGCGAATGGTATAATTTACAGTAGATTTCTAATGACTAGCATAAAAAATCTCATGTAATTTTATGGTAAAAATGTCTACCATATTTGTGTTCTCAGAAATCCAGGACCATAAAAATGGCAGACTGGCTTGTAACTGGTAACCGTAAGGCGAAAATGAAAGTTGAATCTTATGAAAATGTAACAAGTAACTAAAACCTAAGATATCAGGTTTGCAAATTAAAAATATATTTAGTCTTAAAATCATGCTAAATATTACGAAAGTTATAGTGAAAAAAGATTTTCATAGCTTAAAAGTCGGTTTTTTAAATAAGTAATCAAAATAGTCGAGTTACTATGGTGGAGTTAATGGTGGAGTATAATATATTCACCGTATTTGACCCCAAAAAACGTATTCGTCCTAAAAACGCAACCGCTCCTGGTAAGATGACTAGCATTTTACTTGTCCTGAAAATACCTGAAGGAGTAAACCTAAATATGAAAGTTTTTTTTTCGTAACGTTTTATATAAAAAAAAGTGACTTTTTATGCTGGACTATAGATTTTGTCAGCAAAATGTTTAATGTTTTGCCGATGATATTAAATTGTACATGTCCACTGGAACTGCTGAGGCCTGCAAGCTTTTCCAGCGTGATATTGATGCCGTCTGGTCTTGGAGCCAGAATAAAAATCTCTCATTCAATATATCCAAATGTTCAGTGATGACATATACTAGATCGACCGCACCTCTGATGTATGATTACTCCATCACTGAAGAGGTGCTAACTAGGGTTGAGAAGGTAAAGGATCTAGGAGTTCTCTTTGATTCCCAGCTTACATTCAAGGAGCACATTGCTGATTTGTCCAAGTCCTCTTTTAAGCTACTAGGATTTGTTATTCGCAACCTAAAGCATTTTCACAATGTACGGGTTATGCATACATTGTATAATTCAATTGTGAGAAGTAGATTAGAAACGAATGCAGTTATATGGAATCCACATCAGGATCATTATATCACTATGTTGGAAAAAATTCAAAAATGTTTCTTACGCTTTATATATTTCAAGCAGTACGGATATTATCCGTACTTATACCCTACTAGTTTTCTACTAGGCATGGTGGGCTATAACTCTCTTAAGTTGCGTAGAGAAATGCTCGCCATGGCCTACGTTTTCAAGCTGATCCGGGGAAGAGTTGATAATCCTAGCATGCTAGCGAAGGTTTGTCTCTTTGTTCCGGACAATTATAATCGTGCTCGCACTCATAATCTATTTGCGGAGCCGTCCTCGCGCACCAACCTAAGTCGATGGAGTCTGCTTACCCGTGCTTTGCGTCACATAAATGCGCTATGTTCGACAGCGGCAGACTTTGATATTTTTACAGCGAGCCCGCATCTCTTCAAGGTGTGGGCATTGCGCTACTTGTTTATGTCAGAATAAAATAAATTGTTTTCACTCTTTTTGTACCGTAAGTTTGTAAGTTTTTTAACATGATTAATGCCTTATTTGTATTTAATGCTTATTTAAACATGTTGTGTATGTACTTGTAAAAATTCTATTATTTTTTAAATTTATGTGTATATTGCATATCAACGGATTGGTATAAACTGTTAAGTTGATCTGCTAATGAAATAAATAAATAAATAAATAAATAAATTTTTACACCGATCGAAACAGAACGTTTTCATATAAGTTTATTGAGTCTATTATACCGTCACGTATAATTTATATCTTTTTCTATTATTATATTACTATCCATAATTTCATTATTATTATATATTATATAAAATTGATTATTATAAATGTAAAAAATATTTATCATTGTTTTAGTTTCCTTGGCTTATCTTAATTTTATTTCAAAATTATAATAAAAAACTAGGATAATACGTAATATTATACAAGTATTATAAAAAATAAACTAGAATGAATACCTTATTTCTTTTGTATTTTCTTTAAAATTCTTTATGTTTAAAAAATATATTTCCTTACATATTGTCTTTTCTTGTCTTCAATTTCCTAGAGCTATAACTAAACTAGAATGAAGAAGTATTTTTTTTAAATTTCCTTTTAAAATCAGTTTTTAACAATTTCTATAAAATTCAGTTTTTTAAAAATCAGTTTTTTTAGTAGTTTTAATCTTTAAAATTAAATTTTAATTATATGTTTTAATTTTTATTTCATTGCATTTTGTTTTCTTGTCTTCAAATTACATTTATACCTTGTGAAATAATCAGTGATTTACAAAAAAAAAACCCGAGATACAGATTTTTGGGTCCAGTTTTAGGTATGCGTTCATAGCTTTTGTGTCAGTACAGTCTGTGCTCAACCTTACATCTAACATTTTAGCCCAATAACTGTACCATTATGCGAAATATATAAATGATAGGTATGATTATTTAGATTCTTCTCCGAAAGCATTTTAAAAGAGGAAAAGCGAACGAGGAAGATTTTAATCGAAAGCCAATCTTACCTGTTTGATGGATGAGAGGACCGACCAACTAAATTACAATTCTATGTAGAATACGTTTATCGGAATAACATATTATGTAGATCATGGTCAGATAGGATTCGCTTCCCGTCAGGGTTGATGTTATGATTATTACAGATCAAACAGAACATTCATGCTAAATTCTTATAAAAATGAACAACGCTGTTGGTCGTAACTACATAACAAATACATTTACAGACATATGAAATGCCGAAGGTCGATTTAAAACGTGACCTATCTCTGCTCGGTCATTTATATATGGATAAGTAACAAAAAAATTAGGGTGCGGTGCAAATCAACATATTTTATTTCAATGTTTTATCTGTATCGAGAAATTCACGTTAGAAATTCGGTAAAAAATGCTCAAAGAGGATTTTCCTTTAAGCATCGAAATAATCACGATAGAGATATTTGTAAACCAATTGCAAACCTCTCGAAATTTAGTATTTTTTTACTAAAATTCGACAAACAAAATTTGTGTAATTCTATTACAGGGCTTTATACTTCCTGGTAAATATTGCTGGTTTTTGCTGAAAAAACAATGGTAGGGATATATTTCCAACCCCTTCACAAGATTCCTGAAATGTTGATACTGGGATTTTTCGATTTAAAAAACGAAACCTGAAAATTGTTGCTCCTTTTGATCAATACATTTTCTACTTATTACTCAAAAGACATAGACAAATAAAACTTTAATAACACAACATTTTAGATATTTATCTAACTATTCAAATAACAGTTGTAATCCATCACATATCTTAAAATACCTTTTATTTTGGTTATGATATTTGTTATTAATGGCGGTCTCTCTCTTTAAATATTGCGGTATATCTCTTTAATTTTAATTTAATAACAATTATAACGTCCTAGTACTAACTAGGGAAGTAGCAGTGACCATTTTATAAATATCCTCCCGAACCTAGCAATCACAGCGGACATTGCTTTATTGTTCGTTAATAACTAAAGCTTGACTCAACGCTGAAAATACTGAAGGACCGCAATAAAGTCGCCATTCTGAAAGTATTATCAGCCCTTGAAAGGAAGACACGAATTGGAGACGAAAATACCCCTCGAATGAGAGGACACGGCCCTCGGGGGGACCATAAAACGCGAATAGCTCAAGGGGTTGCATTTCGGCAACGTAGTTTCGCAAGCACGTGTGTTTATAGTGTTTTAGGATTTTAGTAAGGATAGTTTTGGAGGCGGGTTCTACTTCTCTTGTTATATACAAAGGGGGAGAGGGAAGGGGTGTTGATTATCCCTTATCTACAATACCGATGGTTTAAGCGAATTAATTAGAGTATGTCTATTATGATAACAAAGAGTTAATGTTAGGGAATGTGGGATTTAATTTTAATTCCATTTATTAAGTCACACACATTAAACATAGTAGGTTAGAAGGTTTAAAATCTACCTTGCTATAGTGATGCCCTTACTAAGGTAGACTTTCATGTATTGTTTTTTTTTGTTGGTAAGTATAACATAATGTAAAATTACACATACATATAAACATACATCTGAAGTGACACATGATGATGAATAATGCATTAAAAATTGAACATTAAGCACTTAATCCAGTAGACACTTTGATGTCATTCAATCAGCAAAATTGTCTATTTGCCTGATGAGTAATAGTATTGAAAGAATTGATGATTTCGTTTTTCAAATGTGTTTTTCTTACGATGCAAATTATTAATGTATGAAAATAGCGTCTTTCAAGTTTGTCTTTCACAGTTGCAAAAAATAATTCACACGAACAATCCCCTTCCTAGCACAACAAACACCAAATCTACGGATATAAAAAGCGCGTAGCATATTACTCACTCTCTCAACATTATCAATGGCAAGCCATCTCTCTTCTATTAGCTTCTTTTAAATAATTAAATGATCTAAGCAATACCACTGCATTTATTCTACCACATGTACCTATGCCGATGTTACAAGACTTCCACAACCGTTGGGCTCTAATCATATCGACAACGCACGACATCAGATCTATACATATACATGGGACAGGTAGGAAATGTCGGATATCCATTTATTTCGAGAACCATCTATGATCTACTCTAGTCTTAATAACCTATAACATTGGTCGAAACGCACTGATTGCAGAGAAGACTGTGCTATAGCATCGGAAAAAAATATTTTCTTAAATATCAGACAAGAAAAAGTTACAATCGCATTTTTACGTAATGTTGCAACATAAATACAGGTATTTAAAATTGTATTTTTATTCAGTTATATTCTGCTTTGAATTCGCCATATAAATCGTCGCCGGTATCATCGATTTGTAGCAATCTTTGATTGTTTTGAGGTTCCATGTGGGAGATTGTGCGAGATCCTTCAGGATTCGTCTAAGTATCGCGAGTTCGAAGAACAGTCTCCTCTCTCTCAACCCCTAGAATGCGAAGGCAACTTAACGCTCATATTTTACTCAAAAGTTTTTAGTCAGAACAGCTCTACAAATAACTTGATTAAGTGGATAGTAAGTACAAATGGGCGTACGTATTATATACTTTATAGTTTTCGCGTTTGTAAATTTTTAAGTAGATCTTAGATAATTTGAGATAATATAATAAAATAAAAATCGCAATACATATAAAACTATGTTGTGCGTCGCAGTTGACATTTAAATGCGCTACATGGGGTCAAGCTAGATACGAGTTCCTTTCTGAAACTAAGTTAGGTGGGCCAACAGTCAGTCACAATTGCAGATGTGGTAAAACCTTCCTTATGACATAATCTGCCCAGATGTACCTTACAATTGCATATATTTTTAAAGCAGATATATTTTAATAAAAAAGATAAATAAATAAAAATACCGATCAGATATTTTACCATAATATAGTAACGCGTAACCGTAATTGAGTAAACCTAGGTGAGTATAATCTATCATAATCCAGTTCTCAATGTTGACGTTTACTATAATAACAAATCTGAAATACTGCTATTTTGAGTGCTTTTGAAAAAGGCGTAAATGTAACATGATATATTAGGTTTCAGCAATTCGTTTCCCGTGGGGTTCTGGAGCAAGTACTTAATGATGCCTTTATTAATAGTATCCCTACCTCACATTGCTTACATTTTGACAGCTCTGCGTTGAATTTCTGCTTATTTGGACATTTTCCTACTTGTCAAAATTGGCGAGTTACGCTGGGCTGGTTAGAAATATCCATGTGAATCGAGTGCACG
Source organism: Micropterix aruncella (assembly GCA_944548615.1). NCBI lineage: Eukaryota > Metazoa > Arthropoda > Insecta > Lepidoptera > Micropterigidae > Micropterix > Micropterix aruncella. Next base: position 24,206,011 of record OX155954.1, on the reverse strand, counting down.
GAGAAAAAAAATGGATTGCTTATTACATTACTATTTTGATATTATATTTTTTACAGAACAACCATATTTCAATCATAATCTTGTTGTAATACACGTACGTATATTTCAAAAGGGATTACGTATATAACATGTACTGTGGTCCGTACGTACGTAACAACATGACGCGTAACGGTGTAGTTACCATGTCACGGGAATAGTAACTACACCGCACATTCATTACGGCGCACAGCGTGATCTTGCTTTTACCATTACAGCATTTATTACATAGGTAAGATTATAGTAAGTTACAAGAATCATGTTGAAGCTACATTATACGGTCATTTTCGTATTACCCGTACAGAGCAGGGTGAAACATATAATCAAGTAATAGAGTTTCAACAAAATTCCTTGTTTTTCAACAAAATTACGATTGGAACATAATTATTCTGTATAAAACCATAAAAACAAAAGGGTAATGTAAGAAGAAATCCAATATTTTTCTCAGTGTATCAACATTTTCCTTACGAATAATACGGAAGTAACAGTAAACTGTAGTTTCAACATGATTCATGTGTCCGACTATAACCGTACGTATACTAATACATGCTGTCATGTTAGAAGCGAAATCCGAAGGTCGCGTCGTAATGAAATAATATTATGTTCTACCATTACATCATGGTTATTGCTGTCACGCCAAGACCGTTACGCTTCATGTTAATTTATACGTATGGACCACAGTCCGAGCTGTTTATATAATCCTTTTTGAAACATGCGTATTTCCGTGTATTACATCGTTATATTTTCCTCGGTGTGATTCAGCATGGCTAGCAGTTACCCATATACCATAAGAGTGGGTATATATATATATATACGAGTGGTATTACCCGGCGTTGCCCGTGTTATATCTTTTCTCAAATACCAATGTATACCAATTTTCATGGCGATCGGTTGAGCAGTATAGAAGTTGGTGTGCTGCAGCGCCGTCTAGTTGAAAGTTGCAACAAAGCGGATATATATAAAAACCTTAACCATGAAAAAATACATATATATGCCAACTTTCATGGTGATCGGTCAAACGGTTTCGGAGTCTATTAAACTCGGACAGACGGGCATACAGATATACCAACATCCATTTTTATATTATATTATTTTTTTAAAAATTAAACTTTGCCTGTTTTTAAAATTTAAACTTTGAATGCCTATATCTCGCTTATTTATAGCGACCGACACAATTTTCTTCCAGATTTAGCATTAACATGAAAAAAATTGGAGAGAGGTTCCTATACTGCAGTTATTCCACTTTTATAACTATGTGATAATACTTACATGTATATATTTTAATTAAAGAGTTTTGAACAATGAAGCACAAATAATTAAAAAGCAGGAATAATTTCACTGTATTACCTTCACAATATTTTGAATTTAGAATAAAGCTTGGCCGACTATGACGTTTGTAGGTTTAACATAGCAGCGCCATCTATGGATTACTCAATAGATAACGCCATCTGTTAAAATCGTTTGGAACTAACAGATAATTGCGAATGTCAAATAATAGACATTGCAATAAAATAATATCGCGACTATAAATTAAGACGTAAGCTATCCTATCTTTCAAGTTGGATCAAACTGCACATTGTGTGCAAATTTGATTCAAATCGGTAAAGTAGTTTAGGAGTCCATCGCGGACAAACAACGTGACACGTAATTTATATATATTAAGATATATATATATATATATATATATATATATATATATATAACAGCGATCCTTAGCGTCAATAGTTTACTAAGACACTTCTCAGGTCGTAAAATGTCCCAGTTATCTGCGATCGTCCTCTCTAATATCTCAAATGGAGATCAATGTCCGGCGGATAGAATTATTACCGAAATCAGCGACGGGAGGAGCGGATAATTCGTTATTAGTCTCATCGCAATAATGGCCCGCGTAATCGGCAGTTATCGCGTTTTTATGACCGGGTTTTATGATCCGAAAACTATATCCCCATCCCAGGCAGCGGCGCGTAATCCGGCTCAGATTTCGTCTTATCTTATAACAGCTTTTTCACAAGCACCGGTAAAAACCGGACCAGCACCCAGCGTTTCGAATATAAGGGAAGATGGAATAAACACTCCAACATTCCTACGGATTTTTTTCAAAAATTATGCTATTGAAACTATAAAAAATACGAACTTAACGTAAAAAATTATTTCCTTAATATAGATATTGTTTCAATGGCTGCGTCTGACTTTATCAATTTTAAAAAAAACTGATTTATTTGTATAGTATTTTACTGAGTATTACTGACCAAAGTACATTTATTCTAATTAAAGTCGATCGACATGGACAAACTCTATAGACACACCAAAATCATCGCACTACCGCGTCTACCTCAGGATTTACACTAATCGGAAAGAACCGAGAGCGCCGATTTTCATCAAATATACCCCCCCCCCCCCTCCCTCACCCACCAACTTCGCCCACGATGCAGTCCCAAAATCGTATTGGTGAATTAACTATATATGCTAAGAATCGACACTGCATTTGTGTCTATGAGGGTGAAAGTTTATTGGTCATTAAGACGAGACCATGTGTATATTTTCATTGTCATACAAATTTCTATGCTGCTACCCGTATGTTTCGGTAATATTATAAAGACTTTGGCAGTATTTGGATTCAGGGTTACAAAACTGTATGCCCGAATACTGCTAAAAAAGCCTATGTGCTGTTGTAACACAATTGGATCTCTTATAGCGCACCTGAATTGAAGAAACAATCCGAGTAATTAGTAATTCCTTATGAAATTTATAACGGATACAGTTTATTAAAATTATCGTCATTATAATAATTGATGCCATTTTCAGTTTTGACACGTTGTAGGTATATATTTTTGTGCGTTTCTACGTGCCCACTTCGTTGGGCGGTAAACATTTCTACTTGTGATGAAAATATGAGTGTGGTTAGGTTAGTACTGAGTTCTATGATTTATTTCCTGACTGCCAAAAGGAGGGTTATATTTTTACTGCATATGTATGTAGGTATGTATGTATTTGCATGCCAATTTGTCTATATTACCGGGTTTCAAATAAGTGAATGAAATGATTATGATGGAATAAAATATGTTCATTTTAATTGTTCAAAACTTCTATGTATACTATATTAGATGTAATATTATTATTTGTTATTAATCCGCTCAGTAGATCCAGAGATTACTCCCTATAACCTCACAAACTCACAAACTTTACCCCTTTATAATATTAGTATAGATGAATTAAATGATAATGTTAATAAATTATGTTTATTTTAATTGTTCAAACTTCTGTGTATACTATATTAGATCTAATTTTATTATTTGGTACTAAAATATATTGTCTTTCAGGAGTTCCGACCCGAGATACGTTCGCGGTTCCATACCTATGTCGTATTATCTCTTTAACCATTTATGCAGTAAAAAGGAAATTATATGCAGTAAAAGGGAAAAGTATTTTGTTTTAAACACTTATTTTGATGAGAATTCATAATTGTTGATAATATGACCAATAAACATAACCTAATGATTTAAATTATTTTTTTTTATATAAAAAAACTACTCTTTGTGACTAGAATATAAAAGTTAGACATATGCTGTCACTGAATTTTTTGTAGGCATTATCAATCTCTACAACTTTTCTCTAGAACACAATCATATATCTCTCATCGTTAAGGCAGCGTTCGTAGAAAACGTTTTCATTCGACCGTTTTTTCTCCGACTTACTTTGCAAATCCGACTACCACGAAAAAGTCTTTTCATTTCTCGGATCAATATATAGCCTATGATACTCACAAATAACGTGGCTTTATCTTGGTAAAATAATTTTTAAAATCGTTTTAGTAGATCCAGTGATTACTCCCTACAACCTCACACACTCACAAACTTTACCTCTTTATAATATTAGTAGGTTAATAATTGAAAAATAACAATAACATATCAACATAACAATAAATCAACAACATAAAAATACATAATTTAAACAGTTTAGATATGGAAAATACAAAATTCTTTAGGGATATGTATACATTTTTCTTCCCTTACTCGTACCTACTTAATTTATTGAATTGTCTTATCATTAAGGTTTTTTTTACCATTTTCTCAAATTACAGAGAGCCTCCATGATAACGTCCGGCTCTATAAACGCGCGCATGTGAAACAACCGGCGTAGCTCGCTAACTACAAAGCCTAATTATTACAGCGGCCGTTAGCCACTTCAATAACAAATGAGAGCTTCGTCAACAAAAGAATACTCGTTTCGCTCAGGAAATTGTGGGTGTTTTGGAGATTTACCGTTTCTTGAGGACAAGGGCAGGAATTTGCGTTTATATTTGCTTTTTCTCGAGCGTGGTTTCGACGGCCAGGGCTGAAGGGATTTTTATAAAATCAGGTTTTAATATAATATTTGATTATCACTATGGTCGAGATTCGACTTTCTTTCTGACATGGCCCTTTTTGAACTATTCAATACTAAAAGGACACCATCATTTTATTTCAACAAATTGAATCAATTATGTTTTTTACTAAAACTAGTTCAACATTTGTTTAAGTATTTTTAAAGACAAAGTTTTAATTCGACGAAGTCCCAATACTAAAAGAGCAACATTGATTGCAATGCAATGATGCCCTGTTTACACGGAACACAATTTGTACTGTCAATAAAAATTAGCATAAAATACAGATTTATTTTACATTATCATCGGTTTTTCTAATAATACAATTTAATGATATAACTTAATTCATTTCAAACAATTACTATAAATATACTATGTTGTTTATAAACTTAATCCACCCATAATCATAAAATTAGAACCAACAAGATGAAACAACAACGCCGGTTGTTTCACATGCGCGCGTTTATAGAGCCGGACGTTATCATGGAGGCTCTCTGTAATTTGAGAAAATGGTAAAAAAAACCTTAAATAAATAAATAAATAAAGTATAAATAAATTATGTTTTCAAATATTTATAAAAACTAATGGACATTTTATTTGAAATTCAACTACATACTTTTATCGACAAATAGAGTTGTCAATTACAACGGGCGAACCCGTCACCTCAGGAAGTTTTAACGATTGTTAGTTCTATCTCCCGTGAAGTGAGCGCAGAAGACTTGGACAAAACAGTCCACCGTCAACCTCCGCCACATGCCCGTAAGAGGCCAACGCCTTATCCGCGAGATAACTAGGTATGTTACCCAGCGGGCTTACACTCACGCCCTTACTTCCATCAACTTTTATCGACATGTATTTACTACTAGCTGACCCGTGCCCACTTCGTTGGGCGGTAAAACTTTTTACTTGTGATGAAATTATGAGTGTGGTTCGGTTAGTACTGAGTGCTATGATTTATTTACTGACTGCCAAAAGAAGGGTTATATATTTACTGCATATGTATGTATGTATTTGCATGCCAATTTGACTATATTACCGTTATTTGTAAGTGTCTTCTTATGAGTGTCTTATTTGTGAGTGCCTTATCTCTTTAAACATTTATGCAGTAATAGGGAAACTATATGCAGTAAAAGGGAAAAAAGTCTTTTGTTTTAAACACGAGACGATAAATTTACTTATTTTGATAAGAATTCATAATTGTCGATAATATGACCAATAAACATGACCTAACGATTTAAATTATTTTTTAAATATAAAATACTACTTTTTGTGACTTAAATATAAAAGTTAGACATATGCCGTCGCTGACTTTTTGTAGGCATTATCAAGCTCTACAACTTTTCTCTAGAACTTAATCATATATCACTCATCGTTGAGGCAGCGCTAGTTAGAAACGTTTTCGTTCGACCGTTTTTTTTCCGACTTACTTTGCAAATCCGATTACCACGAAAAAGTGTTTTCATTGTTCGGATTAATATATAGCCTATGACACTCACAAATAACATAGCTTTCTATTGGTAAAATAATTTCAAAATCGGTTCAGTAGATCCAGAGATTACTTCCTACAACCTCACAAACTTTACCAATTTATAATATTAGTATAGATAAAGATATATATGACACTGGGCTGATTATTTTGACGAAGAATCGTCTTTAAATTTGCCTCATACTAAGGCCGAGCCAAAGTTAGTGATAAAACGCTTTTGTTGTCGGAAAATATTTTAATATATCTCGTGCTCTAATGGCTGCTGCGCGAAGTAGCGTTTGTAATAATAAATAGACTAAGGTTCTTTGATGAGTGTTTTCAACTTGCGTATTTATGTATTTATGACATCGAACAGGGGAGAGGCCGTATAGGGGTCTCGAAACTCACTCCGCGTGGTCAAAAAATCACTCATAACTCTACAACGGGAATTGTTTTACAAGGGATTCTTGCAACATCATGAATCATCATCTAAAAATATTCTAAAATATGAGTTAAACAAAAAAAAAGGCGGTGAGGGAGAAGTTTTCTAAGAGAGACGGTATCACGCAAAACTATTATGGTAGTAGCGAATGGTATTACAAAGCATTTTCCACAAGTCTGGTATAGACAGAAGTAACACTAACATAACTGCTGCTCTGCGCTCCAATTGGAAATAAATTCTTTGCAGAAATATTTTACTTAACAGAAAATAATTCCATTTTGTTATTTATAAAGTCTATTATTGAGGTGCGCTGAGATCGTTGCACTAATCAACTAGAGGGAGATATATTCATCCCATTCCTTATTTTTTGATTTGTTATTATTTCGTGAAACAATCTCGTAAGACCTCATACCTCTGCCGGTAACCATTTTTTTCTAAACTTATTTATGTTACATCACTTCGCGTCATAAAACTAAGGATGCATTCACGTACCCTACAGTGGGTAGATAATTGAAACTTCGACCACAAACGCTTTCTCTTCATAATGTTTTTTACTGTTTTTTTAATATTAGAAGTGGGTCGGTTGTAATCACGCTCTTTTAACATTGAATGATTTAGTAACTTTCGCAATGTTAACCCTTGATATAGCCTATTTTTCTCTTTTTTCAGGTAAGCACTCTCAAACTAAATTGTGCATTCTAGCACTCACGGAGCAAAATTCATTGCTAAAGGTAAGTAATAAGCCATTTTCCATTTATCAACTAATCCTTTCATTGGTGTAATTAAGTATTTTCATTTGCGATTTCAAAGCGGTCGGCGCTAAATTCAAGTGTCTAACTACTGAACGCCATTCAGCGTTCGAAAGTTCAGCAATTTATAGGATTGGCGCTTTTTAAAATGCCTTCGACGGGCGAATTGTGATAAAAAAGAAACACTCGAATTGTTTTACAACTTTCGCGACTGACTGACGCTATCGAAAGCTCGCGAAAAATAGTATAAATGCCTAGAATTTAATTAGTTTGATAATGGACAGCCTATCGAGAAATTCCTGCGACCCTTTAAGTAGGGAAACACGCCTGATCTATATAACTGATAAAAAATGCGTGTTTTAGATACCGATATAGTATAACATTAAAAAGATATCTTTTTGAATAATGTCATCCAGGGTAGGCTACTTGTGTGATCGCGCTTACTTATACTAATAATCTACGCAGCAGCCCCAGCAGAATTTTAAACTTCAACCTGAATTCAATTTATTCTACCGGGTAATTTTGGTAATTTAAGGATAATCCTAGTATTTCTTATCTAATAATAAATAAATGAACTAAATGGTTCCGTAAACAATAAAAATATAAGAAAGGCCGATTTTATTAAGGCACTTTTAAATGCGTAGCGCTTGTTTGCTTGATTGAGCTGGAAAAACTTCTCCTTCAATTTCGTACTTAATCATTTTCAATTAAAAATATATTAATTGGCTCGCCCGGAACTAAAGGGAAAAATGCAAATTGATTAATTACATGGCGCTCCCTAATAATGAACCCTCGGGCGAATAATTACAAGTATCCCGCTCAATTTTGAGTGAGATGAAAAAATGCTTGAGAGCCTTTTTCCGCGCTCTTTTATTAGAAGAGGTTTTCTATTGTTGTGATAAAGAGGATTTGTGACGATAAAAAATGTTGTTTTTATTAATATATAATAATATTTTTAAAAAATACGATAATTTTAGTATTCTTGACGATAAAAGTGTTAAATCGGTGATATACTTATAGTGGGTGAATCAATACGAGCAAATGAGCAACTTTTAATAAAAAAAAATAAACAAAAAAAATCTTACTGTTACTAGGTATATCTATTGTAATAAATTGTTACAATATAGATTGTTAAATAAAAGTTTCACAAGCTTTGTGCGCGCTGCGCCATCTAGCGGTTGGTAAAATTTTGCTAATATAGCGATAAGTAAAATATCGCAAATATTGTTTATAAATTACTTTTAAAATTTTTAGAAAATATATTTTTTTTTGTTTTATTTTCCAAAAAAATATACCAACAGTTTACTTACCTGTTCGCACTGATCCACTTACTAGGAGGATGTCAATAACATTTTTGGGAAAACCTAAAACGATGACATTTTATTAAACAATGATAAAAGCCACTAAAAAAACAATAATAAAAGCCACTTGTATGGCAGCGAAGGAGAAAGGCATCAAATTGAGCAAGAGATGAATAGGATGTTCTTGACTTTCAACCAGGATATTTAGGTTAAAAGAACTACCAATGTATCACCAACGGACGATCACCCTCCTTGCATCTCAAACACTAAATTGTCTTTTCTGAAAAATAAAATGACTGGAGGAAGTAGAGCTGAATTTAAGCAATGGAAAAATCAGTTCAAATATAAATCAAATAATCAATATTTCTCTTGATTGTGGAGTGGAAACTTAAACCTATATTTACGATATATTCTTGCACGCATGCAGGCATGCCTGCATACATACATACAATCATACAAACATACATACATACACATACATACATACATACATACATACACACACCCTTATACACACACAAGAACACACACACCAGACACAGACAGACACACACACACACACAAACACGCATACATACATACATACACTTCTACTACTAGATAGATAGAGAGATAGATATATAGAGATTCTTTATTGCACATTAAACAAAAACATACAAAAGGCGGACTTATTGCCTAAAATACAATCTCTTACAGCCAACCTTCGTGGAAGTGTAAAAATTTAGGTGCCAAGAGATAAATTAGAAAGTAACAAAAAAAGAAGAAAAACTTATTACATAACATAAATTAATCAAGTAACAAAAATGCCATTTTTTTAAATTAAATTAGGATTTGGAATAATTCGCAAGGAGCGAAAGATAGGAGAGACCTAGGATAACTAGGAAATCAGGGACATGAAATGCTTTTTCAGCGACACTTGAGAGGTAGAAACCGTTGGTGCGTTTCTGATGCCTGGCGGGAGCTGGTTCCATACTCTAGCTGCATGAACGGTGAAGGAATATGTTTAAGGAATAACTACTATTATTTTTCAGTTGTTGAAATCATGGCCGATTATTTAATTACATAATAAAATAGGTATTACAAAAAAGTGGTCATTGGTATTCTTTAGCGGTTCGTTCCAGTTAAGGAACTTATAGAATTCGTCGAAAAAACATATAAAATATAATTTACTACTATTGTTTTTTGTCATATATCCCGTATATAATTTACTACTATTGTTTTTTGACTTTTATTCAGTATAAGTCTTTTGACATACACTGAATAAGAACTTTTGATTTACTTTCATTTTATTGATGACATATCTTGGTGCTACTGCCTATATTAGTGTTGTGAGAGTTTGTCAGTGCAACGTCACCATCACCGTCGCGTCGTCGAATAGTTTATTTTTTGTGTTGTTATTAAGGTCCGCTGGATGTTATTCAGCAAGAAAACACAGCGAAATGTGCGCTGCCTCTCTGTGGGCGAAAAGAAATCAGTGCAAACGGCGTATATACGACTTCCTCAAGGAAATAATAATGCTGTTTGCAATTCATTTGCCACTCCCCTCTGCCGCGATCTTTCCCGCGATTCCTGGGGAGCAACAGAAATGAATACAAAACCGTGAGCTTCTTAAACTGTTGTCTGGAATTTTCTATAGTTGGTTTGAAAAGATTTATTGCACACAAAAAAGAGTACAATGTGGTGGGCCTATTGCCAAGTGGCAATATTTTCCGGCCATACCGCCAGGGTTATTGTGACTGAAGGTTTATGTGGGCAAATTGATGTATAAAAGGAGTCATAAATGAATACTCTTTAAAAAAAGGCATAAAGAATATAAAACAGTAATTAGTGACGTATATCCACTTGATATCGAAGGGAGGAACGGAATATATGGACAAGCAAGAGAGGCGGGAGGGGAGGGGGTATTCACGAATCGAGTAAATGTCTCTTTAGAGATTATTTTAAACCCGCTATGGTTTTCAAGTTGTCTTATGTGGAAGGAAGCTAGATCCACAGCCGTGATGTGGAAATAGTTATTAACGAGAACTCAAACTCTGTGGATGAATAGTTGTCAGAAAATCGAAAGTCCTTATGGTCCTTTGTCGAGAGTAAAAGTAAGAAAAACGATGCAATTCCCAATATCATGTACATGAACACCAAAACTGTATCGAATGTTACAGTTTTAATATCGAATGTTACAGTTTTGGTGTTTCAATATGTGACTTATTTGCTCAGCATTTCCAATATGTCTTCAACGTCTCGTCCTCTGCTAACAGTTCATGCCCTCATTTTGAGCACAACAACTACTCCCTTAGAACAATTATCATTGATAGGTGGTTTCTTTCAGTCTGAAGAACTTAAATACAAGAAGAGGTCCGGGGCTCGACTGTATTCCTCCTTATTTCATTCAAAAGTGTTCAAGCGAACTTAATATTCCTTTACATATACTTTACGCAGAATCACTCACTGCTGGTGTTTTCCTTGAAATTCGGAAGCTTTCTAACATCATCCCAATACACACAGGCTTTAAATCATATGTTTATAACTATAGGCCAATATAATACCAACCATGTTTGGTAAGACATAGAAATCTATTGCTTACACATAAATTTTAATCATTTCAAGCTCGTCCTTTCCCCTTAGCAAAATGGATTTAATCCAAAGGTACCGGTTGATACCAACCTTTTGCAACTATATCGGCTACTTCAGGAAAGCATTCAACCAGCGGAAACAGGTTGACGTCATATACAGATTGTAAAAAAGCTTTCTAAAGGTAAATAATTTTATCCTCATAGGAGCCTGGCGAGATCGGAATTCACGGAGACTTGTTGCGGTGGTTGAAGTCCTATCAGTTCTAAGCACTGATGAAATTGTATAATTTAAACTTAATATAACTAGCAAGTAATATCGATACTTTGTTTGAATATCAGTAAAGAAATAAAATCCGCGCCAAACTCTTTGCGCCAAATCCCTATCCACCAACGCCAACCCCCCCCCCCATACATTCTCAGCTTCCTGCGCCAAATTCCCAGCTCGAACGAAGCCGCGGGTACAACTGAATTCTGGGAGACGAAACTTAAGAAAAATAAGATAAAGACGTTTTTGTAATCGAAAAAGACGATTCCCAGCATAACTAAATTCTCGAAGACGAAACTTAGAAAAGAAAAGATCAAACGAAGCCGTAGATACAACTAAATCCTCTGAGACGAAATAGGAATTACGCAATACCTACGTGCAAATACCTACCATTCGGAAATACCTACTATTCGACCGTAGCACATATGTAGTATTTCCGTGGTATTAAAATGGCTATTTTTTCAATAAGATTTCTTAAATACAGCGAAATTTATTATTTTTGTGTCGCTTTTATTAGACATATTTCAACCAAAATTTCACAATTTGGTTTCAGCCCTACGACGCATCTGTGCATAAAAATACTACATTATATTGGAAAATAGCTATTTGCGATTACTTCTACTTACTACTACATAATCACTTGACACAATCACTAAAGTCTTGAGTGACACAACCGATTTTTATTTTGTGGGCGATTATATTTACGTGGCAGCCGGTGCAAGCGCTACGCAAATATCGTATTTTGCCGTTAGTTCAACAGTTTTGATTCGAACGTCCTTTTCGGCGAAGCTGGCGTCCTTCGCGCCTCCATTGTTCGTAGATACGAAACGCGGTTAAGGAGGAGGGATAGGACAAGAGGAAGATCCCTGAAGAAGAAGAAAAACAGAGTCATGTATTTTATGCTCGCTTTAACCTTAACAAAAAGAGTTTTGTAAACAAAAAGAAACAAAAATTACTTTTACTAATTTTGTCAATTATAATTTAATATAATAATGGTATGATGATTTTTTCTGGCATTCGAAATTTGTTTTTTTTTTTTTAATCTTATATTTGGGCAGCGCTGGTGAGTTACCGCCGCGGAAGGCGGGATGGCTACCTGTTTCCACTCTCTTTTATTTCGCAAGGAAAAAACAACGGCCGCATCCCCCTCCCCTACTCTTTTTTTACCCGCTTGCCGAACGTTTGATTGTGATTTTTACCCCTTCCGCCGCTTCCGTAGCGGGGGTGGAATCGGGAACATTCTGTAAGTCGACGAAAAAAACACTGTAAGACGCCCGTTTAACCTTCAAGTTTTAACTGAAACTGTTTAAAGTTTGAACGGTGACGTCACTCTATACACAGCCAATTGAGTGTGGGCATGTACGGATAGTAGAATCGCGGTGATTAGTCCTTGGAACTAGTGACTCATTTTAGAGCACTTTGTAAAAAATATAAAAGATGAATCCTAAAACAGCGAGAATGCTGCTAATTTATTGACTTCTCCACCGTTTGACCAATCTCCATGAAAGTTTAGACATACTTAAGTTTATTTTTCATGGAGGTCTTTATGCTATCTATGTTGTTGTAACTTGCAACGAGATGGCGCTGCAGCAGGTCAACTTTTATCCCGTCCAACCGATCGCCATGAAAATTGGTATAACGTATGTATTTGAGATTCTATAGTATTTTCACTTTATCCACTTTGTTGTAACTGGCCACTAGATTGTCAACTTTAATACTGTACAACTGATCGCAATGAAAAGTGGTATACATAGGTAGAGACAGGGTCATGGGGGGTAGCGAGACCATATGATGGCTAGACCATATGGGGACCATATGGGGGCTAACGGGCCCATGATGAGTTGGCCACGATGACCCATGTGTTCAGGGTCGGTCACACTCACGGGTCAACACCCATCCGACGGCCTCCCCGCATGGGGTGCGAATCCTGGGTAGGACACTGGGTCAACCAGTCTCCCCTGGGAATCAAACCTCTGGCGCCCCTGGACGGTCTGCACACCGTGCGGCGCAAGCCAATCGATTGTGCTCTCCGACTAACAGTCGGGGGAGTCTGGGTACTGTATTGTTTCCTATAGAGCGGGGGTGGTTGCGTACCTTATGGCGACTGCTCTTGAATTGACCATTGGCTATCCGATCCCGTGTAAGAGGCGGGCAAAGGACGCCTTGGTCCGCGATAGATTCGGTGCACTCCGTTTCACCGCTTCATAAGGGAGAGGACCGCGCAAGCGACCTCGAACTCGGGACCAATCGAGAGACCGGGGAAATCTGGTCACAATTGGAAGTGAGGGCGCGAGTATCTCGAGCCCGCCGGGTTTATTCCTGGCTAACTCGCGGTAAGGCGTTGGACTCTCACGGGTTGTGACGTAGCTGGACGTAGGATTGTACTGTCCAAAGTCTTCTACGTTCACTGCAGGGCGACAGAACGACTAATCGTTAAAACGTCCTGTGGTGACGGGCTCGCCCGTTGTAGTCGACACCGCAAGATGAGACCATATGATGGAGCATAAGCAGAATACATCAGCCTATTACTATAGCGATTACTACAGCAGATTCAACTAACCCTGCAACCGTCACGTTGGAGAAATACCCCGTAATATTTTTTCAACTCAGAAAGAAGTAATTTTAACAAACAAATAGTGTATTTTTTGAATAAATTTAATTAACTTTTGTTGAGAGACAGTCGTAAATTACCTTTACAATATTCATTGCACATTGTCGATATATTCTGTTGTGCGTAGAGCACTTTTTGATACTCAACTGGATGTCTGAAGAGGAAGGGAACTCTCCCATACATTTAATGTTTACCACGTCCCAATTCAAATATTTTTTGTTATGCTTCTTCTTCTGCCGACCTTTCACGAATATTGATTTGCATCCACCGAGCACGCCATCAAATGTCGATTTTTATTTCTCGTACGGGGTGTCCCCTTCGAAATTCATAAGTTGATGGTTCTTCGTCAACCAAAAAGTGGTGCTCTACACCTTTCTGTCTAGTTGATTAAAATTATGAGGTTTTTAAATAAATCTACGATGTTTTTTTATTGAATCAAGTCAGAGTTATTTACCAAAAGATACACATATGAATGAGATGTCCTCCAACATCATACTAAAGTTCACAAAGCAGATCTGATCTCTGTGTGTTGAAAAAACTACTAGTGGGGACGGAGCGCGGAGGTATAGGGTTAGAAGTTATTATTTATTATAATTACTTTATTTTCTTTTAATATCATTTGATGTTAAATATCTTGATTTTGATTATTTCGATTTGTGTATTTATTTGATTATGATTATTTGGATTTTTTATTTTAAGATTTATTTGATTTGATTATTTTATTTTAAAAATCATATATGTACCAATAATTAATAGGTGTGTCCTGAAAACCAGAATAAGAGATATCCTGAGGATATTGCAGCGTTTGTAGCTTTATTTCATAGTCTTTGTCTATTTATAGTTTTAATTTTTAATCTGTGTGTTCTTGTTTTTTTGTATATGTTTTTTATAACAGCTGCAAATAAATAAATAAATAAATAAAGAAGTATCTGCTCTGGGAACCCTGTATACTCTAGGATTTACTTACGCTCCGCCCTATAGTATAGTTACCCCTATGATCCAGCTCAACCATCTGACCGTATGACCCATTCCGTTTGTGACCCAGCTTCTGATTTTGGCTCAGATTACGTTTATTATGCAGCTTTCGCTAATTCATTCTACTAGTATATTTGCATATAAAATAATATTTATCACTTACATGTAACCAGAAAGACTTTTTAAACTACATGAACAGCTTTAAAAATAAATGTATAAAAAAACTAACGTTTTAAACAAAATTAATATTGGTATTGGAAATACTAATTATATTGGAGTGGCAGCCGCCCTTTTTAACAGTTCAAAGGCTATTCCATCAATGATAACCATTTACGAAATAAAGGGTTTGGTGATAATTAAAATTAATGAGACATGCGCTTAGGGATTAGTGTGACGTTATTTTGTGCTCATATATCATGGTGGGTAGTCGGCGGATTGATGAAGCATCTGCATCTGCATCTATCTGCATCTCGCGCACAACATCCATCAACCGTCACAAAATATATAAGCACTTTACTCAATTTTTACACGAATCCACTTACAGCATTCTTCCGTCATGCCGTGGCCGCGTCGCCGACGGCCAAATGCAAAGTCGAAGAGACCTATTTCGGCTGCATTTAAAAGTGTAATTGTGAGAAACCACTCCGTTGTTATTAATTTAACTCATTTGTTTCATCCTTGTCGGCTCACTTTCAACCCTTTCCCCTGATTTTCCTCCCGTCCCGCTGTGAATTACAATTCGGCCCTAAAAATCTGAGGTCTGATTTTATTTTTACCCGCTTTTTTCGGCGTCTCGCTAGATGGTTCAGAGGGGGTGGAGAAGACGGTAAATTTATGGCTGAGGACATAAAGGGGTGTAGCAAAAGATGTGATACCTGCTTTGTAATAGAGGGAAGTGGGTAGGTACTGATGATGGAAATTGAGATAAATAAAGTCAAACACATAGGAAAACAATCACGACTTGAATTACCAAAAAAAAAAGATATGTTGATGGCAAGAGTTTTTAATATTTTTCTATAATAATTTTACGCCAAAAGCAGCATCTTCTACTTACTATAATAATCGATGCTGCTTTTAAACTTCCACTACCTATCTGCATAGATCGTTTCCGATCGCATAATATATCACCATTGCAAGTGTATATTATGCGATCGGAAACGTATTAAAGGATGATTCATGCTACACCGGGCCGGGGCCGGGCCGGGCCCCGGCCGGGACACGGTCAGATATCTATAGTATACTTTTGTATGAAGCAATTCATGCTTGGCCGTGCTGCGGCCGTGACCGGCCGTGTCACGACCGGAGCACGGCGTGGAAATGGCGGTGGATATTGTTTTCCCGGCTCCGGTCTGCTAATCGTTCATTGGGAGAGATAGGCTTCAGAAATCTTGAATTTTGTTTGGTTAAATCACGTTTTATTTTTCCAAGAAATATACTAAAGCATTCTTTAGACATCCTAAAATAACCGTAAAATTTGCTCTCATCATCTATTAATTCCTTGTAGAGCGTGGCGAATTCTCCCTCCGATTGTCGTTTTCTCCAGGCTAGATGTACACTCCATCTTCTTTTATTAGTTTCAGTTCGTGTTTCCAATACTTCGTCCTCAATGGCAATTGCAATAGCTGCCAACTCAAGTTGTGAAAATTGCATTAATAACACACTTATCAATCAAGCGAAAATAGAAATTAAAAAATATTATTATCGCCAAAATAGATGGACACAACACTAGTTATCGCGGACACGGCCGTGGGATAAATAAACTCGGAAACAGCCCGGTCACGCCCGGTATAGCATGATGACTGGCTCGGCCGGAGCACGTTGGAAACGACTCGGCCGGGGCCCGGCCCGGCCCCGGCCCGGTGTAGCATGAATCATCCTTTAATCACAATAAAATGTTGCATAAAAGGAAAGTGTCGGGGTGACACAACCGATTTGTTTTCCAACAGAAGCACGTTGGTGATCCCGACACCATGTAATTCTCGGCCACAAAGCAATAATTTTCCAGCGGCCACCCTTCTACGACTGGTCTGTAAGAACGCGTGTCATTCCCCTTTCTGCTTAATGGCGGTACACAGGTCTGGCTCGTCTTGGCGATCTGGGGCGCTCGGGGAATTTAAATTTGCATCGTCTTTAAGCCGCGAGGAGTTGTCCGCCTTCGTCGGGAGGCGCAGCTGACATTAAGTTAGGTGTGCTGCCCCGCGCGACTCGCCTGTCCCCTAATTACTGAATGAGAACAGCCTAAGTTTGTCCCGGGGAACTTTCGCACGCCCTCCGCCCTGGAGCGCCGCGGCGCGCCCGCCAGATGGTGCGACCGACGCTACTTGAGCGCTCCGCATCCTGTATGAATACATATTACCATTTAAATTTGATGGCATTTTGATATCACATTGCTGTCACAAATTTAATGCTTAAAAGCAAAAAAATCGGTTGTCTCAATACAAAAAAACACCGGCGAGTAGCCAAGGACTTGAGAGTGATGTCGCTAAAAACCCGCGATCACACAACTATACGCGACACTAATGAGGAAGGTACAGTTGGGGCAGGGCGGGGTTGCACTCCAAGTCCGCAACATCGCCAACGATTGGCGCGACTCCCGGTGGGAGTCACAGTAAGTACCAATTTAAGGAACATGAGACATATGTGTCCTATAACTTCAAAATGATATTATAAATTATCGAATACGAATAATTTATAAATTATATTTTTCCATGTTATTGAGACATGGGAATCTTAATATTAGACTAATACCGTAATATTTACTAATAGACTTAATACCGCAATATATTTTTTTAAATGTCGCAAATCGCAAACACGTGGCATAGTGGCTAGGTTGCCTAATCTTATGTATATTATAAGGTTCCGGGTTCGATTTCCGGCTGGTTCACCATTTTCCTTTGGGATAAAAATAACAGAATTGCATTTTCTATTCTGTCGATCGAATGCTATAACAAGACACACTTACACACATGTTACACGGACACATACATATAAACACGTCATGAAAGGGTTGTTGTAAGAGATTGTCATATGACAATAAACCCGCCCATTGTGAAATTTCACAATAAGGATTGCATTTTGTGCAATACTGCGTGCTTTTATTCGAAGATGGCTTATGGTATTTTGACCTGGTGTAATGCAGCAGATAGCCATCGTATTTTTATACTGCAAAAGCATGCTCTCAGAACGATATGTGGGTCAGAACGAGATGATCACTGTGCTGCGATCTTTATAAATAAGAAATAAAATACTGTTAAATGTGAAATCATTTACCAGTGTTTAGTTTATGCGAGAGCAAACTTGGAAGGCCATGAAAAGCACTCAAGTTTTCACAAACATAACACATGCAATAAGAATAACATAGTGCGATCGGAATGAATAAGAAAAAAAAAAAAAAAAAAGAAAGAAAGTGAAGTCACTATGATTAAAGTGAAGTCTTAAATACTATCACCCCAGAACAGATATATAATCTAGTGGGGGGATAAAATCCACACAAATGCAATCTTATCTGCTTCGCAAAAATCAATTGTATTGTTTTTAGATAATTTTATAAAATAAAAAAAATAAAAAAAAAAAAATAAAAAAAAATTAAATTGCGGTTGTGCTTATTCCAAAAATCCATTTCTATATTTGGGCTTTAATTTGTTCAATCTGCTGGTAACAGAAATTTAAAAAATCAAGAAGTGCTTAAAAATATACCTAGCTATTCATGCTCTCTATAATTTAGATGAATTTGGCAAGGCTTTCGTATGTTTTAAAATATAATTATAGCATTCGCGAAATATATTTTGTATTGTTGAATAAACATTTTTTTTATAATAAATTATGTGATAATTTCATATGAATTATTTCTATATCCTACAGTTTTTTTTAAAATATTAATTTCGTTTTTATGCTTTATTATATTTTATCTTAGTAGTACCTACTCTGGTGGTGATTATTCTTGAAAAACCTAATGATTATATTTTTTTTAAATATTGACTGTATTTTTTTTTTTTTGTAATTTGAATGTGATTTTTTTTTATTACTGAATCATAAGTACCTTTATATTAAAAGTATATATTTATGTAATGAAGATAATAATGATTTTGAGAGAATGCAAAATGACGTATTCCACTGTATTTACTTTTTGGAATGAAGAAAATATGACTATGACTAAAGTAAGGGGCTGTGCGGGATTGCACACCAACTCCACAGTATCGCCAACGATTGGCGGGGATGCCAATCATTGGTGTTTTTCTGATAGCCATACTTAAAATTGCGAACTTCTAAACTCCGAAAAGGCTAATAATTGAGGCAAGTATTCTACCGATAAATATTCTATATAAATAGATCTTTCCAATAACAAATACGGCATTGTATCAACGCCCATACATTTTTGCCCATTGTCTTTTATCACATACTCATAACTCTAAATACATTCGAAAAAATCTAAATAATTAATTAAAATTAGATTAATTAAAACCGCTTTAAATGTTTAAAATAAATATAATCAAGATGCTTAATCCAAATCGTATGTGATGCTATATTTCTTGTGTACTCTGGCAACCCTCCTTCAGGCCAAGAAAGCATGCCTTGGCGGCCATTCATTAAAACTTGATAAACACAGAGCGGCCTGCGTCTTTGTGTTTTACCCAGCATACTATTGGAATACGAGAGAATTTGAATAGCTTATATTTGAGTAAAATCTATTTTATTAAAATTTTAAACAAAGCCAAAAAGACATAAAAAATATATATAAAATGCCATAGGGCAGGTGCCCATGATTTAGTCTATCACGGGTAAAATAAATGTCATATAATAATAATATAAAGACCAGCTCAGCCATACTAACTATATTTTTAGTAGGACTCTCCTGCGCTCAAACAAAACCACAAACTGCAACAGGATATCTTCGCGTCTATTATGATGCCTTCTGTCTGTCTCGAATGCAAGATAACGAATTCCCAATATTATTATCGGCATGATGCCATGTAACCATAAATTAATTAATTAGTAAATTAGTAACCATAAAATAATTACAAAAGATGATTTCTCAAAATTAAACTACACATAACATAACATAATATTTTGTATTTGGATTTATTTTATAATTGTTTTTTTACTATTTTTTTATATAATTATTATTTTGACTTTTAAATTATTACTTTGTTTATTTTATTTTGTTTTTGTTTAATTTTACTTTTTATTTATGTTTTTATTTTCTGCAACAATTTCTTATTTCAACATTCTTTTTCATATAACTAAATTTTAAATCAAATATATTACGTATTGTTCTTTATGAGACCGAAGTAGGACAGCAGGCAAAGCGTACAGGCTCAGCAAATACCACAGAACTTTGTACCCATCACCCCAACACAGGCGTATACCTAGTGAGGTGATGTAATCCTGACAAGTAAGTAATGCCCTTTTCATAATATGTATTTTTTTCAAATGTGTAAAAAAAATGAACGCAATCGATTATATGTAACTATAAAAAATAGGATAAAGTATAAATAAATAAATAAATAAAATAACTAAATTTTAAATAATATCATATGAAATTGGCCTTTTCCTTGGAACAGGCACTGCGTAGTTCGGAGTGACGCAAAATAATTGTGTAATAAGTATTTAAAAAGAATGAATAATTACATAAATAAAATGATAAATATATTAAAATGCATAATCACATTCGACACCAACAAATTGCATTACTGATTTTTTTCTAAAAACTTGACCGCATTTTTCACATATAAATAACACGTCATCTACTTGTAGTCTTTTAAATTCAAATGTAGGCCATAAAATATAGTACTTAAAAATAATCGAATGAGAAAACATGATTTTGGCGACCTTTGGCACAATTTTTTGTTTGCAATAAAATTTTGCTCGCGAGCTATTGTGAGTCTGGCTTATATTTATTTATTTATTTATTTGATCTTCTGGAAACATACAGCGCTCCATTAATTATAACTAATTATCATATTACAATGTTTTCCCGGCCAATTAAGTGTTTCCTATATTATTGTCTTACATTATTTTCTTACACAATATTTATCAAATTTGAACTGAATAAAATTAAATTGCTATCGAACTAATACTAGCATAGGAAATTAGAGGGGGAAATATAGGATAGAATACAGGTATTTAAATTATAGTCTATTGCTATGCCTCATTTTCGATCTGTTCGTTTTCGAAGCCTTCATATATGTATATTACGAGTGTATACCTATTTCGTAGTCGACAAGTAAGCTACATATAGCCTCGCTGATATCTTCTTATGTTGCTGATTAAATGTAAGATTATATATTGCACTCAATCAATCTATACTAATATTATAAAGAAGTAATGTTTGTAAGTTTGTAAGTTTGTATGTTTGTAAGTTTGTAAGTTTGTATATAGGGGGTAATCTCCGAAACTACTTATCCGATTTTTTAATTTTTTTCCCCGATGGAAAGCTCCATGATCAACGAGTGCTATAAGCTATATTTTATATCGATGCATATTGGTTTTCATTACGAAATCACGACATTTATAAATCAAGAGTGGGGGAAATGAGCTGGTGAGTTGTTTTATCGGCGTGCGCCGAGGAAACGGTTTCGAAAAATATCGGCCTCAAAGAGATATATAAAAAGTCGGCAACAGCATATATCTAACTTTATAATATTGAAGCTACACTAACTGCTTTTATGTCTCCAAAAAATAAGAAAAATTACTAGGCAGTGTTTGTTAAATAGATTAGCAATAAAATAAGAGTCCTTATCGAAATAAGTTAATCCATTATCACGGGTGATAAAAGGAGATAAAAATAGCCATGTACTGTAAGTTTTTGGGTGGTATACTCATAGAGATATCTTGAAGTTAGTGACTCCTGCAAGCACCTCGAATACCTAGGTCAGCGCACAGCGGAAGGCGGCGCGGGTGGCGAGGAACAAGACTCGTACGTCTACGAGAGACGTAGCTTGCATATGATGGGGACGTCATTTTTTATTATTTCAATTTTTGGGAAACCTAATACAGTGTTTCGCTGGCCGATTAATTGTTTCCTACATTATTCTCTTGTAAGGTAAATCAATAATTGCATTGCACTAAATTAAATTAAATTACTATAGAACTATTGCAAGGATAGAAAAGGAGAGGGATGGGATATATGTAGGATGGGATATATAGGTATTCAAATTATAGTCTTAGCTATTCTCATTTTCGCTCTGTGTGTTTTGAAACAATTTGTACGTGTATATTATATACTCACTTCGTAGACGCCTAGTGAGCTAAGGACAGCCTAGCTGAATTTTGGGTTGGTTTAAGTGAAAAATTACGATATCTTCAAATCGACTATTATATGTGGTCATCAAGCGGTGCATAACAGAGCTAGTGCTCACACAGGCTAGTGCTCACTCGAACGTACGAGGAGAGCAAACCCTTCGTGGCGGACCCAACAATGACAGTTTTTTCATCAAATGAGGGCTATCAATTTCGTTATGAAATATTTTATGCAATGATGTCATCAGCCGCTGTGCGGCGGTCTTCCAGCGAACACATACTAAAATAGTTTAGCCTGCTCTTGTAAGTTCCAAGTCCCAAGTGCTCACTGTAGTCCAGGTATCTAATAAAACGTCTTTGGACGCCCTCCACCCTATTTTTATACACGCCATATTACGGATTCCAAATCTGCGATGCGAACTCTAAGGTGCTACGAACATAGGAAAAGTAAAGCGTTTTAAAGACGTATGTTAGATAATGGATTGCATATTCTATTAACAATATTGTTGATGTGTTGGTCGGACGACAGCTTCTGATCCAGTTATACCCCAAGATCTCGAATGCACTGAACTTCGGGGATATATTCGACATTTACGCGGTATTCGAAATTGATGCTTTCTCTTTTTGCGACTGAATGTAATGCTATTACCTTTGGTAGCATTTAAAGTGAGCTTACTTTTCACGCAATAATCAAAGAGTCGGTCAATATGTGTCTGAATATGGAGATAATCGGCCATGCTATCCACTTGATCATAAACTTTGAGATCATCCGTATAATATAATATATAATGTCTTGCACTATATATCTAAAGACAGCGTCTAAAAAGGCAAATAAACACAACTCTACTTAAATCAACACATCGATTTGAAACTTTACGCGAAGCGAAGCCGTGAGTAACATCTAGTAATCAAATAAATAAAAGTATGAGAAATAAATTTGGTAGGAGTATTTGAACTCCATATATCTTAACCGTCTCCAAGTGGAATCGGTTCGCGAGCGCGCTGCATCTGTATCTCACCCAATTCCCTCGTTTCGCGTGCGGCGTTTTTCTTTCGCGTCTTTTTTTCGCTGCCCCCGTAAATCCCCTTTAACATGCCAATAAATCCGGCGATACGCCCCTCCGTGTAGCGAGCTACGTACGCCGGGCTTTCGCCCCGCAACCCTCGCGGGCGCGGCGCCGGAACGCGAGGTTACCAAGCTGAAAAAAAGGATTAATTTGATTATGCGAAAATTCACTCAACGCCTTTCGCCGACCATTCTAACCTACGCGACCCATCGATTCGGCAAAGGGTTAAGCATACGAACGGGGTATGCTTTTAGG
Source organism: Micropterix aruncella (assembly GCA_944548615.1). Lineage (NCBI taxonomy): Eukaryota > Metazoa > Arthropoda > Insecta > Lepidoptera > Micropterigidae > Micropterix > Micropterix aruncella. The sequence continues at coordinate 24,182,673 of OX155954.1, read as the reverse complement.
TGAAAATAATATTATTTTTACAAGCTTTTATTTGCCTTGCAATGTTTGTCAGCATGTTTAGGTCAAATCTAGCAAGTTGAAATAAAACCACATCCTCTTATCCTATGAAATGAAATGTGACATGTTGGTTCAGTTTTGGTGACAATACATTTCTATGGTAAGCATGGCCTGATTCTACACTCAGAGGCTACTTTTCCAGTCAACATCACAGACACGAAATTTTGTATACGTATTCAATTATGACAGCCCGTTCTAAATTTCACCACGACATTGCTGCTGCGCCCAGGGTTGGCTCCTAACGAGGGGACTCCTCAACGGTCAACATCACAGAAACGAAATTTTATATACGCATTCACTTATGATAGCCCTTTTTAAGCTTCATCACGACAGGGCTGCTGCATCTAGGGTTGGCTTCCATAGATGGGACTTCTCAACGGTCAAGAGCACAGACACGAACCGTTGTATAGCATTTAATTATGATAGCGCGTTCTAAGTTTCACCACGATAGGGCTGCACCCAGGGTTGGCTCTTGACGAGGGGACTCCTCAACGGTGAACAGCGCAGAAACAAAATTTTGTTTACGTATTCAATTATGATAGCCCGTTCTAAGTTTCACCACGACATGGCTGTGCATCCGAGGTTAGCTTGCAACGAGGAGACTCCTCAACGGTAAACAGCACAGACATGAAATTTTGTATAGCATTCAATTAAGATTGCGCGTTCCATAGCATTCAATAGCGCGTTGTATAGCATTCAATTAGGATAAGTTCCACCATAACATGGCTACTGCACCCAGAGTTGGCTCCAGACAAGGGGCTCCTCAATGTTCAACAGCACAGCACAGACACAAAGTTTCGTATACGCATTCGATTATGATAGCCCGTTCTGCCGTGTTCCAACAAAACCACGCAACCCGGGTTACGTGGTTTTGTCGGAATAAGGCTTATTCAACTCTATTCTTCGAATACTATATAACTGTATTATTACTTTTTCATTATGACGTTTCATTCCCGAGATATACGTGGTGGACAAACCACGTAACCCAATTTTTTTTAAAATTATTATGACTAAAATACGTAAACCACTATTATAGGGTTTTATCGCAATAAATATCGCAGCCCATAGTACTAGCGTATTACGACTAAACCACGTGCCGCGGCTCGGTCGCGGCGCGGGCCTCAGCAGCCCGCCGAGGCAATTCAATTACTTTGAATATTCCCACTGTTAGTCAGGCTAATTGGAATATAACCTAACTAAGGTTATATTTTACATGGACAATTGTACCTCGCAAAATAAAAACAAAACGCTGTACTCAGCATTACTAAGAATAGTCAATGAGCGTTGAGGTAGAAACCATCAAAATTACATACTTGGAACCAGGTCATACTTTTATGGCTGCCGACAGCGTTCATGCGTGTATTGCGCGAAAAATCAACACTGCTGGTGATCTGTATGACTACGAAGATTTTCAGATGAAAATAAAAGCTTCTAGGCGCAATTTGGAGGTGCAAAGTCTCCGATATATAGACTTCGTGAAATTTTAAGATGAGATGACAGTCAAGTTCCCTAAGTCATACAACATTTCAAACCTAAAAGTGGTTGAATTTAGAAGAGGTTCTACAAAACTATTCGCTAAGAACGCTTACGAGCAAGCAGAGTTTTTAGAGTTAAATGTATACAAAAAATCTCTGCAGATTAAACTTCAGAACGCAATCTCCAAAGGCAATGATATCAGTGTTCACACTTTAACAGATCTGGATCACCAGGACTCGTGTTCAGGGATAAATAAGAAAAAAAAGAAGACCTCCTAAAGTTGGCTAAATGTATGCCCGCTTCACGTAGGGAGTTTTTTGAAAACCTCGAAGTTAATGAAAACCTTCCAGATGATTATAGTTTGGAAGGAGGTCGAGAAGTAAAAAAAAATAAACTAAATCTAATCTGTAACTTGTAACTGCATAGTAAGTAAGTAATAATATTATAAATGACTGTATAATTTATTATACTTAATAAAAACAATTTATGTATATTTCACATACCTTTCTAAGTGTTTTTATGCAATTTTACTTAATTTTATTGCCTGTCTGCTTATTTTTTTATATTTGGTAATATAAAAAACTCTTACAAAATTTTAATATGAAAATTATATATATATATATATTAAGTAATCTAAAGACACCTAAGATTTTTTTCCATTGACTACACAGGCTTTAATATCCATAAATAATAAAATAAACTCTAATATTATAATTACAAAACCACGTAACCCAATAATACGTGGTATTGTCATCATAAAGTACACTGTTTGCTATTGAATTTGTGGGAAAAAAGAGATATTTATCATTTAAAAATACTTATACTGAATATAGAGTATTTTTTTGTAGGTAGGATTTGAAGAACTTTAAATGATCTATGATATGAAAAATACCCCAAGAAAATTTATGGTGTAGTTTAGGAATAAAACGGATAGATCTGTTAAAAACTTTAAGAGCGATTATCTCAGTTCAGTGTTTCGCGGGTTACGTGGTATAGTCATAACACGGCAGCGTTCTTTCCAGAACATTTTAATAAAAGCTTGTTTTTAAAAACGCTTTTTACTATTAATCTTAGTATTGCTACTTACTAAAGCGTACAAACCCATTTTTGAGTCTTTGACGTATGTATATCTGGATGTAAGACACCGTCAATTGTACAGTTTTGATACTATAGACAATTAATTGTGCAGTTATAAAACAATGGCTTTGTCACTCAATCCTTACCGGCAAGTAGCCAAGGATTTACAGAAGGATTTTAAACTTGATGTCCCTTCACGAAGAAGGTTTGAGACAACCGTAATGACTGCAGTGGAAATGAAAAGCTTCTAGTACAGTGTGGTAGCTAATACGGCGGTTTGTAACCGGGTATCTAAATATTATTATTGGAGCTTAAATATGAGATATTCCAACCAACATTTCTCAATGTGATTTCGGTCTCACAAGGCCAAATTTCACCACTACCAAATTTCAAGACTATAAGTCCAACATTTCGAGGTTGAAATATTGGAGATCCCCCTGGAAGATAAATTCGAAACCACAATCTTGCCAAATTTCAGCTCAATTGGATAAACCGTTTGGTCATTATCGTGTAAGAATATTTTCAGACAGAAACAGATTTCCATCTAGGAATGGTCTTATTCGTCTCGGAGGGCTCAAAACGGATATTTATTTTTTCATCTCGAAAAAAAAAAATTGCGCGTTCACAATACTTTCCCTCCTCGTTGTTTGATGGACCAGGAAAGTAATATCTTATCCATTCGAGTAGGACATCACTTGAAATAGCTCATTTCGATGATTTTAAAATACGAGGGACCATTTTGGTTGATTTACCATTAAATGCGACAGGAAAGAGAGAAGGAAATAGAGGATTGGGAGTTCGGGTGAGTGGGTTGTGTTATTGCATACTGTTCTCAAATTTCACGGACCTCCTTTGTTATACGAGATGCAGGATTGACTCACGAAAATAGTATTTTGATTGTTTGGAAAAAAATCGCGTGAATAGTTGGAAAATGCATTTTTTAAAATGAAAAACCGTTTGCGTAGTTTCACACACTGTACTTTTAAACCTCACTAGTACAATGCGTTAGGGCGGGATTGATGAGGGAATTGAGATGACAAACTCAGAAAAAAAAACCATAGCTCCGAAAATACGATCTTTCTAACTAAAATAACGGCCAAACGAGGACACGGTTCCGACCGAAATGCTTGCTTGATCGGCGCTTTTTATTGAGATACCAGCATAAGGCCCAGATACTGCTATTTTCTAAAAATAGGAAATATTTATTCCACTGGTTCTTGCCTGAGCTGTGGTTGACATTGTGTGTTTTTAAGAATTTTCCACACATATTTTAAGCATTTTACTAAGAAATATTATCCAAAGTACCCTTGCTTTAACTTAAATTAATGAATCAGCCTACTCTATACACATATAACCTTTCATCGCGTCTAAAAAGTGTCTGGGAGTGTGTGTTACCCTGAACGGAATGAACCGAGAGCGTCGGTTTTGGTCAATAATCGCCGTCCACACACAGCGCACACGGCGATCGGTTTTGATATTATCAACTCGATATACATGTTTTGTACCTGTATGTGTTGATCTGAGTTTAAAGACTTGAAGTCAATCGTTTTCCTGGAAAAGTTCATAAGCTTGAGTGTCGAATGGCTAGATTCCTCTTCGTACCGCTGCAGCCATTTCCTCCTTCTCGTTCGTCCACTTATCGACTAGTGTTTGCGGACAGGTCGCACCCGCACCGCTTGCAATTCAATTGACCCGCGCGCTCGCTGCTACTCGACGTGTCGGCCACGTTTGAATATTTGATTGGATATAACGTATGCAGGGGGCGGACTCATCTACATATTCTTAGAGACCGACCCCGACCCGCGCCCGGTTTTATATTTCCTTTGAAACTTGCGCCCGACATGATTTGCTTTATTACCAAAAGGAATGCGCGATGTACGTGACCGCACCCCGGGAAGGAATTATTGTAATCGCGTTCGCGGAACGCGGACGGGACAAACTTTTTTCCCTTCAATTTGCACGCATGTCCTATCTATATTATTCAATTTATTTATACTATGTATTCGCGCAGTTAAATTCGAAAGCAAATATATCTTTAATATTGCTACCAGGGGCAAACAAGCCTCTTTCAATATGGCTATATTTGTACCCGTGTGGAAACAAACGGGTAAGCCAAAATATTTAAAATATCTCAAGTTCCAATAATACCAAAACATCTTTGTTTGTTTCTACTCTTTATTGTGAAATTCCACTATTGGCGGGTTCGTTATCATACCACAATCTCTTACAACCAACCATATTATGAAGTGTTTATATATATGCATGTGAGCGTGTAACATGAGTGTGTATTGTTATTGCATTTGATCGACAGAATTGAAATGCAATTCCGTTAATTTTATCCCGACGCAAAATGGTGAGATGCGGAAATCGAACCTGGAACCTTATAATGTAAGATCAAGCGACCTAACCAATATGCCACCGGGTCGTGTCTATACTAGAAAAAATATCGCGACTACTTCGACTAACGCAAATATTCATTAGCATAATAGCGAAAGAAAGGGGACTTCAGTTTAAAGTGCGACCGAGTAAGGTTTGAAATAGCTGTCTTTGTCAATCTAACCTATTTTACAATAAATATCCGCTTTGAACACGGGCCTTGGGTAGTCTCACTTTCAGAAAAAGATAAAGTGTGCTTTAATTAAAAGTTCAATTTATAGCATTTAGGATTATGAAAATATCGTTTTTAAGCTATTGCATAGCTTTTATCGCGGGCCTAGGCCAGCGCGGCGACCGAATGAAGAAATTTCTTAACGAAAATTAATGATTTTAAACTGATAATTACGTCTAAACCAGTACTGCTTACGATTCGAAAAAAATATATGTTAAACAAGAACATTTTCCAAATATTCTTAGCTTTGAATATTTTAGATTTTGTTTATATTACATAGTGTAATTAATTTGTGAAATTAGGTCTAACCGAACACAAAAACGACTACTACGCAAAGACTATCTGGCGTATTATTATGAAACCTGCACCATTTTAAAGATAATTTAATTATCTATCTTTTTATCTACGATTTTTTTCGAATCCCTTTTTTTTGCTTTATCGAATAAAAAATTCGTGCGCGGCGCTCTATCGGAAGACGTTTAAATTATTTCGAATCATTTGCTACCGCAGCCGCAAATAATTTGGAATAATTTGAACGTTTTCCGATAGAGCGCAGTTATCTGATATCAGAAAAAATAAAATAAATAAAATAAATAAATAATTATAATTGCATAAGTTGTTAAAAATGCTATGCAATAGCTTTACCGCGGCAGTCCCCGAGTGCCACACGTATTTTTTTTTCTTCTTTTGAGGTTCTTGATTGTTGTTATGAATTGTTGTTCTTGAATATTTATTTCGACTATTAGCGATTGGCTATTATTATTATTACTAATATGTTACTCTTTGTATTTTATTATTAATTTATTACGGTTCATATGCTATTTTGTGAAATTATTCAATAATTTCCTTGGTTTGAATAATCGAAGAAAATTATTGGATAATTTAACAAATTATTATATGGACAGTAAAAAAATCATTTTGAAATACAAATAGTAACAAATAAGTAAAAATAATAATAATAACCAATGCCCAATAGTCAAAATAAAAATTCATAATTATATAATAGTTGATAATAGAAAGAATAAAAATAGTCAATAAAGTCAATAGAATTGAGCTAATTCGATATTACCAAAATCCTTAATAATTCTAATATATTAATACTATTGAATATTACTAATATACTATCAATAGTTATAATACTATTTTGCTTATGATAATTTGCGAAATCATCGAAGAATTTTGATTGAAAATATCTGAAAATTTTGTTGTCCAACTTTTTGTGGCCAACTTCAAGGTGGCCAAGTTACAATCCAACATTCATTAGGAGACTGGATAAAATCTCTGATTTTAAATTCTTACTAGATAAAAATAATCAATAATTATAACGAAAACAAATTTAATCACTTTTGGCTATGATTTATGAAAACATCGTATCAATCTCCTCAGACTGGCAACGATCTATTTACGACGTCCTTACTCGGCTCGATTCGTGTATGATCGGCGTAGAGTTACGCGCCGAAACGAAGAAGTAGAGATATGCGCCGCGGTCGATTGTAATAAGTCGCCGCTGACAGCTCGCAAACACGCTGCGACATTGTTGACTTCGCAGTGGAGAAGAAAATGCAAGGAAAAACAACGGAAAACGCGGAAAGCGTTACAATGTATAACTAATAAAATCTTCGCTTAAATGTTCAACGTTCATACCTTATAACACCTAAAACCAACTTTCGTAAATTATACCTTATAATGTAGGTCGTATATAAAGATTTTGGTAATTTTGTGGTTTTTGCTAGTTTTTACTTTACCGAGTGTAGGAATCCCTATCGACTGGTTTATAAAAATAAAAAAAAATCTTTTTATGCTCATACCGCCGCCATCTTAAAAAATGCGACGTAATGTCTGTATTTCAATAAAAAATTCCGATCTTTTAGGGTTACGTTTGTAATGTAATTTTCTGTAATTCAGCCCCAGTGACTTAACTGCTGCTCACAAATGTATCTACAGCCACGAAACAAAACCCGAAAAAACGCGTCCATTTAATAGAGAGTAAATTAAACGAACAAATAGAATACGTCACGAAATGCGTTTCACGTGTGTCTCCGGGAGAAATGGGTTGGGAAGGGGTGGGTCTCGACGGAATGAGTCTGTCGGCAGCAGGCGCCGCCGCATGTCTCGCGACTCGTTAAAAGTGCAACCTTCGTTCCGCAGCCCCGTAAATTCCGCCGCCGTAAATTCCAACCCCGTATAATCCGCGTTAAGTTATCTTGACGCTTGGCCATCGTCGGACGGGATTTGAGTATCCGTTTGGCAATAGGGATTTATTTTTATTTTATTATCGCCGAGGGGACGCAATGATGACAAGCAACACTGTCTGAACTATCTCTTTAATCCTAGCTACGCGAATTACCTCTAACTAAAACTTACTTTATTAATCCATGTAAGCATTGCCTATGAGGTTTTATATTCCGAACATCGGTGGCACATTTTTAAAATATATTTTTTATCGATTTGCGTGATTACTTTTAACTTGCCTTTAATTGCTTTTTGTATAATTAACTTAATAAAGTAGTGAACTTAATATTTATTTTGTATTCATTGTATTTTCTTCATAAAATCATAAATTATGATCAGCTAATCTGTAACACGACATTCATTGACTGTTAGGCGGTACGAAGTTCGCCTGGTCAGCTAGTATACCTATAACTAGAAGTAACGAAATGTAAATTCTCACAGATCTGGCTATGCTACGTTAAAGCACATATTTTTTTCTGTTGCAGGTGAATTTAATCTGCTTGTATTTTCCCCTATATTATATCCGCTAGTTTGTGAAGCAACTTCACAATAATAATTTCCCAACCGAAACTCGGTAAGTGATCGTATAAATCATGCTAAGAAACTATTTCTTAATTAGATCCCTTTTAATGTACGGTGAAGCATCCCTGACTGTGAGGTAAGGCCCCGGTCGGCGCGGCGTATATACCTTCGCCTTACCTTTGAAACCCTAGGGGAAAGGAGTATGCCCATAACCATCGTTTAGTAATTTGTAATGATCGATGGCTTAGATTGGAGATAGCGGGCCCAGTTTGGGGTCGAGAAATTTCCTCGAGGTTTAATGACTGACTTAAGAATTAGCTGGGAGCGCTTGAATAGCATAACGGAGAAGTAAATATCTAAACGAATAGATGGTTTCATATTTTAGCGAATTTTAATTTCAATTCAATTTTATTTTAGTTATGGCCTAAGACATGGAGTTTTAAAATTATTAAGTGCGGCACTTTTTGGCGTACAATATTTATTTTATACATGATTGCTCACTTAGCTAATCGGGTCGGTAAAAAAAAATCATTCAAACAATTTAAAAAATAAAGACATATTGGGCTCGATTGCGTTTCTCTTTAACTAAAATCGGAAATTAGTTCGTGTGAGCGAGACAGAGCAGTACGTCAGAGCGGAATGTGAAATGAACGGTTATCACTTTTATGGATTAAAACTACCCACTGAAGATAAAGCAACTAAATCTAACACCGCACGAAATGATTTCAAACTTATTCGGACGTTTATAAGTTCGACAGGTAGTTTTGGTGCGGAAAAATCGACGTCAGTTCATTTCATATTCCGTTCTAACGTATTGCTCTGTCTCGTTCAGTTGAACTAAGTTCCTAAAATAGGAACTTAGTTCACGAATAAATGCAATCGGGCCAGTAAAATAAAAACACAAACTCAATGTAACTTAAGTTCGGTAATACTAATTCATTATTTAAAAATCACAGCATGTGAAATTAGGTAGGTTTTTAAAATTACATCAGTAATACAATAAAAAAATAAATAGAAAATAAATAATACTATAAATTATTCCAGAGGAAAATTATGTTAAGAAACAACTTAAAAATAAAAATAAATAAACAATAGTCAATAATCAAGAGAATTAGTAATATATTTGCTATCAAATAATAATAAAAACCACAATAGATAAAAAATAACAAAAATTAAGATGTCTTATAAATCAAAGTACATCAAAATAAAAACACATTAAATTTAAAACAGAATCTCAATGAAATCATTCAAAATATGACCAAAAAAACAATGAGTAATGAGGTGTCATATAAATTTAAAAAATACTGTAAAATATTTTTTTTTTTTCATAATCATTGTGTTTCTTTGTTCAGGCTGAAACAAATCTAAAATTCTTTCATGCAACAAAATGACTTTTCTAATATTACTATCTTTAGGGCGTTACTGAATTGATTATACCTTATTTTTTTATCGCTTTAGGCAAAAAAATGATGCTGGAATATTCCGGGCTATGCAGAAATATATATACTGCTTTCCGTGAAAGGTAAACTAAAATTTTGTTTATTTTTTTTTTGTAATAAACTTATGTACCTACCTCAGATCTTCTTTCTATGGTCTCTTTATTTTAATATACACCTAATAATAATTTATGTGAATAAAACACATTACCTGGAAAGGTATTTTAGTTCTACACTTTGAATCATTAATTATCCAATATATCCTGTTAATACATTTAGCTATTATCTGACGACAGGTTTGATTAGGGAATAGGGTCGTCTCTCTCATTATCTTTAGACCGATCTCTTCGATGCGAATGTGGCTTTATTGATACGCAATATCGATTATTTAGCTGTGACCGAAATTTCCTATCAAGTTATCAGCCGAATACAGATATTGTAAGGTGCCTCTCGTTTAGAAGACCCCAAAGCTTAAGGGGGATCCTGGTTTCCTTCTATAACCAAATTAATTTATTCATTATTATTGGACATTTTGTGTCAAATATTTCTGATAAGTATTAATTACTCTTAAATATGTAATATAAAAAAATATATATTATTATGATTGTGAACCCCAAGAATAGACAATCATTTACATGACGAATATAAAATTACAATGTGTACAATTTATCCTTCTTGATTGATGATACCAACACGGTATTCATATAGTGAACGCAAACAAAACTTTAAAAGTGTTTATATAGCAGGCGTCGTAGAAATTTTGTTTGTCATTTATTTTTTGTGTATTTTCCCTTCTCTAATCACATGATTATAGGAGTTAAGTTGATAGAGCTAATTTTGGCGATGATATCTACCATTTTTATTAATTTAAAAAGTCGATATCGGTATAACTGCATTACTGGTAATCGACGTCGGTAATAAAGTATTATTTCAAAAATTTGTTATGGTGAATTTTGCTTAAATAATTGGTATGGCGAAGTCGGACGGACGCATTAATTGAAAGTCCTATTATAATTTGAAATATGTTTTTTTTTCGGCGATAGAGGGTATTCATATGAAAAGTGTCTAAAAATAATTAAATAAAAAACCAATGACAAAATGTTAAGTTTTATTACGAAAAAAGTTAGAAGGACAAAATAACATTCATATCGTTAAAACGGCGAATACGGCGAATACAAACGGCGAATGTCCACAATTATTTAACTTTTCTACCCAAAATTTAAAAAAAAAACTAAATTTCTTAGTCCATTAGAGACATACGACATACTTCCTTCAGAGATAATTGGTAACTTATTTAGTAAAGTACCAGTAGAGATACTTAATAGGTACTTGTACAAAGTGTTGAGTAACTGGAACGGTGGTGTGGACGCCAACCGTACCAGTCACTGCTACTGTGGACAACGCCCTGCCAGTACGGTGGTGTGGACATGACGACCCATCCGGATTAATAATAATCTCCTAATACATTATTACTCCCTTGATTATAATATGGAATTTTTAACTAAAAGTAGTTAACCCTTCCTATTTGAGTTAACCATTTTTGGTTAGACGCTTACAAATGCTAAAATTGTATCTAACCAATATTGGTTAGGGCGCTCCGCGTTGCGTAAAATGCCAACTTTTTAAATATTTATTCATTATTATCTTAATTGTTTGACGAGATAAGGTTAAAATATTATAAATTTCAAATTTCAATGCGATCATTTTACAGTTATTCTTTTTACGATCCGTATAGTAGTTTAAAAGTTATGGTCGTTTTTCTCAAGGCCATCGACTTCACGCGCAAAACTGTCCCGGGCAGAAGTGACGACTAAATTTTTACCCCGCGATAGGAGGGGTTAAGTAGGTAGTCGTTTGTTTTTATAATTTGGTCTTAAGTCTGATCAATCAATCCAATCATTCAAAGGTTTGCGCAATACACAATAATACACATATCATCGGTTGATCGACCCAATCGAAGGCACTCGCGGGGTCTTGCAACGAGCAAGCCGAGCACTCAATCACAACTATAGGCATTACTATGGGGACGGTACAGTGAGGAGCGGAAGGGGGGGGGGGGGTTTCCATTCTGACTCCAAAATTGATAGTCAGACTAGATTGTTTAATAATAATGAATTTTATCAGATTTAAAAGATATAGCTGAAAAGAAACGTACGATTATATAGCTGCGGTTTACGATCCCCTACCAGCCCGCGACGCGAAGCTTGACAAGCATGCTTGATCGTCTAGAGAGCCGCTTAAAAAACTGAACTACTGTATTTATAATGATTTTTAGTACGTTTTTTTAATTAAATATTTGTGTTTTATGTATTTATCCATATAAACACATATATATTTTAAGGGGTTCTCTAGACGATCAATCATGCTTGTCAAGCATCGCGTCGCATGCTGGGAAGGGATCGTAAACCACAGGAAATAAGCATTTTTTTTAAATTATTTACCAAAAATGCCTAATTGTGTAGTTTATACCAGGGAGTCACGTTAATTAGACGTAATTGATTAATGAATGTCGCGACTCCCTAGTATAAAACTACAAAATTAGGCATTATTGGTAAATTAAAAAAAGGTATATTTCCTGCGGTTTACGATCCCCTCCCAGCATGCGACGCGATGCATGACAAGAATGCTTGATCGTCTAGAAAGCCTTAGAATGTACTCAATTAGGCCCTTTCATTCGATACTAAACACCATATAATTATTTTAATTTATTGACATTTGGAGATTTGGACATTTAGACAACTATTTACTTAATATTTGGATAGTTAGGATACCCTATAAAACTTGGGATGGCATAACGATTCTAACAATAACCATACTTCTAAATCAGCTCGAGCTTTTAAAAGTTATGGTGGAATATTGAAACGGAAAATATACATAGAAGAATCCTGAACACATAACTCTTCTTTTTTGTTGGGCAGTCGTGTAAAAAACATTAATCTATCAGCAAGTTACTATAATATCAGCAAGGTATTATAATCTACCACTGTGCTAAGTTTTATGATCATAGAATATTTTATCGAAGAATAATTTGCACTGTCGTTTGGTAAGAAGAAGCATCCATTTAGCGATCTCATAATACTCTACTTTAAGATCCATTTATTTCATTTTAAGCCATGTACCATTCTCAATTTGTCGGCGTTGTCATCCGTGGCATATTTCGTAACAAAATGTCATTCCGTAATTACAATGGCGCGAATTTCAAGAGCATCTTTTGTATGCAAGTAAGGCGGCAGAGTTATGAGGGTAACAATCTAAAGATGATTGCAAATTAGTGAGTCGACACTTTACGCATAGAAGCATGCAATGCGCTTTTAAAATATATGGCCAACGTTGCTTTGCCCTGGCGGAATTTAATATTTAGGACTTACGTATATTATAATTGATTTAATTTAAATCGGGTCGATCTACAGCAAAATACATTGCACATCACTACGGCCTACGTGACTCCCCGACCTCTAGACATTCCCTAAGGGCGATGTTTGTTAAGAGGCCGTGACGGCCTTGGCGGCCAAAAACTATATGAAGCATAATTTTGTGGCCTGGTTGTTAGAACACGAAAAGAATTTTAAGACAATTATGCCGGATTTTATAAACCCGGTCCTTAAGCCATCATTTCGCCAAAACGAAATTGGTAAATTATTTCCATATTAATTGTAAATTATCTTTATTCTGGTACTGTTTTCCAAAAAAATAAAAACGAGCGAGATTTGTCAGTTTATGAAAAACCTACAGATGAATCTCAATATTAAAAAATACTATTTACACCAGCGTATGGTCTATTTGCATAGTACCAAGACAGTTTTTGGATCTTCCATACAGAAAATATAAGAAAAAAATGTTTGAAATTACGTCATTTCCAGAAATGTTATGGCCGAACATTATTTTTTTTTCTATTTATTAAAGATACTTTTGAGTGATATAAAAGATAACACAGTGATCTTAAGTTATTTTATTATTGTAATCTAATTTTTACTTTATAAAAAAAACTATTCATTTGATAATTTATTATATTATAATTGAAAAGCCAAATCGACTATATTAGACGACGCGCGAAGCCGAAATCGTCAGTCGTAATTGGCCACTGCCAACGGTGGGACGTATTCCCTTGTCGCCGCGGTAGACCTATACATCTTTATGTATATATCGAAAGCGCGCGGGCGCGTGGCATTGCAAGAATACCTAAATTTTTAGTCGCATCAACTCGGAAGGGAGCCTTAATGATCTGAGTAAAATAATCTTGTCGGCATAAAAGAAATGAAATGAAATGCAATCAAACAATTTATTCGCCGTAGATATATCGCGGGTGGATCTTTTTTTTCTTCAGTATTTCAAAACCTCTCTATGCGGAAAAGATGTGCTGTGGTATATAGACCAAGGGAGAAATAAAATTTAAAAATATATATTTTTTTTAAGTACTGTTGCAAGGGCGAAAAACTTTAGGTGTTCGAGTCTTTTTATGGTAAAAAGTGAAAGTGATTTCTGTTACAGGAAAATAGGCATTTAGTAGTTTATAATGTTTATATGAGAGGATACATACTTATAACCATTTGCTTACAATAAAAAATCTGATACATTTACATGCTTTTTTTTAGAATAAAATCAAGATAAACCTAAAAAGCTCTCCTAATTACAGTGGACGGTAATCACGTTTGGTGTTGAAATTTGGCATGAGGTTCCGTGATTTTAGGCGATTTCTTATAAGCCTATCTCCATATGGTCCGCTGTTGACCGTTGAGGAGTCCTCTCATCAGGAGCCAACCCTGGGTGTAGAATCAGGTTATGCTTATCATAAAAAATTAATTATCATAAAAACTGAACTAACATGTAATTTTTTTACTTCATAAGATAATATTTTAAGATTTCCCTCAATTCCTCGTGGATCACATCTTCAGAATGGGATTTTGATAATAATGGGACCAGTCTGGAAGTACATCCTTTTAAATAAAAAAAGTTTTTTTCAAATCTGTTCATAAATGACAGAGTTCTGAGGTAATAAATATTTTTATAAAAAAAACAACCGAATTGATAACCTCCTCCTTTTTTGAAGTCGGTTAATAAATAAATATGACGTAGGCTGTTAAACTACTTACATCATTATCTTCCGAACTTCGTAGCGCCGCTGTAAACAATTACGTAAGATCGCCAGCAATAACTCTGTTATTTCCCACGAAAATCGCCTGTCTCAACCCTTTCGAAGCAGTTATAAGACCTGCATAATACCGTCGGCGAAGTGGGCTTCGGTTTGCGTGAAATATTGCAGGCTCCTGCCAATAACGTGCTAATACTCTCATTTACTAGAAACTTATTCTACAGTGACAAGGGTAACAAGGGGCAAAATTTGACAATCGGATCTGTGGAACAGTAACTGCGAGTAAGTTTGTTATTTAAATAGTTTAGTTATGCGTGTCTCATGCGTTTTTCAGAAGGATTTTTTTTTAAATTTTGCAATATATGCGTGTCTCATGTGTTTTTCAAGTATAATTTTTCAGTATTGGCCTATCCTACCACCTATGATGTTTTGCGATAGGATAGACTAGGCCGATAAATAACGGTGGGTAAAACGATGTCGTGTCAATGAAATGTGTTTTCGCATCTGCAGCGCAAGTATTATTATATTGCAGGTACCTTAGTTAATATTAAACCATAAATATAAAGCATATTTTTGTATTATATAATAATATATGCGACATAAAAATTATTTATTTCATTCAAAATTTTCTGTAAACGTTAGAAAACGTAAATTTATAAAAAAGTATATATTTAAATTTCTAAATCATTTAAAACGCAATAGCAAAAAAGAGACTTACAAAATCAAAGGGAACTAAATATATAAATATAACTAGGTACCGGTCTATTATTATAGCTAAGAAAAAGAAGTTAAAATTATGATCGAATTGTCATATAATAAAAGAATTGCAAAAAAATATATAAATACACCGAAATTAAATGACACACTAGAAATGACAATGACAATTCAGGAATCATAGTTAAATATCAAATAATAACATTATAGCAATAAATAATTATAATAACGTATAGTTATAACTATGAACATAATAATGAAGTATACGTTAAGCACTTAATGAATTGTAGTGTATTTGTTTTTTCAGTTTATAGGTTTTTTTAATACTAAGCAAAAGTCACCTGTCTTATATATGGTGTGTGTAACAAGCTCATGCTTAAGTTTTTTAAAGAGATTGGTTTGCATCTCTTGCATCGTCTTTAGGAACAACTTAAAGAGTTTAATTTATAGACAAATAAATAATTTTACACAAGACTTTAACGGATCTTTGGAAACACTGTATTATCTTTATTAAGGGTATTATTTAGGAGATAATAAGGCAATAATTTAAATAATTTTGCAATAACCAGACGTCTGCGAATATACTCAGATGCCACAGTCATCACTATATAATAAATAGGGGCGCGGGATGAGTGTTTTTTCACATTAGGATTAACCTGCCACGTCGTCTATATAATTTATTTGAAATAAATAAATCACGCTTGAAAATTTTCGCAGGCCATATGACTCTTAGAGCAATGAGTCTGAGTTCAAATACATTCTTAATATTATAACGATCAAGTATTTTATGCTGTGTACCTAAAACAGTCGCATCAGAGGCACGAAGCTCGGCTCCGACTTCCAAATGTTCCATAGATACAATTATCACCAGCAAGCCAGACCCTTTGCAAGGTGGGAAGCGCTTGATATATTTTAGATGTGAGCAATTTGACGAAATTATTTAAATATTTGCGACACAGGTTCAGTGAATCAAATCGTTTGTGACTTTTGCCGAAATAGCTCCAGATCCACAGATGAAACTTCTCTCGCGCGCCTCCCCTTTAAGCTCGCAGGACGTGGCATTCGGGCCGGCAACAGTGAATGACAAAAAAGTACGATTTCCCCTTTATCCACGTGCTTGAGCAAAAAATATGTCCGAGTATTGTTCGTCGCGGGACTTTGAAGTAAAACGGCGGGAGGACTTATGTTTTAATGACATGATCCTATTAGGCGCCCAGGTAAAAGTCCCCTGCGTAACGCGCGACCCGGAGAGCGACGCCGGCGGAATAACTTCGCATCGACGCTTAGCAATAAGTTTCACATCAAAAATGTCGCCCCTTTGTCCAGCGCGAAATCGGCTTTAATATTACGGGATTTTGTATCTATATTTATGACTCAAGGAACAATACAGTAGAACAATGAAAATTTGCAGTTTGACTTTAGTAATTCTATGCACAGTAGAGGCACATGCCCATTGAGCAATATCATTATCGGTAAAATAGCGCAGTATATTTTAAACTCTTTTTTAAATCGCGACCCCTTTACTAATTAAAAAAACTCATACACAACCCCCTATATACTGTTTTATCTTCCCGGTGGCGAACGGTTTCGTGCAGATTGGGCCACAAGATCCAATTCGTTCTCGGATCGGCTCAACTCACGATTCAGCTCCTATTCAGAAGCCTCCTCGAGTGGAAGGCTACCCCGGATAAGACTCCCGTATCTCAGGCCTCAAAGCTGGTCGACCGGTTTCTCCCGGCGGGATTGCATTCTGGCGCCACTGGACGGTTTGCGCACCGTCCGGCGAAGCCAATCGGTTGTGCATTCTGACTAAATTACTGAAGGAGTCTGGAGACTATGGAAATATACTGTTTTCTAAACAGCGGGGGTGGATGTTGTCATGCCATTCTTTAAATGACCTTGGGCCACTCGATCCCGTGTGGCACTACGGGCAAAGAACGCCCAGGTCCGCGATAAATTCTAATTGAATCACCGCTCTATTACAACAGGTAGAGTTTGCGTAAGCGACTTCGGACCCGTAACCAGTCGGAAGGACGGAGGTATCCTGAAGGTTAATTCCAGACGGAGATATCCTACCAAAACTGATAGTTAGGGGGCGAGGATGCCCGCTGGGTACCTTTCCTGGTGCCTCTCCGTAAGGCGTCGGTCTCTAACGGGTTGCTGGTGAAATAGAGAGTATATTGTCTTGTCCACAAGTCTTCTACGCTCATCGCACAGCTGAAAGAATGATTATATATCGTTATACCAGCCTGGGGTGACGGGTTCGCCCGTTGTAGTCGACACCGCCCTACTGTTTTATCTTCCGCAGCTGTAACTATTAGCACGCAATAAATTAGTTTTTTGAAACATTGGAGAAAGGAATATTAATTTGAACTATTTTTCACTCCAAACCCGGTCTATAGGAGACTATACTGTTTCCAGACTCCCCCGACTGTTAGTCAGAATGCACAATCGATTAACTTACGCCGCACGGCGCAAACCGTCCAGAAGCACCAGAAGGTTGACTCCTGGGGTAAATCCTACCCGGGCTCGCACTTCATGCGTGGAGGCCGCCGGATGGGTGGTAACCCGTGAGTGTAACGACCCCGAACAAATGAGTCCTTCGTGGCCAATTCAACAAGGTCCCATTACCTCCCATCAGACTCACAAAAGTACGTTCCGTACCGCAACAAATCTAGTTTTTTTTGTTTGTGTTATCGCATCGAGTTTATTCCTACGCCCCCCTCCCCCCCCCCCCCCCACCTCTGTCCTCTTCGACTCATTTGTCGTAGTTTCGGCTTGAGAAATCTGATACAAAACTTAGGAAGGAGCTGTGTTTGAGTGCGCGGACCGCAACTGGTGGGAGTGGGGTGGCGGGGCCGCGGAGTGACAGACCGCATGTGCCCTTCGTCGGTATTAATCAACAGCAAATGACGTCTCGTCCGCGGCCGAAACACTTGGACGAAACTTGTACAATATCACGCGCGTCCGTGCGATATTTCGCTTTGTACATATTTACGCTGCGACCGCTGCGCGTCTTCGTCGTGCGGCATGTTGCCATATTGTGTTCTAGCGGTTGGAAGCCGCCATAGCGAAGGCTACCTTTGTGGATGAAGTTAAAGGGGATAGAGCCAGGATTTATTATTAAATCGAAGACTGTCGCGGTTGTTTGACATTATAAATAGGTTTTAAAACGAATTTAACGCGTGAAGCTCCGCAGTCGATCCTGGATTTCGGCGGTTGCAACAACGCCGAAACCTCGAGTGCTACAAACTTCACTCGGTAAACTCGTTATTAAACATATTCGGAGTCAATTTCCTAAATAACTGCAGACTAGATTGGGGTAGTTTAAGCATTGATTTCAAGCGTTAAATTCATCCTAATTACTTTTCTTGACTTTCTTCTCACATATCCCGAGATAAAAACGATGAAAGAAAACTTTTTTATGCTTTTTGTTTAACCCATTAATATCGTTACATGTTATGTAATCAAGCCAATACAGTAATTTTGAGATGCCGACTTCAACGAGTGAATCCGTCACCTCAGGAAGTTTTAACGATAATGATCGTTCTGTCTCCCTTAAGGTGAGCGTAAAAGACTTTGGTACGATACAAATCTACCCTCCAGCAAACACGAACCTTCCAGAGGCCAACGCCTTACGGCGAGGCACTAGGAAAGTAAACCCAGTGGGGCCACCTCGCATCCTCGCTACCAGTTTTGGCAAGATATCTCCGTCTGGAAGATTACCTTCAAGATACCTCCGTCCTCCCAACTGGTTACGGGAACGAAGCCGCTTGTGCGACCTCTACCTGTTGTATTACAGCGGTAATTCAATATAAATTTATCGCGAATCTGGGCGTCCTTTGCGCGTAATGCCACTCGACAACAGGTCAACATCCACCCCGCTGCTTAGGAGACAGTATATTTCCATAGTCTCCACACTCCTTCAGTAATTAGTTAGAGCGCACAACCGATTGGCCGACGCCGCACGGTGTGCAAACTATCCAGTAGCGCAATCCCCAGGTGAAACCGTTTGACCAGCCGTGAGGCCTGAGACGCGAGAGTCCTTCCCGGGGTAGTTCCTCACACGGGGATGCTACTGAATAGGAGCTGAATCGTAAGTTGGGCCGACCCGAGAACACATTGGATCTTATGGCCCAATCCGCACGAAACCAATCGCTACCGCCAAACAGTAATAAGCTTAATTTGCTTGGGGATATCCCACCTCACTTGTAACGGCATACACCTGTCATGAGATGATGTTTCTGTCGCCGTACGCAACGCTGTCTAGTAATTACGTCGCGCTGATGTCGCATTATTGTCATTTTAGGATTGAAAAAACTTTAGACCAAGCAGCCTGGCGTTAGATCCGCTTCCTCGCTCCTGATTTTTCTAATCAGCGGACAGTCGAAATTGTTTCTGGGGGGGGGGGGGTGATTTTCGAATTGATAGAGTAAATTTCGTATATGATATGACGTCATATCTCTGTTACTTCCACATCCCAAATTCGAATTTCAAATAAAAATCGATAGAGAATGACGTCGTACTCGTTCGTCGTATACGACATTTTATCTGTGCTAAAATCAAACCACAGGATCAGGCCAGCACTACACTTGTCCCACGTGTGTGTATTTTTATGCAAATTCAAGGGTCAGATGTCAATAATGCATTAGACAAGTGTGCCGGACCCCTCATGGTGGCCTTGGTGTTTGTTTTCGATTGTTTGCCTAACGGTGTGACTAACGGTTTTCGTTCTTTCAGCGTATGTGTCATTTGTCTTTTGACTTATATATATTATATGATTTTAAATAAATATATTTTCTACATTTGGTTTTCTTACTCCGCTTTTTGCGTTATTGTCCTGATACTATGGCCGTGCCCAAGCCGAAACCTATCCTCGGTATGAACATTTTATGGTTTAATAATTTATGATCTTGTTGTGGCTGTCTTACGATAGAATCTCCGGTGCAGTGATATTCGGTATGTTTTAGGAGTACGGAATCTAGTTTTGACTAATTTAGTCCTCCTACTGAGGTGCAGGCTGATCACTAAATATTTAAAACCTAAAACAACAGATAGGTATTTGGTACTACTCTCCCGAAGCGCCGATGAGCCTGCACTTGCAACAACTGCGCAACTGCGCGAATACTACTAATAACGTAACATACCTGATCATATACATACATAACATATATACTAACATATATACTAGAATGTAGTGTTTATTCATATATTTGTATATATTATTACTTACTTTCCATTGAAATTTATTGTATATAATGTAAAGTTTACTTTATTTTTAGCCCTTAATTGCATACATATATATTTATTTTTTCTACTTTAAATTTTACTTTAATTTGTGTAAACAACACATTTGTTAGATTTAGAAATATTTAAAATTGATCACCTTCGTCAGTTCGCGAATTACAAAAATACAGTTGGTATAACACAGCACAGCCAGAGACAGACCTTCTAGGTCTAGTTGGTTGTGCGATTTCGCCTCATTCGGATATTCTAGCATATTTATATGCATAGAGCTATGTTTTTCGCTATAATAATGTTTGTTCTTAATTATTCCTCATGTACAACAGTATGCATGTCCTTGTATTTTTTTGTTCTTGTACGTTATAAATAAATAAATAAATAAATATGTTGTTTTTTTCAATTTTGTTTTGATACTTTCTATAGTGTGTGAATTATTTTTTGTATAAAGTGCCTAAGATGACTATTAATATGTTTATAATAATTATCTATTTTATATGTATACTCATGTACATGGATTCAGCTCTATTTTTTTAAATTTTATTTGTCTGCCGTGTAAAACCGACTTTAGTCAACGCTATTATCGAATTAATATTTATGCTTTTATAGTTTTATATCTACACATATTTATATTACTAGCAATTGACGACTTATAATATGCGATAATCAGCTTTAATTGATAATTAATGCTTTTATTGTATATTCTGAATGAATAAATTGAATACTGAATACTGAATACTGTATATGCAATATAGCAATACCCTGAACTATAAGTAGTGGAATATCTTTTATTTATTCGTATAGCTAGTCTCCGTGCTAGCTTTTGTAAACTTGCCTATCACTACGTGCCTTTATTAATTCATTAAGCCCCTCAGATGCTACGATAAGAACTCGTAAACTTTATCTTGTCACAAATGACCGGCGACATGCGGCCGCCACATTACATTTTTGTCTCTGTAATGAATCGCGCATCCACCATGACTTCATAGTTGTGACCGATTGTTTGTACTATTCCATATCATGGATAGTTTCATATGTTTGATACTATATTTGCTACTGCTTTTTGATGTCTCTTAAACGAAGCAGTCTAATTAAAAATAATTTCGTGCATCCAGAATGGAAAATATTGTTTTTTTTTTTATTATTTGCACTGTTATCAAGCAGAAGCCTCAGAATACTGCTTTGAAAACTCTGTCTCAAACAGTAATATAATATATTTTAATAAAGATAGGTACAAAAGCAATTATTGCGAATAATAATTAATTGGTTGCGAGCAGCCATATTGAGTTTGATATATTAGGATAATTTTTAGAAAATATGTCAAATTTCTTAGCCAGATCATTGGTATACTGTGGTTAGTTAAACAAAATATTTTTTTTAATACAGCTCTGAATAACCTGTCTTTTTACACGACTGCCCTACAAAAAAGGCGTGTAATGTGTTTAGGATTCGTCTATGAATGTTACTTATGAATGTTATTCGACCATAACTTCTAAACACTTGGACAGATTTCGAAGTGGGGGTATTGTTATAATCGTTATGTCATCCCTAGTATCGTAGTGTACTTTAACTGTCTAAATATCAAGTAAGTATTTGTCTAAATGTCCAAATGTCCATATGTCAATAATTTTATATAAATATATTTTGTTTAGTATCAAATGAAAGGTTTGATTAAGTACATTCAGGAAATATATATCTATCTAAATGGCTAAATACATAAACCACAAATATTTCCTCAAGAGCCGGAATCAAAATAATTACAAATACAATAGTTCACTTTCTATAACGGCGATCGTATTTTTTTTATTTTTCTAGATATATTTACTTGTTTTATTTGGTTTCAATGATATTTCGGTCTTATTTTATTGCATGCACTTAGGGGCTAATCCGCTGGGAGTAGCAACGCGTCTTGCGCTAATATTATATTTTATCAGAAGTGAAACTAATGAGTGTAATACGTGAGATGGCGAGAAGAAATCAGGAAAGGCAGTCCCCAAGGAGAAGGGCGAACAAGAGTGGAATGCTAGGAAAAAACGAGTAAATCATGAGGGAGTTTTGGACAAAATACGAGTATTTTGCTTATTAACCAAAATTAATGGGTACTATAGCATCGGCTTTTTTGAAAGAGGTGAAACAATGAATTATAAAAATAAACGTACCCTTGTAAAACAGAAGCTATAAAAGAAGAATAAAAGATTTGTGAATAGATCGTCTAGCAACTAGATTTAAAGCTGCATTTATATTTAATAATACCTACAAGTGTATTCAATTTAGTTGTATTTAATAATAAAATAATAAATATGTAATAATACAATGTATTTAATATAACCTTTATTGACCCAGTGAAATAATATAAATTATATTGGTGTGAGTATATAGAGTTGAATTATTCTTCAATGGACTATTGCGAACTGTCGAATGAATGAATGAATTTCGCCACGCCAGCCAGTAGTGATCCTGAAACGATAAACCGAATACACCAGAGAGCATGGGTTGAAGAACGCCTTCTTATTTTAGAGAATGGAAGGACATATAAATCACTGAACCGGCATACAAGCATTTTAAAGCCGATATAGGAAAGTAGTAGGTTGAATATCAAGGATCGTGAAGGCAGTAAATATTTGTGAGTACCTGTCTCTCAATTCTTTCTTTCATAACATTTAGTATAATTTAGACCTTTTTGTCTTGTTCTTATTAGATATTCCTTGGTATCGGTAATACACTTGTCAAATCCTCTTCGCATGTTTCCATATCCGCTTCTTTAATTTTATGTATTTCCTTCACGACTTTTCATATTTTGTCTTTGTCTTCTGCCACTTTTTCCCATTCCTCTTTTGTTTTATTAACGTATCACATGTCATGGTTAAGATAATCTTTCCTTAATGCTTTCCTTAATTCATCTTAATGCTGAGTATCCTAAACTAACCATGCGGTTGTAAGTATATTATATGATGACCTTCTGCGACGAATGTGACTGCAGTAATGTATCCTGTTGTCTTTCTTCGAGAAGTTTGCATATTTTGTTCTGGGTTACCGGTTTCTAGCGTATTCGAGCATTTTGCTCAGAATGTTTCAAAATTCCTAAAACTCAACCGGTCGGCTTTTCTGAAAGCTGCTGCTTTCAATGTGTATATATGTGATCTTGATTTAGTTATTAGGGAAAATATTATATTGTTGCTTAATTCTCCTGAAAAAAAAAACTTTATTGCAGCAAATAAAAATATGTAACACTTTTTATGTTATATCGTTTCCCTTATGCTTACTCGCTTTCCAGAGTTCGTCCAGTATGGCATAGCGGTTATCAGACTGTAGCTTTCGAGGCTTGTAGAATATATCCAAAACTGAAAATGCTTCTCTTTTTCACCACCAACCGAAAAAGATGTTTATCTCAGTACCATGTACTAAATCTAGCACTTTCCAAACAAATATATTTGGATTTTAGAATCGCTCGAAAATTCACAGAAAACTTTAATGATGCGGAGCGGGTGGCTTACTGGACTATTACGAGCTTGTCTGCCTTAAATTTTGAAAAAAATATTATTTAAAATCATTGCTCATTTTTTTAAAAATAATGATTTTCGTATTTTATGATTGTATCCACTTCTGAGTTCCACTAAACTTTGAGTTTTGTCTTAGATGCTTATGAAGCTCTCGACGAACACTTTTATCAGTGTAACAATTTTTTTAAATTTCTTTACTTGCTTTACATTTATCTAATGTAAATGATTATTTGGGGTCTTCAAATTTGAACTTATTTTTTTTTTTTGAGTAAAGTTTTATCGACATTGCTTTTGTTGAGTGTACACTGAACACAATTTCTCGTCATGTTTGTTTGGAGTGTTTGTATGTTTGGCGGTGACCGCGAGATGAGTCGTTAGGGTCTGACGCGTCCCACGCCGCGTCGTCCTGCTAATGGGCACCCATTTGTCTTGGCGAGTGGTCAGCGCAATATCACCTACCGGTGACCGACGAAATCGTGAGGTTACCAGCTGGCAAAGACGTCCACTGAATATACGGTCCAATGTTTTAACTGATGATTTATGCCGATGCTCAATAGCATGGACTGCCGAATATGTCGCGAAGAACCTAAGGACAGCATACACATCGTTGGTCGCTGCCTAGCCCTCGCCGTAAAAAGACACAGTTTACTGGGACGAGCCTTTCTCGAGCGATTTGCCCAACTTGAATATCAGTGACCTTAATGGACTGGTAATCAGTACCGGGCTACTAGCAGACCACCGACCTAACCACAAAGTGTGTAGTTAACAAAGATTTTATAGATCCAGCTGACATCAAGGGCTGGGTACAAGCCCCCCACTCCGTTTATTGCCACTACTATGCTGATGCTGTAGAGCTCTAAAGAACTTCTCTAGAGACGTGTTAAACGTCAAGTCTTTAATTTATCGAGGGGCGGCCGGTTGAGACTCACCGCGGACTGTAAATAAATATTATAGGATGCACCGCCACCGATCGCAGTCTGGGCCGCCACTTCACTTTGCGTATCAGATCTTGGTCTTGCAGAGCTACCCCTATCTGGGAAAGTCCGATCTCGAGTCCGCTTGGACTTCTTGATAACTTGGGTTGTCAACTACAGCGGTGTGAACCTGACGGGTTCACACCGCAGGCTTCAGATCATCAGACTCACAACTAGAGCTGTCAACTACAACGGGCGAACCCGTCACCTCAGGAAGTTTCAACGATACTGTTCGTTTTATCTCTCGTGAGGTGAACGTACATGACTAGAGACGATACAAATCTACCGTCTAGCTAAGTCAACATATAGAGGCCAATGCCTTACGGCGAGCCACCGGGAAAGGTAACCAGCGAGCAGCCTCGCCCCCTAACTACCAATTTTGGGAAGATATCTCAATTTGGAATTAACCTTTAGGATACCTCCGTCCTCCCGACTGGTTACGGGTCCGAAGTCGCTTGCGTGGCTTCTACCTGTTGTATTACAGCGGTAATTCAATTTTAATTCATCGCGGACCTGGGCATCCCTTGCCCGTAGTGCCACGCGGGATCGTGTGATCTATAGGTTATTTCAAGAGTGGCATGACCACAGGTCAACATCCACCCCCGCTACTTAGGAGACAGTATATTTTCTTAGTCCTCACACTCCTTCAGTAATTAGTTAGAGCGCACAACCGATTGGCTGACGCCGCACGGTGCGCAAACCGTCCAGTAGCGCCGGAAGGCGTTCCACCAGGGGAAATAGATCTACCAGCCGCGAAGCCTGAGACGCGGGGGTCCTTATCGGGGTTTTTCCCTACACACGAGGAGGCAATCGAATAGCAGCTGAATCGTGAGTTGGACCAACCCGGAAACACAATGGGTCTAATGGCACAAGCTGCACGAAACCGTTCGCTACAGGGCTTCTTGACAGTACACATTTTCATTAACTTTGATGCCAAATCACAAGAATTTGTAATGGATAACACCAGCACAGGATCTTATAGTCGAAAATAACGCGGATTTTCAACTTTTCCACGATTGTATACACGAAGATATACAAGCAATAGCAAATGGCAGAAAAACTTAATTCAGAGAAGGGGTAATATGGCTTCGTAATTAAATTTACTTGTATTTAAAAAATGCAACTCGGAGCGAAATTAAAAGAGGCGAGTGTGAAAAAGTCAAAAACATAGAAAAGAAAACAATAATAATGATATTTAAATAAATCGGTTGATGGATATTTCATAATTGATCATAATATTTATTTCTAGGGCAAAGTGCGCCTCGGTCCGCAATTAATTCGACTTTGAATCAGCGCTAATGTCAAGAAGAGGCATCGCATGTGACCTTGAATTGGTGACCAGACTGGATGATGGAGAAATCCGTCCAAGTCTGGTAGTAAGGACGCGCGGTTTGCTCGCTGGGTGCACCTCACAGTGCCTCGGTGCACCTCACCAAGTTTTTAAGTTCACTGCATGGGAGACAGAATGACACAATGTCGTTATAACTCCCTGGGGAGGTATACAACCCTCTGATCATAATAGAATAATCATTCTTGAGTATTAAACAAAATATCACAAATTTAGTACTTTATTATGATTATAATATATAAAATTTTTGATTGCATTTTAATAGTTATTACTAATTATCCGAGTTCTATTTATTCACTTTACAAAAAAAAACATATAATTTAACTATAAACAACATTGGCATTAAATTACAAACTGCAAGTTGGCATCCGCACTTCGGTAACTATTTGGTCATCCGGCGTCTTGCGTAATGAAATTATTGGGGCGAACCCTTAGTACGCATCCTCGCAAATGACACGAAGTGGCCAACCTTTAGCAACCTACCATTTACAAAACAGCCCACCGCCAACGTCTGAAAGCCCTCATTAAATTTTATTACCACTTTTGACGGTGTAACTTAAATCACGGCACTGCTTGCTTAATAGTGTTGCGGCTTTTCGCGCATTCACGGCGTGTCAGAATTACTGTATTCTCGATGTATGTTTATACGCAGGTATGTCAAAACGGAGGTAGTGTTTTGATATACAGCTTCGCGAAATAAATACCGAAGTTGTTCAACAATATACAAAGCATTGGCTTAATATTCCAAATATATTTTGTCACCCCTTTTAACCTTTTCCATGAAAATAGACCCCATTTGATGCGATATACTAACAATAACAAATAATCCAGTCGTCGAAATACTTTTATTTATTTATTTATTCAAAAATATATATAGGAATTATTTAAACACGTGATTATTTAAACAATGATTCTGTGTCACTCCTTCTAGGCAGCGCATATTCCAAGAAAGACTCCAATTTTATATGTTAGCAATATTAAATGTAATTTTATGAAAAGCATGTTTACTAATCTATCGGTTTCATAAGCTAAGATCAAAATAGTTACGAAGTTGTTATAGTAAAATAAAAAAAAGATAAGTATTCATTTAAATATCAAAATAATCATTAAATAAAAAAAACAAGTAATAATCTGAATTCACTCTTATATACATATCGTGTAATTGATATTGTGAGATGCGAGGCTGTGTAACTTATGTGTGTACCTGTAATTGCGCTGCTATTTTTGAAATGTCATGAGACACATTCAGTTTCCGTTCTTCCTTTACCAATTAACCACTGAATGAAGCATGTTTAAAGAAATACCCATCTTTTTATGGGTATACTCTGATATGATCTGTAAATAATTTTATGGCTTCAATGGACTAACAACCTCGTTCACGAAATGGTAATTTACGTTTGGGGAACAGGAAAAGTCACACAAGGTCATAATACCTGGTGGATAAGAAATTCATTAAGTTTTTGGTCAAAAAATCGTGTACATGTGTCTGATCTTTTTATAGGTATACTCTGATATGGTCTGCAAATTGTTTTATGGATTCAATGGACTAACAACCTCGTTCACGAAATGTTAATTTAGGTTTGGGGAACAGGAAAAGTCACACAAGGTCATACCTGGTGGATAAGGTGTTCGTTCGAAGAAATTCATTAAGTTTTTGGTCAAAAATTCGTGTATAAGTGTCGGATGACGCATTATTGTGGTGAAATAACTAAGAATAGTTTTCCACAAATTTTCTCACCTCATAATGTCCAAATATATTGTTTGTTGAATGTTTACCCTCTGCAGATCAGGAATAGATTTGGGGTGGACAACACACCGATAGTTAAGGAAAATATTCAACGTGACTTTGATTTCCACATGGTTCCACATGGTTGATTTATTAATATACATTCTATTCTATTTCTAATATGATATTTCAACATGATTGATTATTATATATTATATTCTATTTCCAGGGAATCTTATGTGTTATTTTCGGATTCGGTTCGCTATCGAATCGCTATTTTAAGGCTTGTGGCTGATTTGTATGTCGAATTTATAAGCCGATATTTTCCACCGCCCACTACAACATATTTCAGAAATGTAGGGTCTGGGATTGTAGTTACGTATTCAACAACCTGTTTTCGGTGACTTTCTTGAAGAAAACGTAGAGTACAATTAAAGTGGAGTAGCATAAACAACAGCTGTAAATAATCTGGTTTACAGATGGCGCCAAATCTCTACGCGAGAATTAAATATAATGCTATTAAATATAATACCTAACAACTTTTTCCATAACTTGTAATTGGACTTTTTAATCTGTAAATTGTCGCTGACCGCTCATAGCCGACCATAATTCGCTAGACTTGTGGCAATCCCGTGTTACGTGGATTGTGTACGTAAATGTGGGTATCCATTAGGTTCGCGCATCAACAATGCTCCGCGCATCTGCAACTGCTCAAATGGAGACGGTTCGCGCAACAACTCAAGAACAACGAGTGCTCAGCAGTTTTCATTCGAACATTGAGCGAACATGTCGTCGCCAGAATTTATTTTTTAATTTGTCACCCTTCGAATCCCACAGCACTGTATAATTTCGGTGCCTCCCGATTAGAGCCGGATATTTCTCTTCGGACCACTTAATAGCGATGGATTCGTGTTTACTCAACGTTGAACGTAATGCGCGAGACATATCCACCAACGTCTCACTTTGCTTGCGTCCACGAACACACTGCGCATCACTTTATGTTCGCGCATTTACCGCCACCGCTTGGAGCGCTCGCCGCGGAGCGTGCAACGTTGCACGCTCCAGGAGCGCTAACGTATTCACTACTGGAGCAGTTTCAGATGCGCAGAGCAGACTTGATGCGCGAACCTAATGGATACCCACCTTAATGCATTATTTTAAGGATCGGCACCATTTAAACCGAAAAAACATTATATCGTAGTATCACAGTTGCTGAAATACTACGAATTATAGTGGAACCTCTCATAACTTTTATTAATTCGTTCCAGACTCTTAATCGTTAAGCGAAACATTCGTTAAGTGAAACAATTTTTCCCATACTCGTTATGAGAGGTGCAATTACTCGTTATGAGGAAATACTGCGAATTTACTCGTTATAAGAGGTGCTCGTTATGAGAGGTTCCACTGTATTTCACTTTCAATTATATACGCATAAGTAGCTAAAGTAAAATACTTTAGCTACATATGCGTATATAATTGAGTATATACGTGATTATAGGTACGTTCTGATTATAGTCTCACCTTTTTTTTTTTTTTATTTGTTGAGTGGGGCTTTTCTAAGGTCTTTATGAGCCTTGTAACACTGCGACCATTGCTGATCTATTGTGCTCGCCACCTACTATAGTTCTGCGCTAAGCCCCGTGTCATTCAAGAACCGCAGCAGGCTTTTGGCGCCAGAATGTTTTACCTCCTCAGGTTGGAGGTAGTGACCACCCAGGTGGTTGTATCTTTTACGCATCAGCGGGCCACACTCGCACATGAGGTGCTGGGGAGTTTCCTCTGCCCCTTGGCAGAACCTGCACATTTTTGTGTCTTTGAGCTTGAGGTTGAACATGTGTTTGTTCAGGCCACAATGCCCCGTGAGCGCCCTTACCAGTATGCGTAGATTGTTCCTATTTAGCGATAGGGCCTCACGGGCTGTCTTACGGTCGTAAGGCTTAATGAGCGCTTTGGAATGATTCAACCCTGGCGTGTTGTTCCAGTGGTTGACGGATTGTTCTAAACACATTTGTTTGAGCATTAGGTTTGCAAGGCTTTTTGGTACGCCACAGCAGGGTTCAGGGCCGTATAACGTTCCCTTTGCTCCCGTCCTAGCAAGTTCGTCGGCTTTTTCATTTCCCTCGATTCCTGCATGGCCGGGAACCCATCTTAGTATTACCCTGTTCTTTTCGCCCAGGGAATTCAGTAGTGATATGCAGTTTTGCACTAGCTTTGAATTAATGGTATTCGAGGCTAGTGCCATAAGAGCTGCTTTGCTATCCGAGTGGATATAGATACGGTGGTTGGCGTAGTCCTTTTGGAGGTTGATATCCGCACATTCAATAATGGCGTAAACCTCCGCTTGGAATATGGAGGCGTATTTTCCCAAGTTTACACTTCTTTTGAAGTTTGGTCGCTCTCCATATATACCACAGCCTACGTCAAGTCCCGATTTGGACCCATCAGTATACCATTTAAGGCTACCGGCCTCCCATTGCAGTTGGCTTTTTAGCCAGTCGTCTCTGGGCGGCAGTTCCACTGTAAAAAGTTTTCCAAAGTTTAGGAGTGGGAGCATGGTGTCTGATACCATGTTGAGGGTTGGATTTTCACTGACTGAGTCAAGAACTGATCTTAGTGCTTGTGAGATCCAGTTTACCTTCTCTCGGGCAGATAGCCTGTACATGCTGGCTTTCGCCACCTGTTGCAAATGAATGTGTAGGGGCGGTAAGTTCAGCAGTGCATCTAGAGCTGCTCCAGGAGTGGAGGACATTGCGCCAGTTGTCATGAGGCACGCCGTCCTTTGGATATTGTTTAGTTTGGTAATCACAGTTTTCTGGTTGGCTTTGTTGCACCATACCACCGAGGCGTACGAGATTATCGGCCTCACAATGGCAGTGTATAGCCAGTGGGAGATCTTGGGGTTAAGGCCCCAGTTTTTCCCCGCCAGTCTTCTGCTTATACCCAAAGCACTTTTAGCTTTTTGAATTGTTTTATCTAGGTGGCTGTTCCAGGTGAGTCTTTGGTCGAGCGTGACTCCCAGATACTTTACTTCCTTGGAGAAAGGAATCTGCCTGTGGTTTAAGATTGGCATTTTTAGTCCACCTAGTTGACGTTTGTTGGTAAATGGCACGAGGACGGTCTTATCGGCGTTGACCGATAATTCGTTCTCTCTGCACCAATTGCTAACGATTGTTAACGCTTTTTGCATTATGTGTGAGATCGTGTTTTGGCAGAAGCCCCGGACAATGACTACTAGGTCATCAGCATAGCCCTGTGTGTCTATCCTGGCCTCTGCCATCCTATGCAGGAGTTGATCTATTGCAAGAGTCCATAGTAGGGGCGAGAGTACGCCTCCCTGCGGGCAGCCTCTTGTAGTGGTGACTTCAAGGTTTGTTCCGTGAAGAGCTACCTTGGCCGAACGGTTTGAGAGCATCGCTTTCACCCATCTGGTTGTGGTGTTGTCAACTTGTTTTGACTCTAGCCCCTTCACCAGTGATTTAATTGGGGTTTTGTCGAAGGCGCCCTCAATGTCTAAAAATGCGCATACTGCGATTTGTTTGTCTTCCAACGCCTTTTCCACTCTGTCTACTAGGTAGAGCAGAGCGGTTTCCGTGGATTTGCCTCTGCGGTAGGCGTGTTGGTTACAGCTGATAGGGTTGACCGTTAGGATTTTTTCCCTGATATAGCTATCCAGTATCTTTTCCATCGCTTTCAGTAGAAAGGATGTTAGGCTAATTGGCCTGAAGGACTTTGACAGTGCGTAGTCCTTCCTGCCAGCCTTGGGTATGAATAGCACTTTGACCTTGGTCCATTCTTCTGGTATATGTCCCCAGGCATAGCTTGCTCTGAAGATTTTAACCAGATATGGGGTTAGAATGTCGATACCCTGTTGCAAAAGCACGGGCATGATTCCGTCGTCCCCGCATGATTTGTAAGGTTTAAAGGATTTTACGGCCCATTTAACTTGATCGGGCCTTATGATTCTAGCAGCCCTACTCCAGTCCTCGTTTCGAGGTCTGTATGGAGCAGTGGCGGCGTTGCTAGTTGTCACAGCACCTGGGAAGTGGGTCGATATTAGTTCCTCCAGAGTTTCCTTTTCATTTGTTGTAAAGGTTCCGTTTGGTTTTTTCAGAAGACCAATTTGGTTAGGTTTGTCCTTTGCGAGCAGTCTATGTACTCTGGCTCCTTGAGGCGTTTCCACTATGTCCTCGCAGAAGCTTTTCCATGTTGCTCTTTTGGCTCTCCTAATTTCTTTGTTGTACTCGGTTAAGGCTTTTTTGTATTCCTCCCAGTTGAGAGTTTGTTTAGCCTTATTAAATAGTTTCCGGGTTTCCTTCCGTAGTTTGTCCAACTTCGGGTTCCACCATGGAACTATTCTTTTGGAGGTCTTTGTCTTGAGTGGGCAGCTTTCCTCATAGGCGTTTATAATGCCTTTTGTGGTATCCGCCACGGCCAATTCTAGACTCTCGCGTGTTTTTATATTTTTTTGTATTGTTTCAAGGTTAAGCCTTAGTGTGGTACGGTAAGCGTCCCAGTCGGTGGCTTTAGGATTCCTGAAAGTTGTGGTTTGACAGTCTACGGTGTTTAGTAGTTTAAAGGTTATTTGTCTGTGATCAGACATTGAAGTGTCATCCCTGACATGCCAGTTTTTTATGTGTCTGGCTAGATTTTTAGAGGCAAAAGTAATGTCTAAAACTTCCTGTCTTGCACTTGTCACAAAGGTCGGCATGCAGCCTTTGTTTAATAGGCATAGGCAGTTGGTTGTGATAAAATCATTAAGTAACTCACCTCTATTGTTGATGTCTGAGCTCCCCCACGCGGTGTGGTGTGCGTTTGCATCACATCCAACCAGTAACTCAGCCTTTTGGGTACGGGCGTACTCCACCAGGTTTGCCAGCTCTTCGGTTGGATTTTGTTTCTCTCCAGATAGATAGGCTGAGCATAAGATGACTCTGGATCCATTCCATCCTTTGAGATTTATATACGCTGCTGACAGGTCATTAGTACATAGCTCTGTAACAGGCAGGAAGTTAATGTTTTTCTTGAACACTATGCATGCTCTGGGTTTTTTCCCTCCCGGGTACGAGAGGATTCTACCCGCAGCGTTTAAGCCCTGGATAGTTAAGTTATTTACCCAGGGTTCTTGTACGAGGGCGATGTCGATTTCTCCTTTGGTGAAGCAACACTCCGTCACTGCGCTGGCGGCAATGGCGTGGTGGAGGTTGATCTGGAGAATCCTCGTAGAGTTGCCTATGTTCGCCATCAGTGATCCATAGGGGTTGTGGGCTCTGTCGCAGGCTTTTCCCTCTCCAATGGAGGACGAGACCGTCCATGTTTGGATTGGGATGTGCCTTGCTCATTCCCGGGTTTTTCCCCCTTTTTAGGCGCTCCTGTACTCTCGTCAGCAGGAGAAGGCCGATTTGCCGGCTCTTTCTTTCGCTGTATGGGAGCAGGCGTTTGTCTGCCTTTGTTGGAGTAGGACGGGATAGCCCTGTTTCCTGGGGGATTCGTGGGCTCACCCCTGATTTTCAAAGAAATCTTTCCAAAACCAAGGGTGGCCCTGTAGTCGGTTTTCCGAAGGGTTTCCAAAGAGGGCTCGTCAATTGAGAAGGTCACGTGGTGTCCATTCTTTTCCTCCCTGCTGTTGAGTATTTTCCAGTATTCTGGAGATAAGCCTTCGTTCTGGTTTGTCAGCAGACTTAGGGCGTCCTTTATGTTCGCCGCCTCGCTGCTGGGGAAGAACGTTGTGCAAACTAGTGGCTTGGGCATTTCGCTTTCCGTCATGATAGACAGCTTTGCCTCGGGCCATGGTTTGAGGTTTGGGATTACTCCCACAAGCCAATCCTGGCTCTTCTGATTTTCACATGTGATCAGGACCCAGCCAGGCCTGTGAGTGAAACCCAGAAATTTTGGGCCCGAGCCTCTGACAGTGATGTTTTTAATCAGGGTCAGTAGCGAGCGGTGCACCAAATGCATTTGGTTTTCTTCCATCGGGCTTTCATTTTTTATTCCCACACGTGAAGAACCCACCACCTCCCTGAAGTTTGGCTTGATGCCTTCTTCTGGGTATATCTTAGGAGCCTTTTTTGAGTTTTCCCTTGGCGACTCCTCCTCCGACCGTGTGCGTTTGGACGCCCTTTGGTCATCAGATATGGGAGTGCTCTGATGGGTCAGGCTCTTAATATCTTTCCAGGGCCTGAGGCATGCTACCGAGGCTTCTCTAGCACTCACGTTTGCTGCCCTCAGCAACCTGAAACGTTTTCGAGCAGCACCGGACAACTTTGTCCTGTGCTTCTCGTGTGTCTCAGTGTCTTGGTCCTTTTCTTTGGGCATAGCAGAGTCGTTTCCTATTCTGTCTGCACCTTTGCTTGTCCCTGCGACAGCTGAGATTTTTTCGGGCAAAGAGTCGGTTTGAGTCGTGCTCCATGGCTCCGAACTGTTTCCTTCCCGGACGGTACCGTCCTGGTCGAAGTTTAGAGGGGAATTTTTATTTTCTTTTAAGTCCATATTTGTTCCCACGAGTAGTCAGGAAAGGGTCGTCAAAAACCGACAGAGCCTGTTATCGGTCAAAGGGCATTTCTACTTCCCGATTCGCCCCGGTTTCGGAAAGCCACCGTTAGAGACTGAGCTCTCCCTCAGCCACGCAGCCGTCGGCACGGTACGGGTAACACCTTAGCTTGGGGTGGAGGTCTTTTGGCCTCCAAGTCATCAACTTCAGGGATCTCTCCCTGTTGTAGCTGACCGGAGTTTCCAGGGTGCACCGGCACGCCCACTCACTACTTTCCCATCCTAGACTTTTAGGAATAGTCTGGGCCAGAGCGAGATAAAACGTGCACACGGGGAGGTAGACCTCCATCGCACCCCTAGTCTCACCTTGTTAAAATCCTAAATGAAAGCGATGAAGAACATTAAAAAGTTTAAAAATGCTTTTGCTGGGATCATATTCTCACCCGTTTAAAACATTGGTCGCCAAAGGTAATCTTAAGTCGAAGAACGTTTTGAATTGACTGAAACCCTTTCAGAGTATACTTTTGTGAACAGATTTTTGTTGTAGATTTTTTCTGAAAATTTAATGAATATCAAAGATGTTTAACTCCTTTAGAGGGTTCTCCAACTAAGTGACTTAGAAATTGACACAGGGATATGTTATTTTAAAACATATCACATAAATATCAAAAAGCACTCGCCATACTATTTTTATCGATATTTTTTCGCGCATTACTCAACTGCTTAGAGGGTTCGTTGATAATCCGACCATCTCTAGAAGAAACGGACTTTTTGTATCCAACGATTACTGCCGTGCTAGGACTCACGTATTGTTTGCTTTACCGAGAACTAAAACTAACATCATTCAACACTTCTTTACGGCTTGGACGCTTCGTACCCTATGTGCACTATATTCGGCTGAGTAGAATTGGATATTTGAACAACTTAACACAGCTACAAAGTATGGTAATGGCATTTCTTAGCAATCAAATTAGGTAATTGTGTGCATGTAAAAAAAATGCAATTTTGCCCCCCACTTGCAATTAAATCCGTCGCTTAATTCCTTCTAATTCAAACACACTTTTGCAATTTTATCTCCGATGCAACAAATGCACACTGGTTTCTCTCCGTGTAATTTTTCCTTTATTATAAAATTTTACGTCTTGCGAACGGCGCACAGCCGAGTACAGACCGCAGACGTTGGCCAAAACGTGTGGTAAAATTACACAAAGTTTCTCGTGCAACGGGCGACCGACCCTGCAGGCCACGCTCCAACGTCGCACAGTGGGACATATGAAAGTAATTATAAAACAAAACGTTCCAAAAGCATTTGTCTGTCTGTCTATCTATTTGATCGAGATAAACTCAAGAACCACTTGACGAAATTTGATGCGGTTTTCACTGTTAGTTAGACCATATTTTGAGGAAGGCGTAATACTATCAATATATCTAACAACTTTACATATTTAAACCAAAAAACACGACTGCCGTTACAGAATGAGAACTAATGTATATAATAATCATTATTATTACGGTTTTTTTTTAATATTTGTGGTTTACGTATTTATCCATATATATAGATGTATATTTCCGGAATGTACTCTATCAGGCCTTTCATTTCACACTAAACACGATATATTTATGATAATTTATTGACATTTGGACATTTAGACAAGTATTTTATGACATTTGGAAAGTTGAAGTACCCTATGTCACTCGGGATGACAAACGATTTTAACAATATCACACACTTCTAAATCGGTTCAAGCGTTTAGAAGTTATAGTGGATTAAAAAACAGGGTTTCATCATTAATACATACCGCATTTGTTTGTCCACCCAAAATGTTTGATTGGAATAAATTGATAAAAAACAAAAACGGCTATTTAAAAATCGGAAATATTTTGTGTAGTGTAATAGTAAACCTTTTATATAATTTATTTTGCTAAATTATTATTCCAACGATTTCTCTTTGTTACTATGCCTATCGGATGTATTCCTTCGGCCGCGAAGAGTAAGAAAGAAAAAAAACTAAACTGTCAAATGATTTGTGTCAATACGCACCGCGTAACGCGGTGATTTATAATAAATACGCTGCTTTCACCTTATATTTATGAGAGCAAGATAGGGATAACAACATGACACACTTATAAATCGGTTGAAGCGTTTAGTAGTTATGTTGGAATAAAGAAATGAAAAACGTACATAGATGATTCCTGAACACATAACACTCCTTTTTTTGGGGAGTCGTGTAAAAATGGGCTAAACAAAGGCAAGCTAAGTTTCAATTGGATGAAAAACAGCCGAGTATGCTGCTTTTAAATATTCTGCGCCACTAGATTACAATAAATTGAAGAACTGTTAGAAATATTATAATGTAGTTTTCTGTAGAACGTCTGTAAAAGGGGGACAGCGCAGTGACGACAAGTTTATCGAGTCAATAGAACACGGTCACAAATGAAACTTTCAAACCGTTATAACTTAAAATTAAAGCGATAACCCACATAGCGGGCTGACAATGAGGGCCAGGCGTACGAGGGCCAGGCGTACGAGGGCTAGGCGTACGAGGCGTAGGGCCAGGCGAATGGCTACCCCGATGACAGTGGACAAAGAACGATCATTTTTCTGCGCCGTATCTTGTGAGGGACATTTGGCGCGAAATTGGCAAAAAATTGCATAAGATACTGCATAGATTACAATAATGCCATGAATACAATCAATAGTTATAGAATATAGTCAATATAGTTATGTGTTCCTACAAAATTTCAAATACAGTTGGATATATCATATCAATAATTATTTAAAACACAAATAATCAAAATATGAATAAAAAAAATTGTTAAAAAATCATATCAAAGGAATCAGTAGCCTAACTGATGGAGCACAGGATCAATAAAAATAGTACTAATAATCACCAAAGTCAGACAAACTTAAGGATAAATGCTCAATAATCACATATGTTAAACGACAATAATTATAATGAATAAAACATTATCAATGTATTCCTACGAGGTTTACCTCGTATGTTATAACATAAAAATAATAGAGGTATCCTAGATTGATATTATTTTTAATAAAAAGTACTTACATATTATTTTTTATTTTTTATTGTAATGCAAAAAAATACATCAGAAACTATGCACAAAAATATTTTAAACATTGAATAAATAACAGAAAATGAGTACATTGCATAGTTCTGTGCATAGACCTGTTCTAAGGCGAACGTTTAATTTGTGCGTGCTTGCTCAATAATGTGTTCATTACAATACTGTGTATATAAAAGTTTTTAGAAATATTTTTTCGAGGTCATCTACCTATAAATAGCATGTATTTAACTCTATATTTCATCATTTTTTTGGGTCTAATCTCGTATTGACTTTGGAAGGTTATTAAAAAGTTTACAGGCCAAATACACAAATGACTTTTGGATTATAGTCAAACGACTTTGGGGAGGGTTAATTTGGTTTTGCTTTGAGCGTCGTGATCATGTACGTGAATGGTATGCGTACACTCGTGTATGTTGTTTTTATCATACAATACCAAACAACTGAGAATACACGCTGATGCCATAGCAAGAACTTTGTATTTCTTGAAAAGAGGCTCCTGTAATGTAATGTGAGAGTTTGTTCGTTTAATGAATCGCTAATGCATAGAACTCGCATCTTTACAGAATGGTGCAGACCTCGCATAGCTCCACCACTTTTATTAATCTCGAGATGTAAAAAAAGTGTAACGCAGACCATTGCAATATTCGGTCATAAAATCCTCTGAAACATACTTAAGAGAGAAACCATAAAATTTCAATTTATTTTTTCTCGAATTATCAGTGTTGTATATGACTGGTTTGTTCAGAGGAACTCACTGTACTTTGCCTCTAACCGCTCTATGTCGCCCGGGGAAAGTTTCAACTAACGTCTCCAGACGAGTGTAACCAAGAAAATACACGAGAGCCTCGCGTCGCTGACGTATGTTTGTCTCTCTCTTGATGTGTATCTATGAATCCAGTGTGGATTCGTTGGTAGTTGGTAGCTGTGAGTAGCTATAGTTTATATACTGTCGCTAATCAAACTACGATAAGGAATTTCCAGCTAAGGGAGTCCCAAATCAGCAAGTAGTTGTAATGGCGGAGATCCGATGGCTGATTTGTCTTTTATTCGTTGCATTTTTATTACTGTTTTAGGTTATTTTATACATTTATTTATTTGATCTAGTTGATATGGTTAGTGCAAACAATGTACACATATTATTGAGTAGTAGGTACACTTTGTTACTGAAATCTATATTTCGATTCTCTTACTACGAAAATCTGTTACCCTAATTTACCTAATTATCTTTATTGGTAAATGGCAACTAGATTAATGTCACTTTTTTCGACTAGGGTAGAAATACACTTTACAAACGGAACGGCTCACGTTCCGTTTGTAAAGTGTATCCAGTTCGCGCTTTAGAGCGCTGAGAGGGTTGCTGCTGAAGAACCTGAAACAGGGCACTGGAAATATTCTGATCGCTAACGCGGTTGAAGGCGATAGTGAATACTTGTAGATCAAGAACTGAGGATCGCACGAAGATCGATGATCGATTTGGATCGTTCGCGATGTAGCGAAAAGTATGAAGACGCTTTTGCGGAAGTATGTTATACAACGAGTAGACAAATTATATATACAGTTGATGTAAATTAAATAAAGATAGATGAAATAAATATCTGGTAAAACTGATCGATGAAATCCGATAAAGAAATCTAGCGAATTAGGTGTGACGAAATCTTTCCGAAATGAGAGGATGGCGTAACGGTTTTTCGATATTTCATTTATCATTATTAATATTTTAATTATTTATTGTGGCAATGTACATAGTTTGCAATATACGCAACACGAAATTAAAATCTATAGTTAAACATATTATTTTAAAATGTTACTTTAATTAATATATTTTAGCTTTAATTATATTAGCATAATATACAAAAAAAAACCTAAAATGAAAAAATATAAAAAAAAAATTAAAACGCTTTTATGTAATGTAACGTCACGCTTATATGTAATGTTCGGTCCCATGCTGCCCAACTAAGTTATAACTTGTTCCAGGACAATTGAATTGAAATGGTCTATACTTACACAAAAACGATGTCTGGTCCGGGGTCTCGACGATTGGAACTTCTAGAGTTCGACCGGTAATTCGGCGGACTCAAATTCGGCGATGCACGACACAAAAATGAATATTATATATGAATTGTGACCTCTATGGAGCTGAGGCCTGGACACTCACAGAACGGATGGCATAGCGCCTAGAAGCGTTTCAGACGTGGGTGTATCGGAGAATTCTCAAAATATCGTGGAAAGCATAAAAAGCGTAAAAAAAAGCATACGAACTTCTCCAAATCAAGAGGAGGCCTGGGCGGCCAATGGCATCATGGCTGCGAAATCTACACCAATGGTTCCAGCTGAGTACTGGCGCATTGTTCCGTGCAAGGGTCACCAAGACGGAAATCAGCAGTATCTTTACCAATCTCCGTAGGAGACGGCACTGCAAGAAGAAGATGAATTATGGCATTTCGGGACTATGCAGTAACGAGGCTCGTCACAATATAATCCTTTTTCGGAGTAACATAACCTATGCTTGTATAGACCCAGCACTGTATATGTCTCCAATATACAATCGATATCACTGTCACAACGCTACGACCGCATCCCCATAAACGCTTAAGTAAGTTCGCACATCATCAGCGTTGAATCAGCGGCAAAAATGCAGGATTGCTGTCGCAGCCGTGGCCGTCGAACAAAGCCCAAAAACGGAAAGTTAAACAACGATCAATCATAAAGGCAGCGCCTTCAGTGTGGGCCAAATGAGGCGTGTGATAGACACAGACCGCGAGGTGATAACCTACCATTTAAGGTTCTACCACACGGTAAGCCAAGTTTGAACAGGTATGCGTTTTATACCTAGATTGATTTGAAACAGTCCTTTAATGTTTTAAATTAAAATGTATATTTAAAAATACGTGTGGCACTCGGGGACTGCCGCGGCAAAGCTATTGCATAGCATTTTTAACAACTTAAGCAATTATAATTATTTATTTATTTTATTTTTTCTGATATCAGATAACTGCGCTCTATCGGAAAACGTTGAAATTATTCCGAATCATTTGCGGCTGCGGTAGCAAATGATTCGGAATAATTTAAACTTCTTCCGATAGAGCGCCGCGCACGAATTTTTTATTCGATAAAGCAAAAAAAACGGTTTATTCGAAAAAAATCGTAGATAAAAAGATAGATAATTAAATTATCTTTAAAATAGTGTAGGTTTCATAATAATACGCCAGATAGTATTTGCGTGGTAGTCCTTTTTGTGTTCGTTTAGACCTAATTTCACAAATTAATTACACTATGTAATATAAACAAAATCTAAAATATTCAAACTTAAGAATATTACGAAAATGTTCTTGTTTAACATATATTTTTTTCGAATCGTAAGCAGTACTCGTTTAGACGTAATTATCAGTTTAAAATCATTAATTTTCGTTAAGAAATTTCTTCATTCGGTCGCCGCACTGGCCTAGGCCCGCGATAAAAGCTATGCAATAGCATAAAAGATCTATCTAAAAGAGACGTTGCCGAAAATATAATATGGCGGCTTTGCCTTATCAAAATAAGATAAAGGAAAATTCAGACGCCGAAGTCGAAATGAACATGAACGTTTAAAAATTAGGGACTTAAATTTGAGTAGTGAAAATGGCCCTATCAAGGTGTCTTCAGAATGATCCGTGATGATTGTTATA
This sequence comes from Micropterix aruncella, assembly GCA_944548615.1. Taxonomy (NCBI): domain Eukaryota; kingdom Metazoa; phylum Arthropoda; class Insecta; order Lepidoptera; family Micropterigidae; genus Micropterix; species Micropterix aruncella. The sequence goes on along the minus strand of OX155954.1, from coordinate 24,141,438 downwards.
GTTATATAGAAGACTAGAAACATGGTTATACATTCTTCCGGGCACACAACCGCCGTGTAACAAAGTCAGTGGGCGATGAGAAAAAATATAAAAGAAGTTGTCATGTAGTCATGTCACCTCAAAACCTATGCTTCTATTAAAATTCAGGATATCTTTTTATTTCTATGATCTCCGTGAATGTCCTACGGATAACACAATAGGATGTTTTTACTGCACCCAGTGGTTGTTTCCGCTATCCACTATATATTCAACGCAGGAGTGAGGTATACAAGAGAAAGAGAGCAGGGGCTGTGGACGATTAACCGAATCGCGAAAAAGAGTCATCAACAAAATCGAAAAACGCAGATAAAGAAATTACCTTTTGGATTTTAGAGAGCGCACTCCACTGACGTTTCATGCATATTGAAAGTATCACTCAATACTGAAGTCGACCGCGGGCGACAAAGAAAGTTATACCACGAGAGTGACGCGGAAGCGAGACACGAGAGCTGCTGAGGAGGGACACGGCAGACTATAGTGAGGAGAAAGGGATGGCAATAATATCGACCGTATCGTAACATTGTCAGCGAAAACATATAAATACTAGATGACCCGGTGAACTTCGTACCACCTAAAATTGATTTGTTTGTGACTCTTGATTCTAAGCGTTTATTGATTCTAATCATCCTTCCAAATCCAATTAATTGAAATCTATAATATGGCCGAATCGTGTACGGTTTGACTTTCGTTCGGTGATTAAATGAAAGTCGTTTTATAATTAAAATAAATTCAATGTATTTAATTTACATGATAAAATATTAATGCTTTTTCGACTTTTCCGACTTTTTTGCATTTTTCGACTTTCTTGACTTTTTCGACTTTTTTGACTTTTTCGACTATTTGGACTTTTCCGACTATTTGGACTTTTCCGACTTTTCGACTTTACGACTTTTCCGACTTTTTCGACTTTTTCTACGTTTTTGACTTTTTTGACTTTGTCGACTCTTGACTTTTTCGACTTTTTCGACTTTTCGACTTTTTGAAATTTTACACAATCGCACGGAATGAATAACAGTTATGGATGGTGCAGCTGTCAAACAATAGGATCGTCGCGAACGCCATCTATTGAAAGGGGCCCATTTCCCAAAAAGACCAATTTCGATATTTTCGATTTTCAGTTGTTTCTTTTAATTTTTCCTAAATATTTTTTTTGTAAACCACCCCTGAATCAAGGCAAACAAAACAAAAGAATAATCATTCAAATCGGTCGAGTCATTTTCGAGATCTTGCGAGACTAACGCTCGGCGATTCATTTTTATATATAAGAAGATATAAGAAGATAGATAGAATAAAACATTATGGAAAAAAGACCGAAGGTGATATACATGAAACTGCTGAAAGGACGCGCGAAAAAAAGTGTAAAGGACAGTAAGCGAAAAAATCAGGTCATGGAAGGAATTAAAAGTAGGTACCACATGTATAACATGCCTTGAACACAACCGGTATGACGGCGACGTTTAACCCCTCATATTTGTTCTTCGGAGGTGGACGATTCCATGCTTACGGTGAAAACGGATTAAGTATAACGTGGGTGGTACGGTATAGATACGACCATATTTCATATCAAAGAAAGCGTATTTTTTCTCAAGAAAATTAGCCCCTAGATCTTCGTAATGCAAAGTTGCAGGTAATAAACAAAATGTTAACAAAAATAACCGAGTTATTTTTTTTTATAAGTGCAGCAGCCAGGTCATGGTGAAACTTAGAACAGGCTATCATAATTAAATGCGTATACAAAATTTCGTGTCTGTGCTGTTGACCATTGAGGAGTTCCCTTGTTGGAAGCCAACCCTGGGTGCCGCAGTCCTGTCTTGATGAAACTTAGATCGGGCTGTCATAATTGAATGCATATACAAAATTTCGTGACTGTGCTGTTGACCGCTGAGGAGTCCCCTCGTCGGGAGCCAATCCTGGGTATAGAGTCAGGGCATGCTTGCTATATAAAACGCATTGTCATCGGAGCTGAACCAACATGTAAATTTTCAACTTCATATGATAATGTTTGAGGAGTTCCCTCAATTCCTCATGGATCACATCATCAGAACAAAATTTTGATAAAGATGTGACGAATCTGGAAGTACATCCTTTCAAATAAAAAGAATTTTCCAAAGCAATTCATAAATGACGGATTTCTGAGGTAACAAACATTTAAAGAAAAATACGATCGAATTTATAACCTCCTCCTTTTTTTTAGGTCGGTTAAAAATAAATCGGCCGTGGTCTACGATCTATAGGACCTGACAGGAAAACGAAAAGAGCTTTATCATTTGAAGGGCATGTTCACAGCAGACTAAGATGTTAAAATTTCAAATCCACACCATAGCAAAGAAGAGGAAGAAATCAAGAATCACACTCATGAAAGCAAAATGAGAAATATTGTAGAACGGACTAACACGGATATCATATAATATTGCAACGGATAAATAGGTCAATAATTTATCAAAAGAAATACAAACAAAATCAAATAATTTAAAATGTGTGCATAAGGTAAACTTAGTAATATAAATCCACAACATGACAACTCTACGGTTGTGGTAGAAAATTCCCACGCCCACACAACTTCTAACCTCTGCCTTAGAGCCGTCTGTAAATATGATGTCCAAGCCAGGGGACCGGGACGATATAAGGTCAGAAAATACTACATTGTTTAGGGTGGGGACTGCCCTACTGGTTTTTTTATCAAAACTGTTTGAGGGATGATGTACGAAGTAGTAAGTCTGTCGGAGAAGGGAAGGTGAAAGTCTTGCTACTGATCTCTCGGCACCGTAATCGATTTCCGGATCGTAATGGAATGCCGCTTGTTCCAGGTTGACAGGAACACTGCGACGGCGCAATCGGTCATGTTGATTTTGTCGTGATGCTGGCGTTGTGAATGTTGTGAACGAAATTGTTGCATTATCAATGTATTCGCTTGTCGTTCATTTTCAGTCGCTCTCAAACATAATTCGGACATGCCAATACGACTATTTTCATTATCCGTCGCTCGCTGGTCATCAGTGCGCCTTGCACGTGAAGTAAGATCGCCGCGCATTTGACTGACTTCGACGACCTATGTTACCTATTCTCCTCGGCATTATAATGAACACTGTAAAAAGACACGGAATTGTTTTCAGTCACTCAAATCTGTCGAACATTCCTTGAGAACTTAACAATATTGAAATCCTCAGACTAAGGCCAAATTTGTAGTTATGTATAAGCCTGCAAAGTCTATTTACCTTTATATAATGGCTGATCAAAGTGATTTTTTGCAAAATGCAATTAAATTCGCTTGAAACAAATCTATTCTCCAATATCACTACCTTTTTTAAAAGAAAAAACGATGTTAAATGTAATTTCACACAATTTCACACAGTAGCGCGGAATGAATTATGAATGGCGTAGCTGTCAAACAATAGAATCTATTGTTAGAAAATATAGAGAGCGCCATCTATTGAGAGAAATACGAAGTGGCCATCCCTAGAAGTACTAATTTCGATTTTTTCGATTTTTTAGCTGTTCCTTTGGGTTTTTCCTAAATATTTTTTTTTGTAAACCACCCCTGAATCAAGCCAAACAAAATAAAAGAAACATAATTCAAATCGGTCGTGTCATTTCCGAGATCCTGCGAGACTAACGCACGGCGATTCATTTTTATATATAAGGTTATATGAACATTGTATATAAATTCTATTTTCTACGCAAACTCTGAATAAACAAAATCGAAAATAAAAACAATATCGCGGGTTTTATTAATAAAGAAACCAACACAAGCGAAAATCAAATCCGAACTCACAGATTAAAATGACTGACTCCCTCTATATTATTTATTTTCCGTTCATAATGACATCTCATCATCGTTTTTATCATTCATAGGTAATAAATAACATCTCATTATGGCAAGTCTCATCGAATCTCGCAGATCGACGAACTTACCCAACCGTGTGCTTACATTTTGTGGCGCCCAAAAATCCCATCGGAATGGGGATGCATTAGGCATGTAACCATCCGGAAATATTCGCCTGCACCGCTCACAAAGCGACCCGGAGACTGATAAATCGACGCCATCCTTTCCGTCCGCCCTCCGCACTTATTTTCCCGCCCATCGCATATGGGCGGCGTAGAAATGCCGATTTACATCATGAATATACTCTCACTTTTCAATTTTATATTTTTTGTTTATTTAATCTATCCGTCCTATATAACCTGTTTATTTAACCTATCTATAGAGACATGCAAGTAATTCGCATGAGGTTTAGACTACAACTGTCAACCTGGAACTGACAAAACTGCATAGATAATAGGGGTTAATATATCAATTAATGAAATATATATATTTCATACAAAGTTTTGGCCTTAAATTTTCTTTATAGAACAGCAACTTTATAGGCAAGGCCCCAATATTAGGATTTCGATGTCCCAATAACATGGAAAAAATATAATTGAAAAAGGATTCGTATTCGATAATGTATAAAATGATTTTTGAATTATTTGAATACAAATGTATCATGGTCCTTAAAGGGTTAACAGATTTTAAAAATTCTGGTAATTAACAAAATAACTGAATCATCTCGAGACAGTCGATCACATTTCTGTTATTAACTATTCTATTTCAGCCGCTAAATAATAGCATTATATGCATCGTCGATTTCCCAGTAATTATTATCTATACTAGCAGATTTATTGCCATCCAATGCACAATCCTTGGCCAGCTAGGCTGGTTCCCCACCCCTTGCTTTGTAGCTCTTGCCACCCCGCCACCACCTTACCTCCTCATCGCCATTTCCTCCTCCACAGACCGGAACGAGATGGCGGTAGGCAACTTATTGAATAGCATAAGATTCAGAGCACTTGGGCGGACACACGTCGAGCTGCCACGGAATTTGATAGAGAAGTTTCGAGAGAGAGTTGCCATTGTTGAAGCAGGCGAAGGCGAGCATACCGCACGTACCGCACAGCGCGGTATCGGTATCGATTCTGACCGGCCAATAATGATCGTTCGCCTAGGTAACTTTGGCTTGGCACCGGCTTCGCACAGGCAGCGATACAAAGTGGGCTTATTTATATAGTCTTTGATAATCAGAGGCAAGGCATTTCAACCTCTTTAATGAGAACTCAGAGAGTCATTTTTTTATGTATTTATTTATTTGGTAATTTATCTGCAGTAAATGGACACATCTCGTTTCCACGGACGCCATCACAAAGAGGTTTTTCTCCACAACCTGACCCGACTGTAGCTGGCCAGCCCTCTGATGCGTCCTGTGATCCCAAAACTTGGAAGTCGTTAGGCGGTGGCGCCTTTTAACTGCATGTTTGCACTTCCCGGTTATAGTTTTTATAGGAGGCTGTGGCGCCCTATGCTTTCATAAGCAATATAAACATACGATTTTCATCTTTTTCCGTTTCTCCAATACGATAGCGATTTCTATATAGATCTCTCATAACATAACGATTCACATACAACTGGGAAACGTTGAAACAATTACAATGTCATAGCCGAGAATTCAGTAGCAAAAAACTGATAATATTTTATGCCAGAAACTGTTGCCAGTGATCCTATTTTAATGACGCCTATCAAGGCAATAGCCTTTTCTAAGGGAGACGTTTAAACTGTTGTAAATATATTATAAACCAATAATAACACTAAGTAATGAAGAATATAGAAGATTTGGAGGAATTTATACATTAAGACCTATTATTACTAATTCTTACTAGCTGGAAAATTGAATATAAAATTCATAATATGAAAAAGAAATTGATAATATAAAATTGTTAACCTTAACATAATCATAAAAATATGCACAATTAGCTAGTATTTAGATAATCATAATTGCTTAAAAAGTTAGATATTCAAACCTAATTATAAAAATAAAAAATAGATAAAAAACAAATAACATGGGAATTAAAATACAAGATTAAATAAAAGATATAAAATTATTAAGCATAGCCTAATCATAATATTCCAATTACTTGATGAGTTGGTTGCAGTTGATGTGCATGTGTTAAATGTTTTAAATTGTATTAGTCCAACGGCAGCACAAAAAGTGCAATAGCTGATACTTTCAGATCAGACAGTATTTTGACCATAGACTGCTGGGGTAGAGTCAACAGGCTAGACTTTGGAACACCTGGCGCTAGCGTACTAGGAAAGGTGACATTTTAATTAGCATCCTCAAAGTGTTTTGCAAAAGCTGAAAATTCATCAGTAGGCAATGGATGCAATACAGAACTCGGAACAAATGATCAGACTGCTTAACAGTAGAATGCATGGCTTCAGCATTACTTCAAACATGTTACAAAAATAAAGTTGATTATATTGCGCGACACATTAGACCGATGCGTAAGTTACCGACAAATACGTACCCGTGAATTTGCAGAGACCATTTTGTGACATGTATGAAGTAATGCTAACAACACGCGTCCTGTTGCGAAGCTGTTTGACCATTTGTTTTGGGGTCTTTATTGCATCCGCAGTCTACTAATGAATATTCAGCTTTTTCGAAACATTTTTGGGGTACTAATTAAAATTACACCTTTCCTAGTCCCGGAATCCAGCGCCAGGTGCCCCGGAATCTGGCCTGCTGACTACCCCGGCATTATAATAATATGGTCAAAATACTGTCTGATCTGAAAGTATTAGCTTTTACAAAACTTGCACTTTTTGTCGCTGGCTTTCTAACTATATCAATATATTACGCAATACTCAACTCAACTAAAGCTTTGTTTGTTTATTCTTATTACACGAATCGACGTTTACCTAGTCGTCGTATGAATCATAACAATTTCGCTACGAATCATAACAAAAACAAATCATAGCATACATCGGCAAATCAACATGTGTGGGAGTGTTTCTGCCCTGTATATCTTATTAATATATTACTACCTCATATATACCGTATTACTACTGCATATATACCATATTAATACCTCATATATACCGATGTACCTATTCACTTTAAAACAATAATAACAGCAAAAACACTATCAAAACAATATTAAGCCAATATTCATAAACTTATAGTTAACAGCTGGAACTGAGAAGGTAAACATAAAAGCGAATCAATAAACATATGAAGTTACACTCCTAAAATAAGGGGGAAGAAGAGTGCTTGCACGACTTCTATCTTGGTTGGAATAAAACATACAAACAAGCAAATATATAATATTCAAAATAATTAATGATACAATAGTAAACTATTTTATTTATAATTGTTTTTATTACGGTTTCTTTTGATATTTGTAGTTTATGTATTTATCCATATATATATATATGTATATATATATATATATATATATATATATATATATATATATATATATATATATATATATATATATATATATATATATATATATATATATATATATATATATATATATATATATATATATATATATATATATATATATATATATATATATATATATATATATACATGTATATTTCCGAAATGTACTCAATCAGACCTTTTATTTGACAATAAACACGATATATTTATATTTATTGACATTTGAACATTTGGACATTTAGGCAACTATTTACTTGATATTTGGAATGTGCCGTATGACAGTTAATGTGCCGTATGACACTCGAAATGACATAACGATTCTAACCTTACTACACACTTGTAAAGCGTTAGAAGTTATGGTGAAATAAAGAAACGGAAAACATACAGAGATGAACCCTGAACACATTACACTCCTTTTTAACACGCTTTTATTAGGTCGACCTGTATGTAACTAACTATGTAATGGAATCTAAGGTAACTAATTTAACCATCTTCCAAGGATCACAATACAATAATATGGTACTCTCGAACTGATCTGATGGTGGAGTCGGAAGATATGAACTGGAACTTCATGATGGAACATCGAATCATAGCTGTGTTTGGACTTGTTAGAAAAGTCTTGGAATGAACTTTGACCACGATTAGGTTTCAAGTTCTGATGATGAAGCCGGAAGATAGGCACTGGCATTACATGATGGAATATCGTATCATAGACGTGTATATGTGAATATCGTATCATATCCTAAAAGCGTGTTTTTAGTGTTCTTTTTCAAACTATTAATTTATTTGTTGATCAGTTGTTGACAGTTGCGAATGCGATATCTGATAAAGAAATGTAGGTAAATATCCATTTCTCGGCTACTTCTGTTACGTAATCTTGGAAGATATCAGTACAGACTAAACTAATACTATAATAGTTTAAGTTTGAATTAAATAAAAGTGCCCTGTTTCCATTTATCTACATATACCGCAATGTTTCCGTCACGCACGTTTTGTCTGTCTCGACGTCTCCGGACGTATCACTCCCTGGGGAAAAATAGCTTTTCTAAAATCGCATTAAAGCTCTCGCGATTTCGAGAAGGGCGACTTTGCAGGGATTACGTAGCTACGATCCTCACACCCTGATATTAAAACAAAAAAATCAGGAGTTTCGTCGTCTTATTTAAAGCTGGTCCTACGTATATGGATAGAATTAATGACAACGGAGAATGACATTAACTTAAAGGGCGTGTACATAATATATGAAAGGAATAAGAAAACTTGATGTTAGTAGAAATATTTGGTAACAGTTACTGTTCTTGACTTTAGTAGCAGTTTAGTAGTAGGTATTTCTTCGTCCGTTAGGTACGTAGGCTGCGTAATGGTTGCTACACTATAACAATGCTTTTTAGCCAGTATATTTTCTATAAAAGTTCATATGTATATTAACATTATAAATACATTGTGATGTATATTATATACATTTATACTATACTTTTACATTTTATTATTACCTTATCGTATTATTTATATTAATTTATTATTTGTGCACGTTTATGTATGTATATATGTATGTATATTATATAACATCATATATCTTAAATACATCTACATAACTATCATAATATGGCTTCCCTATCCCTTTCCCCTTACTTAAACCTGCATTTTTTTCATAGATCATTGCGCTGTAACAAAAGACTTAGTTTAATTGTGAAAACTTTTAATTGGCCTTAGATTTGTATATGTGTTAGCATAGGTATAAAACGCTGTAAGATTTCCGAAAAATAAAATAAAATAAAATAAATAAAATATGCGGCTTCTGCAATAGTAGTTGAATTATGAAGGTTGTAGTTAAAGAGCCGTTAATAGGGGAGTTTTAATACGCGGACCAGTCAATGTTGTCACATGTCGAGATATTATAAAACGTAGTGTTACGCTTAAATCAACTTAGTATAGTCTAAAGGGATCTAAAGTCGTAAGTCCTGATATTTAAAAAATAATGATTTAGTGTTGACCTCTCGTTGTTTAAAAAAGCACATAAATATAATTGTGATTTAGACCAGAAAAATATATCCTTTTATTTGATATTTGATACAGAGGCTATACAACAAACCATGATTTTTATTATGCCTATGTTTAGTATCTACAACGTTTAACTCCCGTCGACGATACTCTTCCACGGTCAACAGCAGAGACACACAATTTTGTATACGCATTCAAGTATAATATCCCGTTCTAAATGTCACCATGACATGGCTGCTGCACTCAGGGTTGGCTCCCGACGAGGGGACCCCTCAGCGGTCAATAGCACAAAAACGAAATTTTGTATACCTACGTATTCAATTATGATAGCCCGTTCTAAGTTTCGCCGCGTTAGGGCTAAGTTCCACCACGGCTGCTGCACCCAGGGTTAGTTCGGGACAGAGCATTTTAATAAAAGCTTGTTTTAAAAACTGTGTTTTTACTATTAACTTATAACAAGATTGTATTTACCTCTCAATGTTCGTTAGTTTGTTAGTTTGTTTAAGTCAAATCTTGGAAGCTGAATTAGAACCATTTCCCCTTATCCTATGCAGTTGGGATTTTACATGTTGGTTAGGTTCCGATGACAATGCATTTTTATGGTGAGGTTATGATGACCTGATTCTACGCCCAAGAACGGCTCCCGACGAGAATACTCTTACACTGTCAACAGCACAGACACACAATATACGGCACCCAGGGTTAGTTCCCGACAAGGGAACTCCTCAACGGTCAATAGCACAGAAACTAAATTTTGTATACGGGTTCAATTATGATAGCTCGTTCCAAGTTTCACCGATAGGGCTGCTGCACTCAGGGTTGGCTTCCAATGAGGGGACTCCTCAACGGTCAACACCACAAACAAGAAATTCTATATAGCCCGTTGTATGTTCCACTATGACATGGCTGCTGCACCGAAGGTTGGCTAGAAATCAGAGCATTTTAATATAAGCTTGTTTTTAAAAACATTATAACCCGTTATTTATCAGTCCTTGGACATTAATTATTATTTTTGTTTTAAATTATTAGTAAGTGAATGTTTAGCGACTTTAAATCGTAAATTAGAACACATATAAACTTATCAAAAACGAAGGGTTGTAATTATGATGAAAGGTTTGATATTCAATTTAAAAAAATCCTAAAATTATTGGTTTTATTTATTCTCGTTATCAACTGGTAACTATTAAATTAATTTTAAACTTTTATAAAAGTATATGTTGTTATTTTTGTTATTATTCTTGTATAAAGTTGGGTAGTGATTCGCCTATTATTATTATTATATATGTTACAATTTTGGACATAATGTATGTTGTTAGTTCTGTTGTATTAAAAAAAACAGCTGTTGACAGATACATTTTCCTCTGACACGTGTCGTCATTCCTTTTATTCTTCAAATGCTTTTTATTAAAACGTCTATTATTCTGAATGCACTTCAATTCGCCGTTTTAAAATTGCTGGGGCGGCCGCTCGTCAAAATAAACAAGTGGCTGCGACAAATAAAAGCCCTCGAATTGGGACAAAATGGGAACAAGTCGCATTAGGCGGGAAGGCCTTGGGGATGCCAGCGGAAAAATAATCTTGTTTGCGAGAAATGTTCTCAAAACAAAGACCGACGACAAGGCGCCGATGATGATATAATTGGCTATAGAGGACGGTCGAATATGTAAAATACCATTTATTTTGTTTGATAAAATAAATCAAAGCTGTTGATGACGGGAGCCATCTCGATCCGGAGCAAAATTGCGGAGTGATGGCTGTGTGCACCCAGGACAATCAGCTCTTTTACATTGAGTTAATTAAAATCGATAGAAACACAACACATTAAATACAAACGGAGCTGCCATGTAATTCATCGACCGGAGTCGGGCCCATATTAATACTATTTTTACACTTCTGGGTGGGGAGCGGTGTATTCCGGACTAACGACCGGCTGTGGTATGTTTAAGACAGCTGTCGTGTCACATGTGAGCGTTCATATTACCACCCATTCACTCCGCCTTTAAAGCAAGGGGGAGTGAATGGCTGGTAATAATAATTTTATAACGTAAAATTTTCAGTAAAGCAATTCAATAGGGTTACCTACTATTTTAAGTATACCCAATTCACATAAGAACATTTCAACAATTTAATAGATTTAAGGAAATGTATACGAATCGCTCTCCCGCTAATTTGGAAATTTTGAAAAAGCGGTCGGCCGTGGACTTCGAGCAATGTGTTGGTTGCGACAAAAATCCGTTTTTTCCTTATTTTTTTACATTTTAATAAGGAGGTACGTTAAAATTATAGTTGCAGTGAATTAAATAGGGTTTTATTAACGGGCATTCATGTTTTTATTTGTCTCGAAACATTTAGCGGTTGTTTATAAATGAACCCGTATACTAGCAATATTTTAGGTTTTTTATGCCTAAACTAGGAGATAAATGCCAAATATAGTTCTTTAGAATTAAAGAGAACTACATTAGCTGAAGTTTTTTAGTTGTTTTATTACAAAATATTCACTGGTTGTTTAGAAATTTAAAACCCAAAATTAGGATATAGACTTAAAACGGGTTTTGGGAGGGATGGGTCTGTACGAGTTTGTTTTACGAAAAAAAATAACAAAGCATTTAAAATGTAATTAAACATCGAATGTGAAGACATACACTTTATAATAATAAGACATTAATAATAGTGTGAGTTGACGGCGTGTCCTTTTCAACGTCGGAGGTCACCAGTGTGAGAATGGCCACCCTTCACTGGACTCCAATTGATTGTGAGCGAAGGGTGGTTCTCATCATGAAGATTTCTCCGTGAATGAAAGTCGTGGATGTCGAAGTAGAAGTGTTTAATCAGAAGGTTGAAGAGAGTTGAGTTGAAGTCGTCAGTTCTTAACGCCTTGAGTGTTAATTCGCCGTTGTGTAGTAGTGTGGACGCGAGGTGAAGCTGTGGTAGTGTGTCGGATGTGTGTAGTCGAGGAGCGAGGCTGGACGATCGCTATCGCAGATAATGCAGGCACTGCTTGTTAACGAAGTGTAGTCGCGATATCTGTAGCCGTGTACTTGTCCGCCAAGGGAATGATTTGTAACCGTGTACTCGTCCACCAAGGGAATGATCTGGTCGCGTACTTGCCCGCCAAGGGAATGATGGCGATCGATTGAAATGTACTACGTTTTATACCGTTTAGCGGTGACGTGAATAGCTAAGAGTGGGATGTACATGTGTATCGATTAGAAGAAATGATATGAGTCATCGCTTGCCTGGGCAATATTTGCCAAATTTAGTTGGAAATTAACTGCAGCTGGCTCGTGTAAGTTTGAGCGAGTCTGCGGTTTTCTATTCTGTGAAATTACTTTTTTGTTGTGGGTATGTGGAGCATCAGAGCTCCAACAGACAGTTATTTTAGTATGCCATTGTAAATATTTTTTATGATTTTTTCTGCAAATACACCCTTTAGACATCATTTTTATTCAGTCCCGGATTAATCCATGTAGGGGCCTTTAGGCGGTCGAAATCTTGGGAGCCCCTTTGTACTTTTCGAAGCTTTCTTTGGACTGTCAAACATTCTGACGTAGATATAGTGTAGAATAGACGTATATAAACGAAACGCGACCGAACCGGAAAAACGGGGTCGATAAATATTTCAGACAGGGTCGATAACATAGCAAAGATAATTAATAAAGAAAATACGTTCGCATAGGCTGGCAGCGGCCAACTGTCGAAAATTCATAAGAATTATAGTCGGATTAAAAATCTTACTAAACATTTTCTCCTTAGAATCACAATTCAATATTTTTTTCTGTCTATTAGAAACAATAATTTTAAAAAATAATATATGAATGGTCCCTTGTAGCGGGGCCCTAAAAGGCATAGGGCCCATTGGCCGGTGCCTACTTTGCCTATTGGATAATCCAGCACTGTGCTTATTAATTAATTTTAAAAAACTAAACGCAAGATACTCAGTACCTACAGGCCTGTGAAGTCCCGCTGACAAAATGGATTGAGACTAGAAAGTGATTAAAGTACATTCGTCGTGTCTTCATTTGAGGAGAGAGCTCGGCGCGTGCCTCTTCCGTATCTTCAAATGAGGCCAATCAGAATACGGGGCACGTTTTTTTCCGGGCACAATTGAGCAATAAACGAACAATAACGGCGATTCAATGGTGATAAAGAGATTCGCCCGATTGGCGGAGAGGGGGAGGGGAAGGCGTCGCGGCGCCCACGACGCCACTCTATCCTATTATCGTCAGATTTTAAAAGCTGTCGCGTTCCGATAAGTTTCGGGTGATTACGATAAACGAGCGGAAATTTGCGCGTGCTTTAAAAGATTACCCGCGCTTTTTTGCGAGCGCAAAACAATGTCGTAAAAATAAACGAACTGATACACGCTCTACTAATATTTGGAAGGAAACTCCGGTTTTACCACTATTTTTTAATATTGGTATTTCATGAGATAAATGAGTATCTTGAATTTAATTCTTCACCTGCGGCTGCATCTCCGATTTATAACTGAAATTCATCAATATGGATTTTCTTGTTTATAATTTTGAAACAATTATCATAGCAGGATTTTTGGTCTACCGAATTTATTCAAACATGAAGGTAGATAGGAGTGCCATATGTAGGATTGTTGACACAAATATTAGCACAAATGTACCTTTTTACCAAATTTCTGCTCCTTCTCCCATAGTTCATACAAACCGTTAATACCTTTCAAATTCCTTATGGAATTAAAGCAGTCTTCCATGAATTATGCATGCATGCATACATGAAATATTTGATTGTTTAAAAATAAACGGTCTTCACCCCAAGACTCTTCCGGCAACTAGACAAGAAGGTCAAGTTATTCAATTTAAAAATCAAGATAGCAGTTCAATATTTCAAGAGACAAAGTCCAAGTCCAATATTTCGAGATTGAAGTATGACTAGCGCGCCCTCTTGTGGACCGATTTCAACCACAAACTTTTGAATTCTTGCCATGACCAAATGATGCCTGCATGCCAAATGTCAGCTCAATCAGATGAATTGTTTGGCCGCTATCGTGGAGGAATACACACATACACACACAGACAGACAGACACACAGCCAGATAGACATACTTCAGTCTGGAAATGGTCTTCGTCTCAGGGGGCTCAAAATAGATATTTCAGTTTTCATCTCGAAAATATGTTCTAGCTTGTTCCCAATACCTTCCCACCTCGTCGGTTTGTGGGCAGAAAAGTAATGAATACAGGAAAACTTTAAAAGTGAGTTGGCAATTAAAACTGGGCCAATGGCTGCTTTTAGCAGACACGCTTTATCTGATGCGAAATTGTCGTTTACTCAAGGACAAGTGGATGTTCATGGTGCTCTTATGACCCAATGACAAAACTATAAACAAGGATGTTGAAAATGTATGGCAGTATTACATTTTAAGAGCACACTGGCGGCGGTAAAGGTGGGTATCCATTAGGCTCGCGCACCAACTCTGCTCCGCGCACCTGCAACTACTCCAGTAGTGGAGCGTGCAACGTTGCACGCTCCGCGGCAAGCGTTCCAAGCGGTGCACGCGGTGGCGGTAAATGCGCGAACACAAAGTGGTACGCAGTGCGTTCGTGGACGCGAGCAAAGCAAGATGTTGGTGGCTACGTCTCGAGCATCACGTTCGGTGTCCAGTAAACGCGAATCCATCGCTACGGACTGGACCGAGGAGAAATGTCTAGCTCTAATCTAGGAGTAGGTACAGGAATTATACAGTGCTGTGGGATCCGAAGGATGAGAAATTTAAAAATACATTCTGGCGATGACATGTTCGCTTAACGTTCGAATGAAAACTGCGGAGCACTTTCCTTGCACTTGTTCTTGGGTTGATGCGCGCACCGTCTCCATTTGAACAGTTGCAGATGCGCGGAGCAGAGTTGATGTGCGAACTTAATGGATACCCACCTTAATGCGTTACCATGTTCTTCTGATACTAGGGGGAACTCAATCCTTCAATTAATTAATTAACCGCTGGAATGCTAATACCACCGATCGGTAGTTTTTCCGTTGTGATAACTTGCGGACGGCCGATCTCCGTATTTAAGCAATTATATAATTATATGCGAAAAAGTCGCTTTAATTGAATAAGCCACCTTTATACATTAGTATGCGTACACTAACAACCCCCCTACAAAGAAATTTTCAGGGGTTGAAAACATGCTGTCGTGAGTGTTATTCCCATGGATAGTTTTCTAAGGCTTAATCGACAATTTTTCACTCTATTGTTAAATATTAAATTAATAAATTTAAGTATCTAACGTCGCGTCATTACACGATTATTATGCTACCTGTTGTCAACTGTTTGCACTAATCAGCCTGTAATGTAATAAAACTAATGTAAATAAAACTACAACTGCTCGCTTTTGTATAACTGCACCATAAAATCGCCTATCATAATCTGTTACTGGTTCGCTCCCACCAACTTTCAACGATAAGGTGGGCCTGAGTCGAGGCAAGGTAGGCGCCCACGGCGGAGCCTAGAGAGATATAAAGAAAAATTGCACGCATAAATCACATGGCTGCGGGGCGACTGTTTGTTGTTTGTCTCCGAGGTGATCGCCGCTACAGTTCCATCGGCATGATAGGAAAGTGATGGGGGAGGGAAAGAGCCAGTTTGGGATTTACTGACATGTCATCGGATGGGGTGCGTTTAAAAAGAATAGTCACAATGGCGGTGAACGTCAAAATAAATATTTATTTTAACCTCGAATTTTACCATACCACACTGAGAAAAATATTGGATTTCTTCCTATATTACTGTTTTCTATTATGGGAGCTAATGGGCCCTTGCTGAGTTGGCCACAAATGGAACTTTGTTGAAACTCCATTACTCGATTATATGTTTCACCATGCTCCGTACGGGTAAATCGAAAATAACGGAGTAATGTAGCTTCAACATGATTATTGTAACTTACTAAAATTTTACGTATATAATAACATTCTGCCATGGTAAAATCAAGATACGTAAGCCGTTTATTTAATCGAAGAAATGTCTTACAGGTCCTAACATTATGATAAAATATTCAAAGCAGTTTGATTTTATAGGATATAAGTTTTAGCTTACGTATTATACACAGTGTAATTGAAAAAACGCTAACGCCGGGCAGAACCGATTTTGTAATGCATGAACATGCTGAGAGCTGCGGCGCAGTCTATCCTGCTCTACGCCTCATTTGCCGGCACGGATTTCTGCGCGACGCGTGTACGTCGAAACGTGTTTTTAGCTAATTATTTTAATTAAATTTTAATGTAATTAAATTTATCAATTGTTTGTCAGATAACTCTCTCGACAGTACAAATTCTTCATAAGTAAAGGGTTTTTTTATTTTCAGATAATCACTTTCTAAATAGTTTTTCTACGCTTTGACAGATTGTAAAGTAGCAACAATTCATTAATTTCATAATCAGACTCTGACTCTGAAGTCATTTTTCTCGCAAAACTCGAAAACTGTATATTCTTTGTGCTAGCTAGGACGCAAATAAATGTATCTGTGTTATTTAGCTGCGTCGTAGCATACGCTTGCTGCTTACGTCTGCCTCAACTGCTCTGCTTTGCAAAATCTGTACTATGCTGTGCTGCGTCACCTGCGTCTCAGCATATACTTAGCCTGCAAGTGAAGTGTAGTTACCATGCCCGTGACACGTAGTTACCGTGTCACGGGCATGCGAACAATAACAAAAGAAATATTCTATTTTATAAATATCCGTATTTGAAATCCACAAGTAAATTGGGCACCCCTTTTATTTTATGCCGCCGTATTTTCGAATGAGATATTTTTCCCCTTTATCCCTCCCACTATATTACCAATTGCCGTTATAAATCGCGATAGCTCGGCGAGACATTCAGACACAAACGATCTAGCCAAAAAATACCAGACCAAAAAAGTTTCAATTCAATTATCCAATGTTCAATTTTAAATAAATTTCAGTAGCAGCGCCATTATTTGACCAATTGTAAACTATCAATTAGCTGAGAGTGGAACGTAGATGTTAAATTGAGTTATCGAATAGGGACTTGCATTAGTAGATTAAGGCACTATTCCGAGGTCGACTACTTTTTCATAGAGTTGTTTATGATTGGTAGTATATGTAAAGTTTGGCCTATTAGAGATGGTTTTTCTTGTGGAACTTCGAAGATCATGATGTGTCATACATTGTTTCGATGTTTTCATCCTGTCTGATCTCGTTACATACAATTGGGGTTCAATTGTACGTAACGAGATAAATGGCGCGTTTTTTTTCGAATTTCAAGGAGAAGATTCCTAAATACAAAACGACAGACATTAAGAGATCGTGGGCAGTGGCATTTATTTATTTTTTTGTTTAGTTAGATCTAAACAAATATACCGTAATATTTATATAAAACATAGCTTGTGTTGCTCCTGACTAGGCAGAGCCTGTTTTAACTTCCAAATAAAATTTCGGAATTAAATTAGGTTAAAAATTAAACGTCGGTCGGTTATGATTTCACAACTATAAATAAGTAATAATTAATAATAGATAATAACAAATAAAAATACTGATAATTTATAATACGTATATAAGTACTTTATAAAAATATATATAAGTATATTTTCCTTGTCTCTCTTCTGCCAAGGTTAATTAACCATAATGTAAGATGATCATTTAAGGCGATAAAAAGACAAATTTCACCTATCTTGTCAGAGTTCTATCTAGCTAGAAAATATCTAAAAACTTGTGACCTTCCGTTAGCAGTCTGCTCTCTGCAACGCATACAGTGCTTCTGTAACGGGCATAACATTTAATAATAAGAAATAATGAAAATAGATTGAAGAAATGCAATCAGTGATCGATATTAATTAAATACTCGTGGAAGTCAAGGTAGAGCAAGGTTTGGGGGAAAGTATTCAAACGACAATGAAAGTTTTCATATTCATATATTAAAAAAAAAATCGTTTGTACTTCAAAATGATGATTCGTGCCCGTAACTTTAAAACGGACATTACACAATAATACTTAAATATTTCAAAATGCAACGCCTGTCTATTTATCTGTCTGTCTATGTGTGAATAACTCGAGAACAACTGAACTGATTTTAATTGGGTTTTCAAAGACGGCATCGCTATGACCCGCCGTTATATTTATTTCTTTTTATGTATATACATACTTGTACAAAGAAGTTACATTGTTATTAAAGTAAAGAAATTACAAATTGTAAAAAACAGCTTAATAAGGGCTTCTGTATTTTTAAAAGTTGATCTAAAACTTGCTTAGTGCAGGCACCCCATGCAATTATATAAACTGCTATACAGTATGGTGACAATAGACTCAGCGTCTAAGGGCCTAACTCAAAGTTCCTAGTCGTCTTGTCCAATAACTTAGCATTTAAAAAACTTGCGCAGTGATTACATTAATATTTCATACAATTTCATAATCTTATGTTTAGGTAAAAGCAGCGGGGGCGGCTTGGTCACAACGGACCGCCCAAACAAAGGACTAGATGTAATTAATGGCCATTCGAAAAATTCATAACGCCTTCCGGCGTCTGCCTTTACGCCACCTCTGAGGGCAGTTGTACCTTTTTAACTCTCACTCGTGGGAAATTCCGTCATGTAACTGATGACTGTTTTCCCCCGCCGCGTCTCAAATCAGCGCATCCCAACATTTTTTGGAGTATACTCCTTAAGAATCGATTTCATTTAAAGCCCCAGGTATGAGAATTTGATGGTTAGTAAAAACGAAAGTAAACATAAAGCGTTTCGTTTAATGTCAGTAAAGTTCGAAAATTGAAAATAGTGCCACAATACCCAGCAGGAGACCATAACTTCGATGAAATTTGCCAGCTTTCGAGCCAACCCATATTGACCATACATTTGTCGAATGATGAAATGAGACTGATATGAAATCAGCATATTGCAATCTGAGAGAATCCAGTTGCGCGTCAGAGCTGACACGAACCTTTATTTTCACGACACAATCAAAGTCAAAGTCAAAGTCGAAATCGAAGTCAAAGTCGATGCCGACGTCGAAGTCGAAGTCGAAGTCGACATCGACGTCGACGTCAAAGTCAATCAATCAGCAAATAACTTCAACGCCATTTTCGTCAAAATCAAAATCATAATCGTAGAAATCGAAATCTAAATTAAATCAGACCATACCAGACCAGACCAGACCAGACCAGATCAGATCAATCACTCAAGCAAGCAAGCAATTTTATATGATTAAAAGTCTATTCATGCTTTCATTAGGAGATGCGTTTATTTATCGCATTTGCCTATTGTATATTCAATGAAAATAGCACTTGAAGAGTAAACTCAATTCGCGCGTCGGAGCTGACGCGCACATTCTTTTTGATATAATGAGAAGGTAATTAATGTTCCAATACCTGTCGAAGTCGTAAGCGACAAAATTTATATAGGCCAAAAATCGTGCTGGGTAGCGAAAACTAAACGGCAGAGATCGAAAGACGTAGTCCCCAAGCCTGGGCAGTTTTTTTTCGCCATTATGCGTGCACAACTTCCGATAAAACTGACAAATCGGAGCAATGTTTCTTGACTGCCTTCTTTACTCACGGGTCAGATACCTTGACTTCTATTCACAGTTGGCCAAGATTAGAGTCGTACCAAGAACAATGGAACGAATCATCCTCAGAATCAGCTGCGCGACCGAAAACTCAGCGAATATATCGGAATTAAAAGCAATGTTAAAAACGCGGTGGAAACCATTGCACGTGGATGCATTTCCATATATTGGGTAGAGATCACGCTTTAATATGGGACCACGATGCCACCTTACTCTGTGCTGGGTGAATGATGCCAGACGGCACAGAGGACGAGACTGGATAAGGAGGCCTCAAGATCGGCTAACGTGGAAGACATTGGAGAAGGCCAGTAATGACCAAGAAGTTAATGATACCAAGAAGCGATACACCAGACAAATCAGATCATGGGACTGTGAGGGACCACCCCTCACTAGACTCCAAGTTATTAGGTGTGAGGTGGTGGTGTCAACTTGCGGGTTATCTCCGTATTAAAAGTCGATTTAAAGTGTATCAGAAGGCATTTATTGAGAGTTCGATATTGCCAGTTTGTAACGCTTCCCGAATAGGATATATATTGACGCGAATGTAATGGCTATCTGCCTGAAGTTACGAGGGTGTGTGGATAAGGATTGTACTTGTGCTCCTAGTATCTCGTACTGGGCACGGCTCGAGTCTGCGGGAATGCAGACTGATGCGTCTCTCCTCGATAGGGAAAGGAAGGAAAGGTAACCAAGAAGCCGGACCCGTAGACTCACCTCGTGAGAGTGGTACCGGGTATGCCGTCGCTGTCTTGGTGGCCGTGATCACTCGAGGAATGATACTTTGGTCGTATTTTCGCCAGTTTATATAGGCCGAAAAATGATGCAATCCAAAATATTCCGAGCAAAAGTTTTGGTTAATCGTGCTGATTCATCGCTGTACGAGGTAGAATAATGGCTGAATTTGTGTCAGTGCATTTCACTGGAAATCAATGCATTTGTTAATTGCATGACAGATCGCCATCCAGGCAAAATACTACTGGCTTTTTGAACTCGCTATACACTACTATACATGATTACATAGCTTCCAATATTCATATGCAAAACTACATCTTGGCAGGTGATATTAACATATCAACTATGGGACACAAACACTCTCAATCAGATGATTATGAAACGATTTTATCAGAGCTAGGATTTTTGTCAACTATAAATATTGCAACGAGAGAGACAGACCAGGTTAAAACATGTTTGGACCACATTTACGTTCGTTCAACGTATAAACCGACCTCAGCCGTTATAAATACGTCAATAACCGACCACTACTGTACATTATTGGGACTGGAAGGTAGACGTCAGGAAAAACAGCGACAAAACTCAGAAGTGAAAATCATAGACTATCCTAAATTATTATTAGACTTGAATTCTGAAACTTGGACGAGCATATATAAAACAGTAGATGCAAACAATGCACTTGACAATTTTGTTCATATATTTAGAGAACACATAAACAATAACACCTACGTTAAACAGGTTAAGAGAAAATACAAACGACTTAAACCATGGATAACAGACGGACTTATAAATTGTATCAGGAGACGCGACAAACTTCACCAACAGACACGCAGATTTCCACAGAACGAAGTACTACACACATATTACAAGAAATACAGAAAAATATGCACCGACATCTTAAGAAGGTC
Organism: Micropterix aruncella; assembly: GCA_944548615.1. Taxonomy (NCBI): domain Eukaryota; kingdom Metazoa; phylum Arthropoda; class Insecta; order Lepidoptera; family Micropterigidae; genus Micropterix; species Micropterix aruncella. Next base: position 24,119,954 of record OX155954.1, on the reverse strand, counting down.
AAAAGAGACATATTATCGACAGAAAATAGAACAAAACAATTACAACCCTAAAACGGTATGGTCAGTAGTGAAAGAACTTAGCAACGTAGAGCAAAACAGGACATCGATTGGCGAAATAAATTTGAATGGCTTAAAGTACACTGACAAAACTGACATAGCGAATACGGTTAACAGTTACTTTGTGAACGTGGGAAAGAGACTAGCGATGAAGTTTAAATTAGATAAATTCACTGCACCGGATACAATGGGATCTAACACAACGCTAAAGACAGCACAAAAATTTCGACTCTCGAAACTAACAGAGTTAGACGTATTGACACTAATCAAGGAACTGAAGACTGACACGGCAAGTGGTCCCGATCATATAAGTGCAAAAATGTTGAAAATTGCAGCTAAGGAAATCGCACCACCACTTGTGCATATCTTCAATTGCAGTATCGAACATGGTTTATTCCCAAATCACCTTAAGGAAGCCAATGTGTTGCCGCTCTTCAAAGAGGGTAATAAAACGGAATTGACAAACTACAGACCAATATCTCTACTTAACTCACTTAGCAAAATTATAGAACGACACGTAAAGAAACAACTGACTGACTACCTGGAAACCAATTCACTACTATCGGCAGGACAATACGGCTTTAGGTCAAACATGGGCACCCAAGACGCTATATTAAAAGTGACAAAATTTATTTCAAAAAATGTTGACAGGAACCGAAAATGCCTTGGAGTGTTCCTTGATTTGGCCAAAGCTTTTGACACAGTACATCACATAAAACTATTAGACAAACTACGGCAGATTGATGAGCCCAGAAAGCCCTCATTAGGGTTATTAATAGAAGACCGCTCCGTTTCCCATCCGACCAGTTATTCATAGACTTCAACGTAATGGACATTCGACAGTTGTACATAAGAGCGGTCTTGATGTACTTCCAGAGGAATGACAGGACTGCGACTATTAAACTTCGGGACCACGGACATGACACTAGAAATCGATACAGACAACCGGAGTTAAAAATGAACACGACGTACGGACAAAGACATTATACATTTCTAGCTCCAAAGCTTTACAATATACTGACAATGGACGTTCAAACGACCGACGTACCTTACGCTACGTTTAGAAGAGTGGTGGCAACTTGGCTTTTAAATAAATCTAGGGAAGACTGTGAAAAATTATTAAGGTCTCAGGTGTGATCGTGATATATATTTATTTATATTTTATTAACTCTATTTTATATACCTACTATCATATTATATGTATGAATTTATATATAATATTAGTATATATATATTATATAATATATATTAATAATATTAGTATATATATGTTATATGGTATATATAATATATATTATAATAATATATATCTATATATGGTATATATCATATTTATATGTGTTTATATCTAATATATAAAAAATAATTATTATTCCATATAACTTAGTAGATTGTCATAAAATTTAATTTAGTTTATAATTTTATTGATGTTTTTAAATTTAACTTTAAATTTTAAATTGTACTTAAGTATTAGATAAGATTTGCCCTCTCGTCTCAAAAGAATTCATCGATGTTAGTACCACCTCAACACAGGTTCAGACCTAGTGAGGTGGTAAACCGTTATGTCAAAAGATGAATTTCCTTTCTAAGCTAGGTATAATATATACACTTATTATAAACTGTTTTTTTGTTAGAATAAGGATTTTCTTTGTAATTTGTATCTTGAATTACGGAAATAAATAAATAAATAAATAAAATAAATAAATGTAACGATACTTAAGGGTCGTTACAGGACAAAAGAACGAAGTCAAAATACTAAAATGCCTACAAAACCAGAATTAAATTTTAGTGTACTAAATCCCATATGAATTATAATTGACGATATCCAGCAAGCAAAATTTATCCAAAATCACCTCCAGGACAAATACAAGCGAAATAATACATAACATTTTGTAAAAATATGCAATAAAGGTGCTTTAGAAACGTAGATATTGCTATTAGGTAATAGGCCCATTTATTTATTTGGCGTACAATAAAGTACTTCTTTATCAACAACAATAACAAAGGTGAATAAGTGGATAAGACTTATAATTGGAATTTTATTGGTCACTTTGCAATGAACTACCACTTTATTTATAATTTTTCATTTTATGAAATCCAACAAGAAACAACCTTACTGATTCTAAACATATATGATGTATAATAATTTAAATTTAAGATTCATTTTAATGACCTATCGCTAGACACAAAAGCCGCAAGTAAATATATTATAAATATTAAAAAACACTGCCGTTACAGAAAGTGAACTATTGTATTTATAATTATTTTTATTACATTTTTTTATGAAATATTTGTGGTTGATGTATTTGTTCATGTACATGTATATTTTCGGAATGTACTCAATCAGACCTTTCATTTGACAATTAACACCATATACTTATTTATGTTAATTTGTTGACATTTGGACATTTAGACTGCTTATTTGATATTTGGACAGTTAAGCTACCCTAAGACACTTGGAATGAGATAGCAATTCTAACAGCATTACACATTTCTAAATCGGTTCAGGCGTTTAAAAGTTATTGTGCAATAATCCTGAAAATATATTACACTCTTTTTTATCGGGCAGTCGTATAAAAACTGGATTCTAACCTTTAGATAGATTCTAAAACTACTTAAAACTATCTAAACTAGATTCTAATGCTTTAAAATAATTTTTCATCTACGATTTTTATGTCATCAGAGTTTGAGAATCTCTGGATAAAGGCGGTACTCGAATAGTATCTTCATCTAGCTAAAGGCCACACTAAAAGGACACGAGTTTGCGAGTCCTTTTATTAATTAATAACTAATTTGGAAATATTGCTACCTAGGTACCTACTGCTGTAACCATAATTTTACCTCATTAAATTCTAATTAGTTTTATTGCCGCATTAATCTCAATACTAGAAAATATAATGAATTCAGCATATTGGTTTCAGTTTCAGTATTTTTTTAAGGCGACTAACCCCCAAATGCATGGTTGAATATTTAACCAATTCACCCCTTTTATTTTCATTGGGTTCAATTAATACGTACATAATTAATGATTTAAAAATATATTCCCTCAATTTCCTGCATAATTAATATCCTAATGGTGGGGTCATAAGGTTAGTTAGTGAGAAAGACCGTTTGATTGACAGTGTTGGTAATGGAAATTACGGAGTTTGCGCTGGTTCTTGAAATAAATGAGGTTTCCGAGAGAGTATTTAATTTAAAAGAGTAATTAACTTAATTATTAACTGAATTTTATTTTTATTTTAACTCATAATAATATAAATAGTAATATTATTATAATATTAAAATATAAATAATAATATTATTAATTATTTTACAGAATTTAATTTTATTTAATAAGCGCTTAAATTATAGCTAATGCTCTATGATTAGTGTTACACTCCCCTAATCTCTTTTTAGTAGGTACGTCACCCTGAAAGTTCTTACTGATTCTTTTTCGTATTTTGATAATACATACTCTATAAAATTAGAAACCATGTTATTATGTTTTTTATTTAAAAAAAATATTCGACTAGGTTAAGGCGACTGCCTCGCTCAAATAGTGATTAATTGACATTTTGTAAACAATTTGATGTGACTTCCGCGTGCATTTAAATAATATTAAATATATTATTCTTGTAGAAAATTTCTTAGTCTTTCTTACTAAATTTTTAAATTTTGTTTTTTTCCTAATAACAATAAATATAATCTGAAGACATCACCTTTTTGTAATTCGCAATTATCTTGTAATCTATCGGGGAAACAACTCGAAAATATATTGTTAAAATGTACTAAAAAAATAATTAAAATGTGATGATGCCATAGTTTTTTCATTTACTCCGATTTATTATTTCAAAAACCAAAAATCATGTCATTTATCAATTATTTCATGGGCGACTTCAGAAGACTGTCATCGCAAATAATTGTTTATAAAATACATGCGATGAGCAATAGAAATGTTAAACTTCCTATAAGCGAATCGACTATTAGTACGCGGGCTTAAGAATAAAATAATAAAAAAGGCCAGTTTTGTTATATACACCAAAATAAAAATCCAAAAATAAAAGTCTAAAAAGCCAAAAATGTGCACAGACTGATATTGCTCATTAAACGTGAAAAACACGATGATTCCAGCGGTATATCACACTTATCTTATAAATAAATATTTGGACGTAAATACAATTCTTCTGAAATTGGGCGTGACACTTTTTTTTAAACATAGGAATATCGCATAGGAATATCGCACAAAAATAGTAATATCGCATTATCACATTATCACACTTGGTACGTATTACCAATATAATTTCAAGTTGTTTATCACGACAGAATACAAGAAAAATGCAACCTACAAAAAGGTGATAACATCAGGTTTTATTTATTTTTAATTAAAAAAAATCTAGTTATTGAAATTGTGCATCATAGTACGAAAGTACTGTAAATAACTTTTGCAAGATACATTTTTTAATTATATTCAAGTGCACGAGGGAGACACTTAAAAACGATAACAAAAAAAAAACTTTTTCACCGTATAAAAAAAATATATTTTGCCCGTATTAAAAAATTAAAAACCGCACAAGCAAGCAAATGAATAAGCGAAAACCGCTACAAAATGCGTTGTGGTGTTCTTGAACATAGGAAGGGTTTGGTAGCTAGCGTATGTGAAAACTATTGAATGCGTATTTGTGGAAAACCGGAAGAGCATCTGAATATTGAAAATCATGATTCTGTATTTTGAATATCTCAAGATAACCAAGTTTCATAATAGATTGTAGCATGGCAATATAGACAATGGTTAAGTATACTACCACACTTACTTCTGTTCATATACCTTGACCTGTTTTATCATATACTTCTATTATATGTCGTCTTTATTAGGTGTTGTCCCTCTGAGGGGCACAGGAGAGCCAAGAACGGTCGACAAAGCGAAGAGAGACACTCCTTCGCCCGAGAGGGCAACTGTCAAAGTGACTCGCTCCTTACATATTGTATCGGCCCAGTGCGACGCGCCGCGGATGCACCGTCTACCTAATCACCTCCGCGTATTTACGTCCTCCGGCCACCCTCAGCCGACCGCCCAACGTCGCACCACATCCAGCGTCGAGCCGATGGAGCACTCCCCCGTGACGACGGTCCACGCTACGGCGACAATCCACTTACTGCCCTTGACGTGTCGACGACGCAGCGACTGTAAGAGCAACCGTGGGAAAATCACATATCCGACGAAGGATAGCTAATCTAAGGGGCTAGAGTGAGCTGCAAGGTTTGAGAATCGACAAAATTAAAGACACTTTTTTAAAAGCGTGTTCAGTAATAGCCGATATAGTGATGTAAGGTTTCTCTGATGTCGTGCGTTGTCGATATGATCAGAGTCCAACGTTGTGATTTGTTTCCTTGGCGTAGAACACGCGGTAGGATAAACGCGATGTTTAATGCTTAGACCATTTAATTATTCAAAAGAAGTTAATAGAAGAGATGGCTTATTATTGATAACGTCCGGGAGTTAATGGGCTCTTGCTGAGTTGGCCACGAAGACCCATTCTGTTCAGGGTTGGTCACACTCACGGGTCAACACCCATCCGACGGCCTCCACGCATAAAGTGCGAGCCTGGATAGGACTCTGGCCTTAGGGTAGTTTCCCCTAGGAATCAACCTTCTGGCGCTCCTGGACGGTCTGCGCACCGTGCGGCATAAGCCAATCGATTGCGCACTCTGACTAACAGTCGGGTGAGTCTGGAAGCAGTACTGTTTCCTATAGAGCGGGGGTGGTTGCGGACCTTACAGCGACTGCTCTTGAAACGACCATCGGCTACCCGATCCTGGGTGAACAGCCGGGAAAACGATGCCGTGGTCCGCGATAGATTCGGTATACACCGTTTCACCGCTTCGTAAGGGAGAGGACCGCGCAAGCGACCTCGAACTCGTAACCAATCGAGAAACTGGAGGAATCTGGTCGCAATTGGAAGTAAGGGCGTGAGTGTAAGCCCGCTGAGTAACACTCCTGGCTATCTCGCGGTTAAGGCGTTGGCATCTTACGGATTTGTGGCGGAGCTTGACGGTGGACTGTTTTGTCCAAGTCTTCTACGCTCACTCCAGGGAGATAGAACGACTAATCGTTAAAACTTTCTGAGGTGACGGGTTCGCCCGTTGTAGTTGACATCTAGCAAGATGTACAAAAATGTGAATAAAATTCCGTATATTCATGTTTTTGCTTGATTTCATTTTCCAGAAATCTCCTCCAGACGACCTTAATTAGCTGCGCTCTACTTGCAATTACTAAAACACACACTTTGCTAAGAATAGCTTTTTGGATAGCTGATTAAACTAGCAAGTTTTCCCAGTAACATGCACTCTTGATGTGGCAGGGATTTTTTGAGATAGACTTTTTTTTGAAACATAACATGTACATTAAAAATAAAAAAAGAAATGTTATGGAGCATAAATAAAAATGCTGCAGTTGTTTAGTACTTTCTATTTTTTTCACATGTCTGTTACGAAAATGTCATCAAAATGTCAGTTACGAAAAATATCAACCAAGTGAAACCATTCAATAAATAGTTTTTTTAATTTATGCTTGAATGTAGATTTTTAAATTTAGGCTTAGAATTTCTGAGTTACTGACAAAAAAAATCTTTATAACTATTGATATTTAACCATACATATGGGGTGTCAAATTTGTTGCATTTTGGCTGTCATTATACGTACTGCCAGGAATACGTTTGTTTGCACCGTTCATCTCTTATCCACATTACTAATTCCAATATACAATATACAATTCGATAAAATAATATGGTACCATCAAACTTGTATGATTGTGTGGATGGAAGAAATCCTCAAAAGCTATCTAAGAATGGTTTGTGTCTTAATTTCTCAACGAGTCTTTTGGTTAGTTACTTAGTTGTCAAAACTATTTAATCACTTTTTTATTGCTATACTCACTGCTACAGTATACTTACATTTTTGGACAGCGATATCCATATGGTATGCGTCCCGCGACGGAGCGCTAGAAACACTGAGCCAAAGTTTATCTGAGCCTGAAATTGAATTAAGGCTCAGGACGAGTTACAGTCATACTGGCTGAACGTCGCTCTGTGGGCTGTCGAGAGATAAAGGGAGACGGGCGTACACACACTACACACGATACGCGATACACAGGCGTACGTTGGGCTATATAATGCTCCGTGATGTGGACCCAGGCCAGAGAGAGTTGGACAGAAAGACATACGAAATTCAGACACTGACATGTCCGCATATCTAAACAAAGTTTCGCCACGCGCCCGCGACGGGTTCTTGATCTAAAAGCGTATTGAGAGGCTTCGGGAATATACCCGTATCCTATTGATGGCTATAAACGTATATATGTCATACACAAACACGCGGAAGATATTTCGTTCATAATTGCATAATTGTAGGCACGTGGCAATGAAATAGCTAATGGAATAGCGAAAAAAAGCCTAGAATTATGTAATAGATTTAGAATAGAAAGATATCTGTTGTCCATTTTTGATGACAATATATCACATTTCATTTCACACAATTCCCTGTTATTGTAACTGGTTGATAACTTTCACCTATTTAATAAGTTTTTTAATATTTAATTAATTATTATCATAATTGCAATAGCTTACCTATAATATCAAACAAATGATATTAATTACAATAAAATGAAATGAGTAAGAAATAAAATCATAATAATCAATATCCCAGCAAAATATCTTCCGTTATTAAAACATTGAAATGACCTGAAATAACATGAAATAACAATAATAATAAAAAAACGCTTCATTCGTACGAAAAGGCGAGTTTATTGCCTGCTGGTAATATTTTAGAGCTAACCTATACTATTGTATAAATATTATTTGCGAGTAGATGCTACGTAACTTAACATATAAAGAGTATTAAAAATACAAAAGAAAAGGATAGAAAGAAATATATATTTAACTCTTTGTGGGCACATGATATTACACACCAAAATAATCTAACACCTATAAGGACACTAAGGTTTAAAAAGGGATAGAAGGGGAAGGGAAAAAGAATTGTGGAAGATTTCAAAGGTTCTCTGAGTTTGTTTTTAAACTTGTGATGTTTGGCGTGGTTCTCACATTTTTCGGCAAAGCATTCCAAAGACGGGCTCCATGCACAGTGAAAGGGAATAAAAATAAGTCAGTGCTGGGACTAGGAATAGAGAGTAGCAAGTTATCTTTTGATCTCAGCGGGCGTCCATGAGCCGAAAGTGCAGTAAATCTGCCAGTAAGATAATTGGGAGCGACGCCATTCAAGATTTTGAAAAGCATACAAAGAACTCTCATATCTCTTATATCCCGGGACGATAGCCAGTGAAGTGGTCGACTCCGTGATGTTGAGTCCATGGATATAACGACTGCAGACATTTTGGAGACGCTCAACTTTGGTGGATAACTCCTCTGAGAGGTCGAGAAATGCAACATCTCCATAATCCAGAAAAGGGTGGAGAGCAGACTGACCAATCTTAATCTTGCTCTCCTCCGGGAGGATATTTTTTAGCCTATTCAGCAAATGAAATCTGCTAAAGAGTTTGCGTCACATTTCTCGAATATGTGGCCGCCATGAGAGGTTGTCGTCCATATGGACACCGAGGTTTTTAACCTCAAAACTGAAAGGAAAGGTCCACACCGATGCAGATCAACGACTTCATTTATATTAATCCTCTAGGTAAAATACCTGCTACCAAAGATAATCGCCTGCGCTTTGGTAGGATTTAAGAGCAGTCCATGGTGCTTTCTACCACTCGTTTATAATCGATAGATCTTCATTTACAGAGGCAATTGTTGTATCAGTAGTTGCGGGCGGCCAGTGCCATCTGTTACCGCATACCTATGTCACTGCACACTACTACCTAGGAGACGCGGCTGTGGTTCGTGTCTTTGCTTAGGACGCCGACGTGCACTTCGAGGTTTTTCATTAGATTTTCTCTAGGTGGCGTTATGCTACTACGTAAATGTTTCGATTTTGCTCGGATTACAATGAAATGTTATTTATAGTTATACATTTGAATGTTGTTTACTAAAATAACGCATCTTCCAACATTCATATGATGGTTACTGTGATTCTGGGAAGTTTTGCCGGGAAAGTCTTGGGGTGATTTTTTAATCATCATGAGCGCCTCGCCAAAGCGATGAGACATTTATGCACGGCCAGGCGCCACCCCGTCCTGTTTATGATGACGAAATTGAAACAAACGGTCCCGCAAGTCACACAAAACTATCGCGACGCCCAAGTCAAACAGCGAGGCCGCGATTTCGGAGGCAAGATGGGCGGGTGGCGTGGCCGGCCCGGCGGCGAGGGACACGGGGCGGCAAGGGTGATGGGGGCAGAGTTATTAATCATTTATTCGCATGCAAACAGCAGCTTACTTATCTAACCCCTGACCGGGCTGGCTGTCGACACACGACCGTCTGTTTGGCTTCGGTCGCTTTCGGAGAGCGAATCGCGGGATTATCGTCAAATAATGCTGCGCCTATAATATGAACAGATTTAACGAAATGTACCACGAATGACTTAACCCGTAGTCTCCGGCTGGATCCTAATATGGCCCATACGTGTTTCATAATATTATTATAAAACCACTCGCCGTTGAGGGGTTAAGGTGTATGTTTCTGGGGTCTAATGGGGTTTCTGCCATTTTTATTTATAACTTCGTTCACACGGAAAATACGCATTCTAAAAGAAAATAAAAAAATCGGTTGCGTCACCACAATAAAGACTTTCCCGGCAAGTAGCCAAAGACTGCTTTCATATGAATATTAATTTCATAAATAAAATCGATGACCTTCTCTCGGCCGGTGAACGAACCCCCCCGTTGGGTTCGCGCTCAACCGCCTCAGTCGGTGCGGTTTGTTTCTCTGCTAAGGGCGGGATTGGGCCAAGCGCCAACACATGGCAGCTATATTTGATTAAAATTTATCTCGGAATTTATAGATAATCCAACAAAAAAAAAACAATAATATTTTGGCCTAAGAAGGCATCTGTGTGCAAAAATCTTTAAGTCCAATATTTCTAAATTGACATATCACTAGTGCGCCCCTTAGTGGACCGATTTCAAACAAAACCTTTTCAACCTTTGCCATGACCAAATGATGCCTGTATGCGAAATTTTAGCTCATCGGATGAAGCGTTTTGGAGCTATCGTGGAGGAATATACACACACACACACGGACAGACAAACACACAGACAGACTTCTATCTAGAAATGGTCTTAATCGTCTCAAGCTGCTCAGAATGAATATTTCGGTCATCTCGAAAAAAAATACACGTTCACAATACTTACCCTCCTTGTCGGTTGGTGGGCCGGGAAAGTAAACCAATGAAGAGTAGCTTTATGATCAGTGATAGTTTCCTTGCTCCAACGAGGTGGATGGAGGCAGAAGCCAATCTATCCACCATACGGACAGTTTTAGCGACTACGGTTGTCTTTTCAACTCGAACTTAACAATATTTCAAAAGAATCAAAAGCTTCTATTCATCATCTAAAGCAGCGTTCTTAACCTTTTTGGCTGGCGACCCAAAGTACAAATATATTTGAAGTACGCGACCCTAATCTAATTTTTTATTTTATTTTCCAGTGACAGGTACTAAAATGATATATTATGTAATTTTATAGGATGTAGTTGTAAAATTAGAAATAACAACTTTATTTAAATGTACTGTATTAAAATCAGACAATTCAGCATTTAAACAGTTAAAAAATTTACAGCAAAATAATTAGTGACTACCCTGGTGTTGTATTTTTGAGCACATATCATGTATACGTGGAGTTATGTTTATAGAAAGTGCACATCGCATGTCATGCTGAGGATCCAACCCATTCCTGTACTTATTCTTCAAAACAGCAAGGCATGAAAATCATGCTTCACATAAATAAGTAGTTGGGAATGGTAGCAGGGCTTTTTCAGCTTCATTGCTCAGAACAGGCTTCCCAGATAATTGTGCCCAAAATTTTGTGGGACCCGTTCTGGCAAATCTCTCTTTTAAAACTGCATCACCTTGCATTTCGAGCAATTCTTCTTGTACTCCAGCTGAATCGTTTTCAACGCCTATTACATCTATTTCAAATGGATTTCTTACCCAACTGTATTTCACGATATGGACATTTTGTGGAATATATCTTTCCATTTCATTTTCAAGTTTTCTCAAATGTTCTAAAAAAATAGGCATGGGTCTCCACGAAAATATGGTTGCCATTAAGATCTTCCAAAAACAAGTTTAATGTTGGAAACGCTGCCAATTGACATTGAGCAATTTTATTTTGCCAAAGTTTTATTTTGTTTTTAAAAACAGTATTTTTTTCATAAATATCTACTACAGTGCGATTTTGACCTTGCATTTCTGTGTTCAACTGATTCAAGTGGTGGAAAATATCACCTAAATATGCCAATTTAGCCATCCATTTGTTGTCACTGAAGCGATCAGCACATTCGTGTCTTTTATCTGTCAAAAATATTTCTATTTCTGTTTTAAGAGAAAGAACGCTACCTAGAATCTTTCTGCGAGATAGACAGCGGATATCCGGATGGTATAATAAATTCTGGTATTCTGAACCCATTTCTTCGCACATCAGTCGAAATATCCGAGAGTTCATAGCGCGCGCCTTTATGAAATTTATAATTTGTGTTTCATCCTTTAACACCTGATGTAGATCTGGCTGCATATCACGTGTATCCAAGTTTTCTCGATGTAAAAAGCAGTGTAAAAAACAACCTCTGGATTTCGTTCCTTGACTTTGGCACAAAACCCGATGCGACTTCCTATCATAGCCGGTGCTCCATCTGTACAGACTGCGAGATAATTGTCCCACAGTAATTAGTGTTCCACAAAGAATATATATTCGCAAATCAAAACGAAAAATATTCGCAATTAAAAACGTCAAGTTTTACCACTTCTTTAAAGTCGTTTGGGGGATTTCCGCGGCCCAACCCAATACCTCTCGCGACCCGAATTTGGGTCTCGACCCGAGGTTAAGAATCACTGATCTAAAGAGTCATTTACTAATAAATATTATCCATTCAAAATGTTTTTACAATTCTACATATTTTATCGTTTATTGTAATATGAACTAATATTGAAATATTATTTTGTCAAAGAGAAATAGCGCCCAATCTGAGTATATCTCAGAAATACGTCGTATCAGCCATATAATTAGTTGAGTCTCTCTGTTTTAACATAACAATAATTTGTCCTCGACTGTATAAATATTGTTACTCAAATTTTATTTAAGGTATAAAATCGAAGACTATCGCGGTTGTTTGACATTATAGATAGGATAGAAAACGAATTTACCGCGTGAAATTTGTAGCACCCGACGTTTCGGTGACGTTGCAGCCGCCGTAGTCTACCCTAGACAACGGCGGCTGCAACGTCACCGAAACGTCGGGTGCTACAAATTTCACGCAGTAAATTCGTTTATTTAAGGTAGTCATTCCCTTTAGTACCGACACACTTCTCATAACGGTTTCAACACTGTTAAAAAAACTTATAGAACCGTCTTTGAAGGTTGACTGTAAGCAATTGAATCTTTAGTAAAAATAAATCATTCATTCAGATTTTATTCGCTCATCTATGAAAGTGTCTAACAAAGTCGTCACTCTTAAGGGGCTCTCTAGACGATCAAGCATGCTTGACAAGCTTCGCGTCACGGGCAGGGAGGGGATCGTAAACCGCAGGAAATATGCAAATATTTTTTTGTAATATTTACCAAAAATGCCTAATTTTGTAGTTTATACCAAGGAGTCACCTTAATTAGACGTAATTGGTTGACGAATGACGTGATTCGCTGATGTAAAACTACAAAATTAGGCCTTTTTCGTAAATCTTTAAAAAAAATATTTGCATATTTTCTGCGGTTTACGATCCCTCCCAGCCCGCGACGCGATGCTTGACAAGCATGCTTGATCGTCAAGAGAGCCCCTAATATATTGGCTTTTCTTGATTCGAATCAGGTCTCTTTCAGCGGTATTCTTAACCTGGGGAGTAATAGAAAATCACACGAGTGAAAATCACACATGACTGGGAATCGCAATGAAAATCACACTAGAAAATCACATGACTGGGAAGTAGAAGAAAGTCATATCGTGAACGCAGGCTATCGTGATGAACCACGGAAATGTCAGAAATTCGGGACCCTGCATATCTGCACCCTCACTCAGTTAATACTAATGTAACATTGTTATTTGGGCTTGTCGGGGATGACTACCAGGTCGCGGTTCGCTAGCTACTGATGTTTGACCATCTTTGAAGAAATTGATTGTACCACTTCTTCATCTGTAAGATGCTTTTGGCGTTGTTCAACGAAGTCATTGGGTATGGCCAAGATTTTCATAAAATATATAATAAGTCGTTCATTGTCGTGATTCGAAATGTCGTGTCGTGTTCATTGTCACAGTCGTGATTTAAAATCAATTTCGATAGCCTAACGCTTTCACGCCAGTTCCTGCGCTCTCTATATCACTATACGCTGAAGGATGTTTCTTGTGGTTGATTTGTTTACGAGTATAAAATAAACTTGGATACTTTCTGAAAATACAACGTATTGGCAACAAGCTGTCACCCCTGGCTCCGCACGCGTCAATTCTGTGTGATACGTATTTTGTTTTACGTTCAATAATTTTCAAAGTTTTGATCGAATTTACACATACCCAGTATATCACCTACTCGTCTGTTTTTTTTCTCGTCATTCGGGTAACACAGTCTTCCAAACTAACATTAATTAGAAACTCTATTTGTGTAGGATATATTAAACTAGCGGAAGTGTCCGGAACTTTAATTAGCAATATTCTGCGGTAGCCGTCACAGCAAAGAATGTAAACATTGACTGATGGTGACAAAGTGAACATCTCTCGTCTGCCTAAAGCAAACAGACCCCGGCGAAGTGATGAATGACCGCTCGTTTGGCGGGTATATTTTGATATTTAATAATTTATTAGATGGCGGGCGACCTGAGCGAGATGGTTCATTATCTATGGATTCGTCATTTGGATGTCGTCTTCTAGCTTTTTATATCGCAGTAAAGCAATGATTACTTATACTTAGACGATGAGTTTTTTTTATATTTCATTTTACTGTCGAGCGACCAGGGTCTAGATAATTAGAAAGTGTTGTGACCGATTTTCACGTTTTTCCGTCATTATATCTGTCTCTCAAAAAAATAACCGGTTATTAAAAAAAAGTCTGTATATTTATAGAGTCCTACATACGCAGTAATAGTTGGGGAGCCAGCGACAAAAAAGTGCAAGAGTTTTGTAAAAGCTGATACTTTCCGATCAGACAGTAGTTTGGCCATAGAATGATGTGTAGAGTAAGTATGCCAGACTCCGGGACACCTGGCGCTGGCATACTAAGGAAGGTGTAATTTTAATTAGTACCGACAAAGTGTTTTGGAAAAGCTGAAAATTCATCAGTAGACAGTGGATGCAATAAAGAACTCGAAACAAATAGTCAGGCTGCTTAACAATAGAACTAACTACGCCGGAACGTTCTTATCCTATTTAGCCCTGCAAATAAGCCGGTACATATTAGTCGGTAACTATTACGCATCGGTTTAATATGCTGCGCAATATAACGGACTTCATTTTTGTGACATGTATGGAGTAATGCTGACGTCACCCAATTTTATTGTTAAGCAGTCGACCATTTCTTTCGAGTTCTGTATTGCATCCAATGTCTACTCTTAGATTTTCGAAAACACTTAAAGGGTACTAAATAAAAATACACCTTTCCTAGTACGCCAGCGCCAGGCGTCTCGGATCTGGCCTTCTGACTCTACCCCAGCATTCTATGGCCAAAATACTGTCTGATCTGAAAGTATCAGCTTTTACAAAACTCTTGCACTTTTTAGTCGCTACCTCTTGCGCTATAACTTTCGATGTGAAGCAGTATCTAGTAACAATTAGAGGTCCGACACACTGGGCCTACGTTCGCAATGTACGCAACGCATGATGACATCTGGCTTTGAATTTAGATGGAAGCAGACATGCTTATCCCACGCAAAGTTGCGTAGGATAATTGTGTCTGCTTTCATTCAAATACAAGGGCCAGATGTCATAATGCGTTGCGTACGTTGCGTACGTCAGACCAGTGTCCCGGACCCCTTACTATTACGGCCGATACAACCTTTCCACCTGAGACCGCCATTTATGCCTAAGCCCAAAATTCTGGCACCGGCCACTAGGAATGGCTATAATATTCAACGTCTTACGTACTATCAGTAATACTAATTTTTGATAATACATTTAAGTATAATATATTGAAATGTCAAGACATAGTTTAGACAAATTATTCCATAAATAATCATATCAGACCGCTATGTTCAGCCAAAAGACAACAAACGACATTTGCATATATCTGAGATATTTGCGTTATAATTCTTTCTCGAATTTCTAATATGTATTGTTTGATAATAAAGAAAAAATATAAACAATATACCTTAGCAGAAGCAAACTTATTAACACAATGCTTTAATTAATTTAAAACATGTCACTGTTTTATAGAGGAAATGATAAAAAAAAAGCGTGGTTTTCCGTACTAAGTGACTTTTTGCTGGATGAATCCACCACAGAAATAATAATCTTTTTGAAATGTTTAAGAATAGGTATTTTAATTATTTGATAATGGTATAGAAATGTAATACCTATAACATTTTGGATATAATATTGGAGAATTTTTCTAAACAGTTCACAAATAATAGATTACATTTATTGAAAAATGTTCATCCTGTTGGATGGCTGTTTGTTCAGTAAATGTTGTCAGATTGGGAAATACTTACCATCCAAAAGTAAATGAATAGCTAAATGATAAATTTTGGCTGGCTTTGAAATTTACATAATTACTTTAAGCATAGGTAGTGGGCCCGATTGCGTTTCTTTGTGAACTAAAACTAAAATTAGTCCAAGCAGTTTTAATGCGAAAAAGTGACAACCGGTCATCTCACATTCCGCTCTAGTGTATTGCCCTGTCACGTTCACACGGACTAATTTCCGATTTTAGTTCAAGAAGAAACGCAATCGCCTGGGTGATAATCCCACTACGGGTGAAAGTGCATTTTGAGACTTTTGTCTAAGCATAGACGATACGCGTCCTCTGAAATGTAAGATTACAATTTTTCGAAGAGATTTAGGACACCAGCCATTCAACTGCTAATTCGATATTTCCATAATAATTTCGGACAGTGTTTGAATACAGTGCCGAAATTAAATAAAGCGTCTATTCAGGAAGCTGAAACCGCGGTAATGAGAGCGAGAATCACGAAGCGCCGGAGCATCAGTCACGTAGAGAACGTAGCCGAGCGCCCCAAACCGGTACATATGCTTACAAGTCGCAACGAAACTTTGCCGCGGATACCAATGGCAGAGGCGGGGTACAAAGAGTGAGGGGGGAGCATTAAAACGGGAAACATTGTAATAAATGTAATGCGCTTCCTCGCTCCGAGCGAATCACGTGGCGAGAGACTACACTACGTGCTTCTAATATTGCAACGAATACGAGTTTCGAGAACCTGTGTACTCTTAGTTGTAGACTCGGCACCAACATACTACGCATTTACGGAATTAAATTGCAGATCTAAATAGAACTGCTGCGAACACTCATTGCAATTATTATTAAGCAGACATAAAAGTTCAGCCTTGAGCTCCATAATCCCTTTCCTATCGAGTAACCCAAGAGCATTTGTGAGTTTGTAGATTCGACGTCACAATGTTATAAATTATCTGCCCCCCCAGAAAACAATTTTAATTTTCCCGCGTTCAGTATTGCCACTCGCGAAGTAATTATTGCAGTCAGATAAATTGTCATGTAGCTTTTGCGAACGCTCATCGTGTAATCGTGAGCTCGCTCACGGTTACACGATGTACACGTACAAATGAGCTCGTCCGCTCACCAGTCGTTATTAAACTATCAGCCGGACTAGAAATTTTGTTTTACTCTTTCTTCCGTCGCGCTCTGCTCAGTGAGAACCGGCCATTACCATTCGTCGCAAACGTGGCCAGTCTCTACATCGGACCACACTGCGGTACAGGAGAAATTAATCATCTCCACGGTGGTAACGGTAAAGAGGCAACACAGCGACCTCTAAAAGTTAAAAGACTGAGTGGTAAACATGGTACAAGTAGTAATAGTTCGAATACACTTCCGACCAACTCTTACCCTAGTGGTACAGGCGGCTACCTAGGGTGCAGGCGCATCCCACTCTTTTTTGTTTTTATCAATATTCTCCGGTATAGTGCGCTGCCGCCACGTTAAGTCAACTTTGATGGCAGTCAGTGGCGGTTAGTGCGGCGGTGTATTTTGATGCTGTGTAAAGTCATGGTAGCATTTCTGGGTTAAGACCCAAATGGCTTTATTGTATAAGAATAATAGTAATTACATTTACAGATTCTACTTACTGGAAAAACAAATTTTCAGAGCACCTACACTATTTTCCAGCTTGTTTTCTGTATTACGCGAGGAACTTACTTATTAATAAAACTGTGTCCAGAAACAATACGAATTTCTAGAACAGCAATATTTCTCAAGAGAACTTTAATACATTTATCGAAAACGACAATTTTGAAAAACAGAGTGGTCTGGATCAAGATTCACATACACACGCATGCAGCCTAAGTGCGTCAGTTACAGACAGATACAGCCAGTTACATGCATCAGTTCTGACGCCGAGAACTGACAACCACTGTTTACATACATTCAACTATACAGTCACTCAATCATTTAGGGTGTACGCAAATTATTAAAGTTAGTGGGGGAAAATGCGTCATTTTCGCTAGATAAATTTTTCCACACCACGTAACGTCGTCACGAGTTAGCGACTGACCAACTACTGATTTCGGCGTTTTGACTAGGTCAGTATCGCTAGCGCTTATGTCACAAGGAGAAGGTGTGACTAAAATAAAATATATATCGAAAATATTAGTCGGCACTGACGGGAGAGGGCTGTACCGACCAAATGAATTTACACGATGGCAGTATTGTGTCAGCCCTGACTTGGTTCTATTTGTAAGTCAGTAATTGACTCTAAGTCAGTAAATCAGCCTAATCATATAATACATTTTAACTAACACACGTGCATCCATCCTTATAAACACTCCTTACCACATCCTTACAAACATTTTCTTACCACATCACGCACACCCTAAAACCCATTCATCAAATTAGCTATCATAAAAAAACCTCATTTAATTAGCTATCGTAATACCCTACCTCAAACCATTTTTATTTGTACTTTTTTCTAAGTATAACGAGTTTTTCTAAATTTTTTTATGTAACTCTAATGTTTAAATAATAACATTTGAATGTATAATCGTGAAAAAATATTTCGCTTTATTTTAGGTAATTCCTCAATATTATATTAAAATACTGTGTGACGCAGTATGTTTCTGATAAAATCAAAACAAGGAAGAAGAGGACAAACTCGTCAGTCTTATTCTTCGAGTACGAAAAGCTCTATCGAAAGGTAAAAAGGGCGATACGACATCAAATTCAACTCTTTAATACTGAACGCATTAAATAGACGATTCAAGCAAAGTCGCTAAAATGTTTCAAGCGCTTAAACTTATGACGGTCTTGAAACTGAAAGCAATTATGTCATTTCCTATGCTATGTGTGTGAGTATTTTGATTTATGGACGATCGGGTGAGAAGTTATTGTAGTATTATACTATCTATAATAGACATTGACTTTTGATTGTTTTTATATTAAATGAATCATTTAATTTAAATAGTGAAATAAATCTCATAGCTCAACAACCGTTTTCTTTTTTTAACTCATATAGCGCGCAGATGAAAATGTTATTTTATAACATGTAAATCTGTTTTTTCCACTTTTGTACTTATTGTGATAACGGTCCACCTTAATTCCTAACGACAATTATCACACAGACAGCTGCCTTTGATAACATCACGTGGTAGTGCTCGGCGGTCACCTATTCAATTACTGACAAAGCGTGACACTTCGGTGATCTGACGGCAACCAGTGTTTTAACTTGGCTACGGATGTTACATTCCATTTATCTCCGATTGCCACAAGCTCCAATGTGTATGTCGGCCCACTCTTCATTTTGAACATTTCGACTCTTATACTTTTATCTGTGAACAAAATGGCCATTTATTTTCTAATGAGTTTTTATATTCGTTGGTAAAATTGTGTGGTAATTTTGTTATGAATAATTTGATGAGACAAATTTGAATATAATTTCTTTATGGTAAGAATAAATGCCAATGTAAGTTTGCATGATGTTATGCAGTAATGAGACACTGTAATGCATAGTAATGCATACTGGGCGAAAGTTCGCGATTAGCTATTTCATGCCGCGACCTCTGTCGGTTCCTTCCTTAATTACTTAGCTAGTACCTGAACCCTGGAAGAAGCAGACGGAACTAATAGAGATCGCCGATAAATACCCGACATTCTATTTTTTTGTTATTTTATTTGATTTATTAAAATAGAATTATAAAATAGAATTATAAATATTATTCAATTTCTTTTGTTTATATATTTTATTTATTTTTAGGCTGAGGGTTAACCTAAATTAATTTTGATATGTATTACAATAACATGACCAATTACATGTCAACACCTATTGCATACAAATTAGTTAAGTAATTGTGCCGGCAATATTCAATTATTCCTATTCGCAAATAAAAGATTGAAAAAGAAACTTTTAATTACATACAAGTAAACAAAATGTATGATTATGCAAAAAGTGCAAAAAATGCTATATTTGCAAAAATAGTTTATTAAAGTTATACATTAAAATAGGTGGGAACTTATATCCATCTAACTTTACTGCAATAGAAACTCGTTTTAATTTTATTCCTTTGGTTTATATCTTTTTAATTAAAAATGCGGAGGAACCACATATAGAGTTCGTCGTTTACGTTGTCTGCTATTTTTCTATTTTCCTTGATTACTAAAATGCATGTCTCTCGCTATCTAAGAAAGAATCTTTGTTATTCGTCGATGGTCCAAACACGCTCTGAAAACATTAACATTTCCAAAAATTAAAGTTCTCTACTATAATTTGTCTATTTATAACGATCGAATGGGGATTATATTACAAAAAAATATTGTACGTGTTATGTTTTTATTATGCGGAAGAACTACACTGCTGCTAAGCCCTGTATAGGAAGACAAGCAAAAGTCAGTCGTAAGGTGCACGTGTACCTGTCCGCTGCCAAGTGCGAGCCCCGGCCAAAGTTGGTGGTATTTATGATAGCGAGCTGGCGCTGGCAAACCATAAAACGCAAGCAGCCTCTCTGCAGAGTGCGCCCGTATGCCAGCAGATTATGCAGACCGCCCTCGAATGACTGGAAATCTTGGGAATGTCATAAGAATGCTGTCCGCCCCGAGGAAGTTTGCGCCGTAGCAAATAGTCGTATTTCCGTATCCCGCCGCATTCCCAATACATGCGTCATTATAGCAAGGAATTGCTATTATCCGATTATATATACTATACTACTATATATATATATATATATATATATATATATATATACACAGACTGTATAGTTCATAAGCGCGGAAAATTTAACCACGTATAATGACTATGATATAGATCACAAAATTATTATAATTTTTGAATTTTGAAATTTGATCAAAATTATCTAAAATTAATCATCGTTGTATGTATCCATACCTTTATCAATTTGAATGAATTCATTCATACCGGTAGACTATTCACGCGGTTTTGCCAGTAAGTAATTGGTAAAGCATTTTCACTAGGTTTTTTTTTTTATAATTTTTTTATGGTTTAATCATAACAAAAAAAAAAGATGGCATTGCTATTATTACATAATCAAAGCATAGTCAGAAAAGATTGTACACATATCTATCGTTTTTACAAGACCTTTCTAACAAGTCCAAACACGGCTATGATACGATATTCCATCATGGAATGCCAGTGCCTATCTTCCGGCTTCATCATCAGACCTTGAAACCTAATCGTGGTCAAAGTTCATTCCAAGACTTTTCTAACAAGTCCAAACACAGCTATGATACGATGTTCCATCGTGAAGTTCCAGTTCATATCTTCCGACTCCATCATCAGATCAGTTCGACAGTACCATATTATTGTATTGTCATCAGAACTACATACAGCTGCCAATTTTCATGACGCTACGATCCTTGGAAGATGGTTAAATTAGTTACCTACATAGTTACATACAGGTCGACCTAATAAAAGCGTGTTAAAAACAGCTGATCTCGACATGCTTGTAACAAAGAGAACGATAGAGAGAGACAGAGACAGAGAGAAAGAGAGAGAGAGAGATATAATAGATAAAAACAAACAAACAATAATAGATAAACGAACCTTTAAAATGTACAGTAATTGTAAGAGAAATTACAGCTTCCACTTTTTTTTATTTTGAAAACACAGATAACTCACACTTTATTAATAAAATACACACGTACTATTTTATTGAAATTACGAGACATCAACACAGACCTGGCATCACTGAAAACAGTCTGGCCATTTTGGTTTTGTAAACAACACATCGTGACTCGCTTGCTGTCTCGCTCCTGCTTTTGCAGGGTTGTCACTTCATTAAACACCATATTACTAGCCGCGTAAATCATCTCGTACTGGATGAAAAGATGTCATGGAATTTAAGAGCATGTCAAATCAAAACTGTCATCAGCCTGCTATACTCTATTACGCATCATGAGTTGTATGGTAGTTGAATCTCACCCGCGCTATGTTATTCTTCTATGGGGTAAGTACTGCAGCGCACATCAACGGCGTACTCACTCTCCAAAAAAAAGCCATACGTGCGATAGTAGGTTTTGGTCCACGGCAGTCATGTCGTGAACACTTTCAAAAGCTAGGGATATTGACCTTATATGCGATTTTTGCTCAAGAAACTCTTTGCAAATTCTTTTGCAATAAGAGCTCGGCAACATCCCACGAGGAAGTACAACGGCATGTCACCAGGAAGAAATTCCATTACCTTCAACCGATTATACCACGTACGGCCAAGTTTCAGGCGACTAGCCTTAAACTATTTAACAAATTGCCCAAACATACGACCCCTCGGAGCATTAACGTTTGAATTGTAGTGTCTCTTAGCCATACGAATCGTATAAAGAAGGCATGTTTTATGTTCCTATTGAAATTTACTATTAGATAATTGTAACTTCGTTTTGTAAAGCAATACGCATTATTCAGAATTATCTGTCAAATTTGTGGTACAGAAAAAAAACTGCCTTGTCCAACATTTCTTTGCTTTTTCAGGAAATAAATTACCCCATGCAAGAAATTGTGAACGCACCGTTGCGTCGTGTTTTGCGCGCCCCCTACTTAGATACCTCTATATTCAATTGTATAATATAACTATCGGTAGGTAGGTTTTTCGGAGCCAAAGCGATACGTCCAACCGCTGGAAGCGCTCGTCGGGGACTGGCTCCAGTGGTCTCGAACGTCAAAATGAAAAATCGGTAGAGTTGCCATGTAAAATCGGTATATTTGGACCAAAAATCGGTATACATATGAAAAAAAATAAATAATGAAATCTTTTATTAAACATTATTAGACAACAGGAATTATTAAAAAATATCAGGATTCTTCTTTATAAATATCAGGAATTAATAAATATTATTTTTATGATGCATGCCACATGCATCATAAAAATGAAGTACACTATTTACAGCAGCAAATCATAATGAAAACGAATTAACAATAACCTACTAAGTATTAGTACAAACAATTAAATCAACAGCTGTATTTTTTTTTTTACAATCTCTGTATTTTTTTAACATTTTTTTTACAAATATTAGTACCTACTAATATTTTTTAGCCATAGCAGCAGTCATTTTTGAACTAAAAATAGTAAAGATGGTAAAATAATAAAGATGAAAGAAGACAACAAAGTATCATCGCCAACATTTGAGTGTCATCGCCATACTTCAGTAAACTGATATTATCCCGAAAGATTTCTATTTAATCAGGAAATGTTATTATTTGTTCACAATTTCTCAAAACACGCGATTCTGTATCAATTTGCTGGAAATCATTGTTTTGAACAATATTGAGAAAGAGTCTCATAACAGGAATATTTGTCAGTTCAATTTGTCAGTTCAATTACGTCTAAATATTTTATTGAATTATTTTTCAATGGAAACCGTGCAGTTATTTGCTTGCTTGTTTCGGAAAAAATTGTGGAAAAATCGTTCCATTTCGGTATTTCGTTAGGACAGGCGACATATCGGTAGAAATACCGAAAAATCGGTAGCTTCGAGACCACTGCTGACTTAAGGCGTGAATCCGAGTATCATAACGCGAGAATTAGATTGTTTTAAAATACTTTATTGCCAATTTTAATTAATGTTTTGCATTTTTTTAAGGAAATGGATAGATTTTGAACTAAAGTTTATTTCTGTTGTTTTTATTTTATTAACGAGAGTTCTAAAAGGCCAAAATCAAAAGCAATTCTTAGCCCATTTTCTATAAAATTTGACAAAGTCAAATATTTTTTTAATCAACAATTTTATATGAAAGTAGTAAAAAGTGATTCACTTATTATATGTATAGACGACTTTCACAACAATACATTGTATTTTTTTCATACCGTTTAGATGCTAATCAAAATTCTATAATAATTTTCAAAAAAGTAGCCCACTCACAAAAATGTATTACACAATAATATAAATAATTTTTTATGTTGTGCAATAAAAGTTATAGAAATACAGTATGTTAACCTTAAATTCACGTCTGTAAAATTACGTAAATTCACGAAATGCGCAAAATTTCGTGTACTTGCAAAATTTCGTGTACTTAAGTAAAAATTTGATCTCGTAAAACAATTAGCTAATTCACGCGGTAAATTCGTTTTAAATCTTTTTATAATGTCAATCAACCGCGATAGTCTTCGATTTCATAAGACAATAATGAATAAATGTTAAAATACCACAATACAAAATAGCATAGCCCTGATTGTGCGCGGGCGGAGGGGAGAGAGGCCGCGCCGGGCAAATAATTTTCCATTGTAATCTATAAACACGCGACTCGTTTATGCGAGTAGTTGACCTTGAGCGCCTCGTCGCTCCTGAGTAGAGATGGATCGATCGTGATTGATCGAGTCTTTTTGATTCGATCGTTGTCGCAGAACGATCGATCGAGTCACAGTGCGAGTCAATCAATCGATCAATTGATCGATCGATCGGCGCAAAATGACCTGTTGGCATGAGAGTCGATCAATCGAATACTCGTTCACTCACGACTGGAATACTACTGCTGACATCGTTAGCGCTACGCGCACGCGCGAGTGTACGAAACTGTAGATCCGTAGATGGAAAGTGGAGTATTTCCAGAAGACTTGAAGCTCTCTAAAACAATTCCTCGTCATAAAAAAGGACCAAAAACCGAACTAGGTAATTATAGGCCAATTTCAATCTTATCAACTTTTTCCAAAATAATAGATACGGCAGTAAAAAATATGCTCATACTTTTTTTTGATTCTTATAATGTGTCAAGCAATAGACAATTTGGTTACAGACAAAAAATGTCGACTAATAAGGCAATCAAGGACTTCATATCTTTTATTAGCGAAAAAATGATGGAAAATTTTTATACTTTAGACATTTTCTGCGATTTAACAAAGGCATTTGATTGTGTCAACCACGATATTTTACTCCACAAGCTAGGACAGTACGGAGTTAGGGGAAATAGCTTAAGATGGATGGAGACTTATCTAAGGAATCGATATCAACTAGTGGAAATAACGCATTACTTAAATGGAACTTCACAGAAACACCATTCTGCTCCATTAAACATCACTATTGGAGTTCCACAGGGTTCTATATTAGGACCCATTTTGTTCTTAATATATGTCAATGACTTGCCTAATAATTTCGAGGACAAAAAAATCACAATGTTCGCAGATGATACTAGTCTAATCTTAACAGATAAAAGTGAGGAAAAACTAATGATTACTGCTAATATTACTCTAAATAAGCTACACACGTGGTTTCATTCAAATAACCTTCTTCTTAAGGCAACAAAAAGTAACTTTATGGTATTTTCAAGCACACAAAATTCCAATACGGGCACTCAAGTAACCTTGTACATCAATAAAAACGTCATTCCCCAGACTAAATGCGTCAAATTTCTAGGTGTACACGTCGACGATAACTTGAAATGGAATAGACACTGCGAGGCACTAAAGATTCTATTAAGTAGAGCTTGTTATGCATTGCGTATAGTTAGGAAAACACTGAGTGAATTAGAAACGAGGAGTATTTATATTTCGTACTTTGAATCGATACTGAGCTACGCCATTACGATCTGGGGAAACTGTTACGCTTGTCACAAGGAACCCTTATTTATCCTACAGAAAAGAGCATTACGGATTATCGCCAACGCTAAACATAAAGAAACATGTAGACCTATTTTTAAAAGATTGAAAATCATGACTCTCACATCACTTTAGGCTATTATTAGATTTTTACACCGAAAAGGAAAGTTACGTAAAATTTAAAGATATACATAACAAAAACACCAGATACAAAAATAATATTATTCTACCATGCGTGGTTTTAAACGCTGCTAGGCAAAGTACCCAATTCTCAGGACCTTATTATTTTAACCGCCTACCATCTAACATAAAAGACAATAGCAACCGCAGAACGTTCCAAAAACTTTTAAAGGATTTTTTTACAACAAATACGTTTTACTCTATTGAGGAATTTATAAATTTTACAAAATGACTTTTTTTTACAGCCTTTATTTTAATGTAATGCGTATACTGATTATTTCATTTGTTGATTGTTTTAGCTTGAATTAATTATTTTATTGATTGTTTTAGTTATACGGTATCTTATATTTAAAGGTAATTACAATGTATTTAGATTCTTCTTGGACAAAAAATTATAAAAATTAGTTTGATTGATTAACTGATTATTGATGATTATTGCTTTTGTTTGATCATTTCTGATATTGATTATTTTAATTGTTGATGGTTTTAGTTTTACTGATTGCGCCTTATATTATAGCTTCTACTTTATGAAGTTTCTTCTGAAACAAAATGTGGTATGCTCTCTGGGCAGTTTGTTATTTAAACATTGTATGTTTTTTAAATAATACTCACAATAAAGAACTTGAACTTGTACCAATCCCGTAGATCCGGATCAATTGTTGCAAACTAACCTATTGATCGATTGATCGATCGATCGATCAGGTGATGTTTCGCCGACAGGCACTGTCAGTCATCGTTTGTGTACGGTAATTGCGTCCGCGGAACTTTATTAGTAAGAATCACACATTCACTAACCTAGTCCCGTTAGTGAATGTGGTAAACTTGATTGTCAATTTATTATTGTCAATACATTATAACAGTTATTTTTAATTTCTCGGATTAGTTTTTTACTGAGATCACTTAAATGATCTCAGTAAAAAAATGTGCAGTGCCATATTCGCTATCAGAAAGATAAAAAACTTATGCTGTTTTGAAGCCGCTAAATCTGTTTATTTTGCATAATTCCACTCCTTCATAACGAATGGCCTTCTAATTTGGGGAATGGCACCAAACTCAACAAGAATTGTACTCCTCCAGAAAAGAGCGGTACGCAGTTTATAATATAGAGTCTCTCCAAGAAGTTATTGTAAGCCGCTGTTCGTAGAATCAGGAACCATGACTCTATTTTCTTCCTACATCTACCAAAATATTATGTACGCTCGTAGACACCTAGCAGAAGTTCCGGTGAATAGTGATTTTCATCATCACGATACGAGGAATAAATCCAATCTCTACATAAACCGACAGCGACTTAGCAAAGTGCGATACAGTTTTATTCACCAAAATTTGTCCTTCTATAATATGACTCCAGAGCAAATGAAAAGCCTTGGAGGGGACCAATTTAAAAAGATAATTATAAATACTTTGATAAGGAACACAATTTATGGTGTAAGGGAGTTTGAAAATTCCGAGTTTATTTTCCATGTTGATAATTAGCAACATTTGTAAAATTTTAAATATAATGGAATTATGATAGCTGACATTCTAATTCTCATTTAATTTAGTATACATCTATTTATGTTTAAAAAATACGAAGGCATATTGCTGGATTGAGAATAAAATTATTTTACGTTGATTATTCTACATAGAATTTGCATTTATATTTTAATATATTATTATCTCTTACTATTTAATGACATTAGTATATTTTGATTATTTGTAAGTAGGTAATATTGAATATAATATTACAGCCATGACAACTATCATGATAGTTACGTTTTTAATAATTAAATTTTAAGCATTTAATTTTGTGATGCATCCAAGTGTAGGAATGCCTATCTACTGGAGTAGTTGATTGTATTGTATTGTATTGTATTATACACAACTAGGGAGGTACCTACTTATAATTTAAGTTACATATGGAAACACTTTGATGCTTTAGACGATAAAGTCGCTAAATGGCACAACTGTAGCAATAAAATAAGTTATGCTGGCGGCGGAACTGAAAATCTAAACAGACACATGAAAACCAAGCATGGATCGATTCCAGTGTAAACCTATAGCGACCACGAAATCAAACAAGACCACCGAATCAAACAACCGACATGGATTTACGACATCACACATAATATTCATCCACAAATAATATTTCTAGCACGTTGCCGACTACGATAATTAATACACTGTCTCAAGAGACAGTACTGGTATCGCTTCCATCATCACTACAAGATCAGCGACTCACTCAACAATTCAGCATAACAAATTATTTCTACGTTGCCAAGCAGGAAACATATTTAGTCGAACCTAATTCCGAGACGATCAATTATTGATCGATCGAGTCAGATTCGATCGCCATGCAACGGCTCGATCACGACCAACGCTACTGTGCGAAGCAATGTTTACCTATCGATTCGCGAGAGAGAAAGAGATGCAAGATTTACGATGCCATAGTCCGGCCGCCCTTTGCTTCAATAGTTGACATATTTGTGATGCAATAGTTGACATGAAAGAAAAAACAATATTGTAAATAGTAATTTATTTGTTACAATCTTTTTTGTAAGCGTACCTAACTAAAATCAATCCAAAATGTTTACTTTATAGACCATATCGCGACTTTTATCGACCAATCCAAATGCATAATTTATCGACCCCAATTTCTTTTACGAAGAAACTTAGACCCGCTTCTTCACTAATAAATTGACATGATGATGTTTCTACAGGTCCGGAAGGTGTGCTTTCATTGTTAGCCAAAACAGTAAGGGGTTTCGAGTAGTCAACTTCATTTTTGCCCCAAGGCACCAAAACTGCTTTTTTATATGCATTTTTCATTATTTAATGGTCAAGTGCGTTTATAGTATTATGGAGCAAGAAAGCGAAGTTAGACTTCTTTAAGTTTGGTGCCGGCAGATTTGCGATTCTCCATCTGTAGACCTCTTGCTTCCACTAACTCTTCATTGGACTGAAAAATCCTATATCAAGGGGTTGAAGCAAGTGGGTTGCATTAGGGTAGAGTGATATAAGTATAAATTATTTATCATAGCAAAATTTGCTAGTATGCATTGTTAAATGGCTGTTATGTCCATCAATAAATAATATTATAAGGAACTGTTTTTTTTTCAAAGAGCCATTTGTAGAATATATTTGTGATGTATTCATAGAATAATTCACAGTTCATCCACCCACCTTTTAATTTACCAATTGCCCAATCCTTTGGTACTCTAGTAGCTACGCCAGAAGTAATCTTATTGTATTTAAAAACAATCATTGTTGGAGCAAATACACCTTCTGCATTCGCGTTGGTTTAAACTGTGAGGCATTCTTTTTCATCACCATTAACCTGTTGATTTTGCTTCCCTTAGGGATTTTGCTTCCCTTAGATTTTGCTTCCCTTAGGGTTAAGGAAAAACGCACTCATTTTTCGTAACAGAAGCTCGCGATGCGGTTAAATTTTGCGCTATTTGTTCACTTATAATTGTATGTAGTTTAAGAAATGTATCAAACCATACTCTTCTTGGACGTTCCTCTTTAAAAGGTGTTTCTTTTTCATTTCTTTTACAAGCATTTGGACGCTGTTTAGAAACTGATTTTTATTTACAGGAAAATTTGACCGCGCTGAGGATATGATCCAGGTTGCAACACTTTTTCCTCATCGGTACAAAGCGCAGTAGCAGGACCCATTTTTCTTTGAACAGGAGTTTTCCCGAACATTTATACATTAATGTAACTCTAGGCGCGTTGCATTTTTGCAGCTGTTGCAACCATCATCCCTCTAACGCACACATCATCAATAGCTTGAAGCATATCTCCTCAGGATATGCCAGCATCTTGCCCTTGATGGGCGGCATGGTTAATCTAAGAGAAAAAATATGATGCAGTACTTGACATAATGTTTGTATTGACATCATCAGTAGTTGACATCCATGTCAAATATTGCTTCTAGTAACAGCAATGAAACATAAAATATCGCAAATTTGAAGTTTCCAACGCTATTTCCTTTTAGATTTAGCATTAAAATGACCAAATTTAGTAGTGTGTTTTTTTTAATAGGCGAGGTAGCAATACTTAGATGGCAATTTAAGAAGAAGAATCATACAATGGGCTCCCGATCTGCGCGTAAGTGAGTGATCAGCTGTGATGTTACGCGAATGTCAGCTGATGACGTTACGACCTCGAATGAACTCGATTAGGGTAGAGACATACTTCGTTTTAGAAAATCTCAAAATATTTATATCTACAAAACGACACGGCAAGTTTTATTCAAACTCTTAGGAATTAGTTCTTATAATGGCCACTTCAAGTGGTTAAATTTTCCGCGCTTATGAACTATACAGTCTGTATATATATATATATATATATATATATATATATATATATATATATATATATATATATATATATATATATATATATATATATATATATATATATATATATATATATATATATATATATATATATATATATATATATATATATATATATATTTATATATATATATATATATATATATATATATATATATATATATATATATATATATATATATATATATATATATATATATATATATATATATATATATATATACATATATATATATATATATATATATATATATATATATATATATATATATATATATATAAATATATATATATATATATATAATTTTTAAATGAAAACTTTTAAAACATTTTTATTTAATTGTAAGGTTAGTGAAGGTTGTACCTTTGCCGGACGTTATATATATATATATATATATATATATATATATATATATATATATATATATATATATATATATATATATATACAGACTGTATAGTTCATAAGCGCGGAAAATTTAACCACTTGAAGTGGCCATTATAAGAACTAATTCCTAAGAGTTTGAATAAAACTTGCCGTGTCGTTTTGTAGATATAAATATTTTGAGATTTTCTAAAACGAAGTATGTCTCTACCCTAATCGAGTTCATTCGAGGTCGTAACGTCAGCTGACATTCGCGTAACATCACAGCTGATCACTCACTTACGCGCAGATCGGGAGCCCATTGTATGATTCTTCTTCTTAAATTGCCATCTAAGTATTGCTACCTCGCCTATTAAAAAAAACACACTACTAAATTTGGTCATTTTAATGCTAAATCTAAAAGGAAATAGCGTTGGAAACTTCAAATTTGCGATATTTTATGTTTCATTGCTGTTACTAGAAGCAATATTTGACATGGATGTCAACTACTGATGATGTCAATACAAACATTATGTCAAGTACTGCATCATATTTTTTCTCTTAGATTAACCATGCCGCCCATCAAGGGCAAGATGCTGGCATATCCTGAGGAGAATATGCTTCAAGCTATTGATGATGTGTGCGTTAGAGGGATGATGGTTGCAACAGCTGCAAAAAATGCAACGCGCCTAGAGTTACATTAATGTATAAATGTTCGGGAAAACTCCTGTTCAAAGAAAAATGGGTCCTGCTACTGCGCTTTGTACCGATGAGGAAAAAGTGTTGCAAACCTGGATCATATCCTCAGCGCGGTCAAATTTTCCTGTAAATAAAAATCAGTTTCTAAACAGCGTCCAAATGCTTGTAAAAGAAATGAAAAAGAAACACCTTTTAAAGAGGAACGTCCAAGAAGAGTATGGTTTGATACATTTCTTAAACTACATACAATTATAAGTGAACAAATAGCGCAAAATTTAACCGCATCGCGAGCTTCTGTTACGAAAAATGAGTGCGTTTTTCCTTAACCCTAAGGGAAGCAAAATCTAAGGGAAGCAAAATCCCTAAGGGAAGCAAAATCAACAGGTTAATGGTGATGAAAAAGAATGCCTCACAGTTTAAACCAACGCGAATGCAGAAGGTGTATTTGCTCCAACAATGATTGTTTTTAAATACAATAAGATTACTTCTGGCGTAGCTACTAGAGTACCAAAGGATTGGGCAATTGGTAAATTAAAAGGTGGGTGGATGAACTGTGAATTATTCTATGAATACATCACAAATATATTCTACAAATGGCTCTTTGAAAAAAAAAACAGTTCCTTATAATATTATTTATTGATGGACATAACAGCCATTTAACAATGCATACTAGCAAATTTTGCTATGATAAATAATTTATACTTATATCACTCTACCCTAATGCAACCCACTTGCTTCAACCCCTTGATATAGGATTTTTCAGTCCAATGAAGAGTTAGTGGAAGCAAGAGGTCTACAGATGGAGAATCGCAAATCTGCCGGCACCAAACTTAAAGAAGTCTAACTTCGCTTTCTTGCTCCATAATACTATAAACGCACTTGACCATTAAACAATGAAAAATGCATATAAAAAAGCAGTTTTGGTGCCTTGGGGCAAAAATGAAGTTGACTACTCGAAACCCCTTACTGTTTTGGCTAACAATGAAAGCACACCTTCCGGACCTGTAGAAACATCATCATGTCAATTTATTAGTGAAGAAGCGGGTCTAAGTTTCTTCGTAAAAGAAATTGGGGTCGATAAATTATGCATTTTGGATTGGTCGATAAAAGTCGCGATATGGTCTATAAAGTAAACATTTTGGATTGATTTTAGTTAGGTACGCTTACAAAAAAGATTGTAACAAATAAATTACTATTTACAATATAGTTTTTTCTTTCATGTCAACTATTGCATCACAAATATGTCAACTATTGAAGCAAAGGGCGGCCGGACTATGGCATCGTAAATCTTGCATCTCTTTCTCTCTCGCGAATCGATAGGTAAACATTGCTTCGCACAGTAGCGTTGGTCGTGATCGAGCCGTTGCATGGCGATCGAATCTGACTCGATCGATCAATAATTGATCGTCTCGGAATTAGGTTCGACTAAATATGTTTCCTGCTTGGCAACGTAGAAATAATTTGTTATGCTGAATTGTTGAGTGAGTCGCTGATCTTGTAGTGATGATGGAAGCGATACCAGTACTGTCGGATACCAGTACAGAAATATTATTTGTGGATGAATATTATGTGTGATGTCGTAAATCCATGTCGGTTGTTTGATTCGGTGGTCTTGTTTGATTTCGTGGTCGCTATAGGTTTACACTGGAATCGATCCATGCTTGGTTTTCATGTGTCTGTTTAGATTTTCAGTTCCGCCGCCAGCATAACTTATTTTATTGCTACAGTTGTGCCATTTAGCGACTTTATCGTCTAAAGCATCAAAGTGTTTCCATATGTAACTTAAATTATAAGTAGGTACCTCCCTAGTTGTGTATAATACAATACAATACAATACAATCAACTACTCCAGTAGATAGGCATTCCTACACTTGGATGCATCACAAAATTAAATGCTTAAAATTTAATTATTAAAAACGTAACTATCATGATAGTTGTCATGGCTGTAATATTATATTCAATATTACCTACTTACAAATAATCAAAATATACTAATGTCATTAAATAGTAAGAGATAATAATATATTAAAATATAAATGCAAATTCTATGTAGAATAATCAACGTAAAATAATTTTATTCTCAATCCAGCAATATGCCTTCGTATTTTTTAAACATAAATAGATGTATACTAAATTAAATGAGAATTAGAATGTCAGCTATCATAATTCCATTATATTTAAAATTTTACAAATGTTGCTAATTATCAACATGGAAAATAAACTCGGAATTTTCAAACTCCCTTACACCATAAATTGTGTTCCTTATCAAAGTATTTATAATTATCTTTTTAAATTGGTCCCCTCCAAGGCTTTTCATTTGCTCTGAAGTCATATTATAGAAGGACAAATTTTGGTGAATAAAACTGTATCGCACTTTGCTAAGTCGCTGTCGGTTTATGTAGAGATTGGATTTATTCCTCGTATCGTGATGATGAAAATCACTATTCACCGGAACTTCTGCTAGGTGTCTACGAGCGTACATAATATTTTGGTAGATGTAGGAAGAAAATAGAGTCATGGTTCCTGATTCTACGAACAGCGGCTTACAATAACTTCTTGGAGAGACTCTATATTATAAACTGCGTACCGCTCTTTTCTGGAGGAGTACAATTCTTGTTGAGTTTGGTGCCATTCCCCAAATTAGAAGGCCATTCGTTATGAAGGAGTGGAATTATGCAAAATAAACAGATTTAGCGGCTTCAAAACAGCATAAGTTTTTTATCTTTCTGATAGCGAATATGGCACTGCACATTTTTTTACTGAGATCATTTAAGTGATCTCAGTAAAAAACTAATCCGAGAAATTAAAAATAACTGTTATAATGTATTGACAATAATAAATTGACAATCAAGTTTACCACATTCACTAACGGGACTAGGTTAGTGAATGTGTGATTCTTACTAATAAAGTTCCGCGGACGCAATTACCGTACACAAACGATGACTGACAGTGCCTGTCGGCGAAACATCACCTGATCGATCGATCGATCAATCGATCAATAGGTTAGTTTGCAACAATTGATCCGGATCTACGGGATTGGTACAAGTTCAAGTTCTTTATTGTGAGTATTATTTAAAAAACATACAATGTTTAAATAACAAACTGCCCAGAGAGCATACCACATTTTGTTTCAGAAGAAACTTCATAAAGTAGAAGCTATAATATAAGGCGCAATCAGTAAAACTAAAACCATCAACAATTAAAATAATCAATATCAGAAATGATCAAACAAAAGCAATAATCATCAATAATCAGTTAATCAATCAAACTAATTTTTATAATTTTTTGTCCAAGAAGAATCTAAATACATTGTAATTACCTTTAAATATAAGATACCGTATAACTAAAACAATCAATAAAATAATTAATTCAAGCTAAAACAATCAACAAATGAAATAATCAGTATACGCATTACATTAAAATAAAGGCTGTAAAAAAAAGTCATTTTGTAAAATTTATAAATTCCTCAATAGAGTAAAACGTATTTGTTGTAAAAAAATCCTTTAAAAGTTTTTGGAACGTTCTGCGGTTGCTATTGTCTTTTATGTTAGATGGTAGGCGGTTAAAATAATAAGGTCCTGAGAATTGGGTACTTTGCCTAGCAGCGTTTAAAACCACGCATGGTAGAATAATATTATTTTTGTATCTGGTGTTTTTGTTATGTATATCTTTAAATTTTACGTAACTTTCCTTTTCGGTGTAAAAATCTAATAATAGCCTAAAGTGATGTGAGAGTCATGATTTTCAATCTTTTAAAAATAGGTCTACATGTTTCTTTATGTTTAGCGTTGGCGATAATCCGTAATGCTCTTTTCTGTAGGATAAATAAGGGTTCCTTGTGACAAGCGTAACAGTTTCCCCAGATCGTAATGGCGTAGCTCAGTATCGATTCAAAGTACGAAATATAAATACTCCTCGTTTCTAATTCACTCAGTGTTTTCCTAACTATACGCAATGCATAACAAGCTCTACTTAATAGAATCTTTAGTGCCTCGCAGTGTCTATTCCATTTCAAGTTATCGTCGACGTGTACACCTAGAAATTTGACGCATTTAGTCTGGGGAATGACGTTTTTATTGATGTACAAGGTTACTTGAGTGCCCGTATTGGAATTTTGTGTGCTTGAAAATACCATAAAGTTACTTTTTGTTGCCTTAAGAAGAAGGTTATTTGAATGAAACCACGTGTGTAGCTTATTTAGAGTAATATTAGCAGTAATCATTAGTTTTTCCTCACTTTTATCTGTTAAGATTAGACTAGTATCATCTGCGAACATTGTGATTTTTTTGTCCTCGAAATTATTAGGCAAGTCATTGACATATATTAAGAACAAAATGGGTCCTAATATAGAACCCTGTGGAACTCCAATAGTGATGTTTAATGGAGCAGAATGGTGTTTCTGTGAAGTTCCATTTAAGTAATGCGTTATTTCCACTAGTTGATATCGATTCCTTAGATAAGTCTCCATCCATCTTAAGCTATTTCCCCTAACTCCGTACTGTCCTAGCTTGTGGAGTAAAATATCGTGGTTGACACAATCAAATGCCTTTGTTAAATCGCAGAAAATGTCTAAAGTATAAAAATTTTCCATCATTTTTTCGCTAATAAAAGATATGAAGTCCTTGATTGCCTTATTAGTCGACATTTTTTGTCTGTAACCAAATTGTCTATTGCTTGACACATTATAAGAATCAAAAAAAAGTATGAGCATATTTTTTACTGCCGTATCTATTATTTTGGAAAAAGTTGATAAGATTGAAATTGGCCTATAATTACCTAGTTCGGTTTTTGGTCCTTTTTTATGACGAGGAATTGTTTTAGAGAGCTTCAAGTCTTCTGGAAATACTCCACTTTCCATCTACGGATCTACAGTTTCGTACACTCGCGCGTGCGCGTAGCGCTAACGATGTCAGCAGTAGTATTCCAGTCGTGAGTGAACGAGTATTCGATTGATCGACTCTCATGCCAACAGGTCATTTTGCGCCGATCGATCGATCAATTGATCGATTGATTGACTCGCACTGTGACTCGATCGATCGTTCTGCGACAACGATCGAATCAAAAAGACTCGATCAATCACGATCGATCCATCTCTACTCAGGAGCGACGAGGCGCTCAAGGTCAACTACTCGCATAAACGAGTCGCGTGTTTATAGATTACAATGGAAAATTATTTGCCCGGCGCGGCCTCTCTCCCCTCCGCCCGCGCACAATCAGGGCTATGCTATTTTGTATTGTGGTATTTTAACATTTATTCATTATTGTCTTATGAAATCGAAGACTATCGCGGTTGATTGACATTATAAAAAGATTTAAAACGAATTTACCGCGTGAATTAGCTAATTGTTTTACGAGATCAAATTTTTACTTAAGTACACGAAATTTTGCAAGTACACGAAATTTTGCGCATTTCGTGAATTTACGTAATTTTACAGACGTGAATTTAAGGTTAACATACTGTATTTCTATAACTTTTATTGCACAACATAAAAAATTATTTATATTATTGTGTAATACATTTTTGTGAGTGGGCTACTTTTTTGAAAATTATTATAGAATTTTGATTAGCATCTAAACGGTATGAAAAAAATACAATGTATTGTTGTGAAAGTCGTCTATACATATAATAAGTGAATCACTTTTTACTACTTTCATATAAAATTGTTGATTAAAAAAATATTTGACTTTGTCAAATTTTATAGAAAATGGGCTAAGAATTGCTTTTGATTTTGGCCTTTTAGAACTCTCGTTAATAAAATAAAAACAACAGAAATAAACTTTAGTTCAAAATCTATCCATTTCCTTAAAAAAATGCAAAACATTAATTAAAATTGGCAATAAAGTATTTTAAAACAATCTAATTCTCGCGTTATGATACTCGGATTCACGCCTTAAGTCAGCAGTGGTCTCGAAGCTACCGATTTTTCGGTATTTCTACCGATATGTCGCCTGTCCTAACGAAATACCGAAATGGAACGATTTTTCCACAATTTTTTCCGAAACAAGCAAGCAAATAACTGCACGGTTTCCATTGAAAAATAATTCAATAAAATATTTAGACGTAATTGAACTGACAAATTGAACTGACAAATATTCCTGTTATGAGACTCTTTCTCAATATTGTTCAAAACAATGATTTCCAGCAAATTGATACAGAATCGCGTGTTTTGAGAAATTGTGAACAAATAATAACATTTCCTGATTAAATAGAAATCTTTCGGGATAATATCAGTTTACTGAAGTATGGCGATGACACTCAAATGTTGGCGATGATACTTTGTTGTCTTCTTTCATCTTTATTATTTTACCATCTTTACTATTTTTAGTTCAAAAATGACTGCTGCTATGGCTAAAAAATATTAGTAGGTACTAATATTTGTAAAAAAAATGTTAAAAAAATACAGAGATTGTAAAAAAAAAAATACAGCTGTTGATTTAATTGTTTGTACTAATACTTAGTAGGTTATTGTTAATTCGTTTTCATTATGATTTGCTGCTGTAAATAGTGTACTTCATTTTTATGATGCATGTGGCATGCATCATAAAAATAATATTTATTAATTCCTGATATTTATAAAGAAGAATCCTGATATTTTTTAATAATTCCTGTTGTCTAATAATGTTTAATAAAAGATTTCATTATTTATTTTTTTTCATATGTATACCGATTTTTGGTCCAAATATACCGATTTTACATGGCAACTCTACCGATTTTTCATTTTGACGTTCGAGACCACTGGAGCCAGTCCCCGACGAGCGCTTCCAGCGGTTGGACGTATCGCTTTGGCTCCGAAAAACCTACCTACCGATAGTTATATTATACAATTGAATATAGAGGTATCTAAGTAGGGGGCGCGCAAAACACGACGCAACGGTGCGTTCACAATTTCTTGCATGGGGTAATTTATTTCCTGAAAAAGCAAAGAAATGTTGGACAAGGCAGTTTTTTTTCTGTACCACAAATTTGACAGATAATTCTGAATAATGCGTATTGCTTTACAAAACGAAGTTACAATTATCTAATAGTAAATTTCAATAGGAACATAAAACATGCCTTCTTTATACGATTCGTATGGCTAAGAGACACTACAATTCAAACGTTAATGCTCCGAGGGGTCGTATGTTTGGGCAATTTGTTAAATAGTTTAAGGCTAGTCGCCTGAAACTTGGCCGTACGTGGTATAATCGGTTGAAGGTAATGGAATTTCTTCCTGGTGACATGCCGTTGTACTTCCTCGTGGGATGTTGCCGAGCTCTTATTGCAAAAGAATTTGCAAAGAGTTTCTTGAGCAAAAATCGCATATAAGGTCAATATCCCTAGCTTTTGAAAGTGTTCACGACATGACTGCCGTGGACCAAAACCTACTATCGCACGTATGGCTTTTTTTTGGAGAGTGAGTACGCCGTTGATGTGCGCTGCAGTACTTACCCCATAGAAGAATAACATAGCGCGGGTGAGATTCAACTACCATACAACTCATGATGCGTAATAGAGTATAGCAGGCTGATGACAGTTTTGATTTGACATGCTCTTAAATTCCATGACATCTTTTCATCCAGTACGAGATGATTTACGCGGCTAGTAATATGGTGTTTAATGAAGTGACAACCCTGCAAAAGCAGGAGCGAGACAGCAAGCGAGTCACGATGTGTTGTTTACAAAACCAAAATGGCCAGACTGTTTTCAGTGATGCCAGGTCTGTGTTGATGTCTCGTAATTTCAATAAAATAGTACGTGTGTATTTTATTAATAAAGTGTGAGTTATCTGTGTTTTCAAAATAAAAAAAAGTGGAAGCTGTAATTTCTCTTACAATTACTGTACATTTTAAAGGTTCGTTTATCTATTATTGTTTGTTTGTTTTTATCTATTATATCTCTCTCTCTCTCTTTCTCTCTGTCTCTGTCTCTCTCTATCGTTCTCTTTGTTACAAGCATGTCGAGATCAGCTGTTTTTAACACGCTTTTATTAGGTCGACCTGTATGTAACTATGTAGGTAACTAATTTAACCATCTTCCAAGGATCGTAGCGTCATGAAAATTGGCAGCTGTATGTAGTTCTGATGACAATACAATAATATGGTACTGTCGAACTGATCTGATGATGGAGTCGGAAGATATGAACTGGAACTTCACGATGGAACATCGTATCATAGCTGTGTTTGGACTTGTTAGAAAAGTCTTGGAATGAACTTTGACCACGATTAGGTTTCAAGGTCTGATGATGAAGCCGGAAGATAGGCACTGGCATTCCATGATGGAATATCGTATCATAGCCGTGTTTGGACTTGTTAGAAAGGTCTTGTAAAAACGATAGATATGTGTACAATCTTTTCTGACTATGCTTTGATTATGTAATAATAGCAATGCCATCTTTTTTTTTTGTTATGATTAAACCATAAAAAAATTATAAAAAAAAAAACCTAGTGAAAATGCTTTACCAATTACTTACTGGCAAAACCGCGTGAATAGTCTACCGGTATGAATGAATTCATTCAAATTGATAAAGGTATGGATACATACAACGATGATTAATTTTAGATAATTTTGATCAAATTTCAAAATTCAAAAATTATAATAATTTTGTGATCTATATCATAGTCATTATACGTGGTTAAATTTTCCGCGCTTATGAACTATACAGTCTGTATATATATATATATATATATATATATATATATATATAATATATATATATATATATATATATATATATATATATATATGCTATATATATATATATATATATATATATATATATATAATATATATATATATATATATATATATATATATATATATATATATATATATATATATATATATATATATATATATATATATATATATATATACATATATATATATATATATATATATATATATATATATATATATATATATATATATATATATATATATATATATATATATATATATATATATATATATATATATATATATAATTTTTAAATGAAAACTTTTAAAACATTTTTATTTAATTGTAAGGTTAGTGAAGGTTGTACCTTTGCCGGACGTTTCGGAGCCCGTGGCTCCTTCTTCAGCGGCAAGAAGAATACAATTATATATATATATATATATATATATATATATATATATATATATATATATATATATATATATATATATATATATATATATATATATATATATATATATATTATATATATATATATAATATATATATATATATATATCATATATATATATATATTATATATATATATATATATATATATATATATATATATATGTATATATATATATATATATATATATATATATATATATATATATATATATATATATATATATATATATATATATATATATATATATATATATATATATATATATATATATATATATATATATATATATATATATATATATATATATATATATATATATATACTATATATATATATATATATAATATATATATATATATATATATATAATATATATATATATATATATATATATATATATATATATATATATATATATATATATATATATATATATATATATATATATATATATATATATATATATATATATATATATAAATATTTGATTGTAAATGTGTAAATTATTATTTTTCAAATTGAAATTATGTTAATCACTAAATAAATGAAATGATAAAATAATGAAAGGGCACTTATCTGGTCTGTGGTGACCAGGAGTGACTCCACGCCTTCTTCTTCTCCTCACTCAGTGTTTGCTGGTGCTTCCTGCTGTGGCACTAGAACTCTATCAAAATGGCAGTCTTTCACAGCGGCACACAACAATGCGAGACGAGAATGAATGCTGGAAAATAATAGGCGATTAGTGTTTCTTAAATATTAATGATTTTTATAAAATGTATATCAATATTTCGGCTCAGCCGTCGTCAAGATATGTGACATTTCTGAAATCGAACAATTCGTTGAAAATTTAAATTCAAGGAATCGAACAAAAAGAAATGGATTAATAATATTTTACACGATTTAGTTAAGGTACCGAAACCAACCGTGCAAAACGTTATTTTAAAATGAATGATAAAAATTAAAATAAAAAGCATTTGATGATTATGATAATATGATATGATAAACCTTATTAATTTTGCCTATTGAGACCGGAACCTTTGCAAGCGCCTAAAATATAAATATAAGCCAATTCCCAAGATTTGACGTCCCTTTCTTGTGCATTATCACCAAGGCATTTTATTATTTTAACTTTAAAACATTGATCAAAAGATAAATTATGTGCCCTGGCATGCAAAGATATTGGGAGTTGGCTTTCATTTCCTACACTAGCCCTATGATTATTTAGTCTAATATTAAGTGGTGTTGTTGTTTCACCGATATAAAAGGCATCACAAGTCCTGCACAGAAGTTGATATACTATATTTTTTGAAATACAACTGCAATGAAAGGGAACTCTGTAACTATTAGTAGTATTTGGACTGGTAAAAAAAGGACTTAGATCTAACAGAGGACAAGTTTTACAACGTGGACGACCACAAGGTTGAAGACCATAAGTATTATTACCAATAGAGAAATTTTGATTATTTTTTGTTTTGTTTAATATTGATCTAATATTAGGTGGTCTGCGGAAAGATAAAATTGGCGGTGAATCTAAGTGATCCTTAGTGGATGCATCATTAGAAATGATGGGGAATAAATCAGATAATATATCTCGCAGTTTCTCAGCACCAGGAAAATAAGTGGTGCTAAGAAAGATTTTATTATTATTATTATTTTTATTTGAAGTAATTTTAGGTTTTGGTATATATTTTACTTCAGAGTTTAGAATATGTTTATCCAATAGAGGAGCAGGGTATTTTCTTTCAAGAAGAGATTGCTTTAGATTATTGAGATATTTATCTAAATTTTCTTTGTTGTTAACTAAACGGTGTCCGCGAATGGACATTGAATAGGGAATGGATCTCTTGGTGTGAAATGGATGACAGCTATCAAAGTGTAAATACTGTTCTTTATTTGTAGGTTTTATATGAATCGCGGTTTTAATTTTACCTTCGGAAATTGTTAAATCAACATCTAAGAAAGTAATTTGTGATTTAGAAATGGTATGAGTGAAATTCAAAGGGCCAAAATTATTTAGGTCGTCAAGAAAGGTTGTTAGAGTAGTTTGTCCGTGTGGCCAAATCATTACTATGTCGTCAATAAATCTATACCATAATATGGGTTTTAAATTTTGCGTTTGAAGAAAATTTTGCTCGAATAATCCCATGAAAAGGTTGGCATACGACGGTGCCATTCGCGTGCCCATAGCAGTCCCTTTAATTTGAAGATAAAATTCATCTTCAAAGGAGAAAGCATTACACGTTAAGACAAACTCGGCTAATTTGCAAAGAAAATCCGTAGAAGGTATTTGAGGATGAGGTCTCTCATCAAGAAAATAAGAAATTGCTTCCAATCCTAAATTATGAGGAATATTGGTATACAGGGATATGGCGTCAATAGTAACAAATAATAGGTCGTCTGACTTTGGAATTACAGTATTCTTTAAAATATCAATAAAATGATAGCTGTCTTTGATATGAGAATTTAGATTTTTCACAAAAGGTTGTAAAAAATAATCTACAAAAGCCGAAATTCTTTCTGTCGGAGAGTTAAAGCTTGCGACTATTGGTCGTCCAGGATTATTAGGCTTGTGAATTTTAGGTAATAGATAAAAATTTGGAGTTCTGATAGGATCAGGAATTAAAGTTTTAACATCTTCGTCTGATAATTTTTCATTTGATTTATTTTGTTCAATATATTTTTTTATTTTCACTGCAAAATTTTTGTTTGGATCTCTGGATAGTTTTTTATAGAAAGTTTCATCTCTAAGTTGTCTCAAGCCTTCAGTAACATAGTCAGTTTTGTTAAGTATGACAGTAGTGGAACCTTTATCAGCCGGCAAAATGACGATGCTGGTATCCTTGCTAAGACTCTCAAGAGCTGCACGTTCATCTACTGACAAGTTTGATGTTGGCTTGAGGCTATTTAGAAAAGATGGCTGTGTTACTTTGTTTAATAAAATAGTAATAAAATTTTCTACCGGATGATTTTTTGGTAATGGAGGGGGTTCTTTATTAGAGTGTGGACGAAATTGAGATAGTGCATTGTGTAATTTAATATTATTATTGTTATTCTTTTGATTTGAATGCCAAAATTCACGCCATCTTAAATTACGACAAAATTTAACAACATCATTACCAAAACTAAAATGGTTCACATTTTGAGTCGGTGTGAAATTTAGACCTTTAGATAATACTAAATATTCATTGTGGTTAATTACTTTGGATGACAAGTTTTTAACAGCATTTTTTTCTCTAGGAGATGGACCTTGTATATTATTAGAATATGATACTGATGGTGTTATACTGTTATTAATTTGGTTTACTAATGTGGCACGTATTGGTATGGAATCTGATACTAATGGAAATATATTGTTAGTAATTTGGTTTACTGATAGGGTGTGCATCGGAGAGGAAAGAGTACCT
Source organism: Micropterix aruncella (assembly GCA_944548615.1). Lineage (NCBI taxonomy): Eukaryota > Metazoa > Arthropoda > Insecta > Lepidoptera > Micropterigidae > Micropterix > Micropterix aruncella. The sequence goes on along the minus strand of OX155954.1, from coordinate 24,076,513 downwards.
TGGTGAACTGCTGGGATAACATTTCGAAGTGAATTTGAATTCCTTGTTTTGTTAACATCGGAATGACTGTAATTTGAAATGGAAACTGGATTCAAAATGTTTCGTGTATTGTTACTTGGGATAATGCAAATTTTCTGAAAGTTCTTTAGTAAATTAAGGAACTTTTTATCGTGTTTTAATCTAATATTTCGTAAATCTGTTACAGAATTGTTAACTATTTTATGAGCTTTTTGAAATAAGAAAGGAGAATGTGTTGTTATCATGTTAACATAAAAACACAGTGAGTTTAAATGTTTATCAACTAAAATTTGATATTCATTTCGCAAAACAGACGTAATTTCCATTGAATACCTTAAACGTATTGCGGTGAAATCATATTGAATTTCTGTACTAATTGCTGCGAAAGGAAATTTTGGTAATAACCCTTTAGGGCAAATGTTGTTTTCTAAACATTTAGAAAGAAATTCAACGTGTCCCGTGAATTTAGCTGTCTTAAGTGAATGGTAATTTATTTGGTTTAACCAATGAGTGTACATAATGGATGTGATTGCAACATAATTAAAATTAGGTAATATTTTAATATTTGATTGTAAATGTGTAAATTATTATTTTTCAAATTGAAATTATGTTAATCACTAAATAAATGAAATGATAAAATAATGAAAGGGCACTTATCTGGTCTGTGGTGACCAGGAGTGACTCCACGCCTTCTTCTTCTCCTCACTCAGTGTTTGCTGGTGCTTCCTGCTGTGGCACTAGAACTCTATCAAAATGGCAGTCTTTCACAGCGGCACACAACAATGCGAGACAATATATATATATATATATATATATATATATATATATATATATATATATATATATATATATATATATATATATATATATATATATATATATATATATATATATATATATATATATATATATATATATATATATATATATATATATATATATATATATATATATATATATATATATATATATATATATATATATATATATATATATATATATATATATACATATATATATATATATATATATATATATATATATATATATATATATATATATATATATATATATATATATATATATATATATATATATATATATATATATATATATATTTTCAAATTGAAATTATGTTTATTACTAAATAAATGAAATGATAAAATAATGAAAGGGCACTTATCTGGTCTGTGGTGACCAGGAGTGACTCCACGCCTTATTCTTCTCTTCCTTCAGCGCTTGCTAGGTGTTTCCTGCTGTGGTATTGGAACCTGATCAAAATGGTAGCGGCAACACAACAATGCGAGACGAGAATGAATGCTGGAAAATAATAGGCGATTAGTGTTTCTTAAATATTAATGATTGTTATAAAATGTATATCAATATTTCGGCTCAGCCGTCGTCAAGATATGTGACATTTCTGAAATCGAACAATTCGTTGAAAATTTAAATTCAAGGAATCGAACAAAAAGAAATGGATTAATAATATTTTACACGATTTAGTTAAGGTACCATATATATATATATATATATATATATATATATATATATATATATATATATATTATAATATATATATATATATATATATATATATATATATATATATATATATATATATATATATATATATATATATATATATATATATATATATATATATATATATATATATATATATATATATATATATATATATATATATATATATATATATATATATATATATATATATACATATATATATATATATATATATATATATATATATATATATATATATATATATATATATATATATATATATATATATATATATATATATATATATATATATATATATATATATATATATATATATATATATATATATATATATATATATATATATACATATATATATATATATATATATATATATATATATATATATATATATATATAATATATATATATATATATATATATATATATATATATATATATATATATATATATATATATATATATATATATATATATATATATATATATATATATATATATAAATATATATATATATATACATATATATATATATATATATATATATATATATATATATATATATATATATATATATATATATATATATATATATATATATATATATATATATATATATTCAAATTGAAATTATGTTTATTACTAAATAAATGAAATGATAAAATAATGAAAGGGCACTTATCTGGTCTGTGGTGACCAGGAATGACTCCACGCCTTATTCTTCTCTTCCTTCAGCGCTTGCTAGGTGTTTCCTGCTGTGGTATTGGAACCTGATCAAAATGGTAGCGGCAACACAACAATGCGAGACGAGAATGAATGCTGGAAAATAATAGGCGATTAGTGTTTCTTAAATATTAATGATTGTTATAAAATGTATATCAATATTTCGGCTCAGCCGTCGTCAAGATATGTGACATTTCTGAAATCGAACAATTCGTTGAAAATTTAAATTCAAGGAATCGAACAAAAAGAAATGGATATTTTACACGATTTAGTTAAGGTACCATAACCAACCGTGCAAAACGTTATTTTAAATGAATGATTATAAATTAAAATAAAAAGCATTTGATGATTATGATAATATGATAAACCTTATTAATTTTGCCTATTGAGACCGGAACCTTTGCAAGCGCCTAAAATATAAATATAAGCTAATTCCCAAGATTTGACGTCCCTTTCTTTTGCATTATCACCCAGGCATTTTATTATTTTAACTTTAAAACATTGATCAAAAGATAAATTATGCGCCCTGGCATGTAAAGATATTGGGAGTTGGCTTTCATTTCCTACACTAGCCCTATGATTATTTAGTCTAATATTAAGTGGTGTTGTTGTTTCACCGATATAAAAGGCATCACAAGTCCTGCACAGAAGTTGATATACTATATTTTTTGAAATACAACTGCAATGAAAGGGAACCCTGTAACTATTAGTAGTATTTGGACTGGTAAAAAAAGGACTTAGATCTAACAGAGGACAAGTTTTACAACGTGGACGACCGCAAGGTTGAAGGCCAAAAGTATTATTACCAATAGAGAAATTTTGATTATTTTTTGTTTTGTTTAATATTGATCTAATATTAGGTGGTCTGCGGAAAGATAAAATTGGCGGTGAATCTAAGAGATCCTTAGTGGATGCATCATTAGAAATGATGGGGAATAAATCAGATAATATATCTCGCAGTTTCTCAGCACCAGGAAAATAAGTGGTGCTAAGGAAGATTTTATTATTATTATTATTTTTATTTGAAGTAATTTTAGGTTTTGGTATATATTTTACTTCAGAGTTTAGAATATGTTTATCCAATAGAGGAGCAGGGTATTTTCTTTCAAGAAGAGATTGCTTTAGATTATTGAGATATTTATCTAAATTTTCTTTGTTGTTAACTAAACGGTGTCCGCGAATGGACATTGAATAGGGAATGGATCTCTTGGTGTGAAATGGATGACAGCTATCAAAGTGTAAATACTGTTCTTTATTTGTAGGTTTTATATGAATCGCGGTTTTAATTTTACCTTCGGAAATTGTTAAATCAACATCTAAGAAAGTAATTTGTGATTTAGAAATGGTATGAGTGAAATTCAAAGGGCCAAAATTATTTAGGTCGTCAAGAAAGGTTGTTAGAGTAGTTTGTCCGTGTGGCCAAATCATTACTATGTCGTCAATAAATCTATACCATAATATGGGTTTTAAATTTTGCGTTTGAAGAAAATTTTGCTCGAATAATCCCATGAAAAGGTTGGCATACGAAGGTGCCATTCGAGTTCCCATAGCAGTCCCTTTAATTTGAAGATAAAATTCATCTTCAAAGGAAAAAGCATTACACGTTAAGACAAACTCGGCTAATTTGCAAAGAAAATCTGTAGAAGGTATTTGAGGATGAGGTCTCTCATCAAGAAAATAAGAAATGGCTTCCAATCCTAAATTATGAGGAATATTGGTATACAGGGATATGGCGTCAATAGTAACAAATAATAGGTCGTCTGACTTTGGAATTACAGTATTATTTAAAATATCAATAAAATGATAGCTGTCTTTGATATGAGAATTTAGATTTTTCACAAAAGGTTGTAAAAAATAATCTACAAAAGCCGAAATTCTTTCTGTCGGAGAGTTAAAGCTTGCGACTATCGGTCGTCCAGGATTATTAGGCTTGTGAATTTTAGGTAATAGGTAAAAATTTGGAGTTCGGATAGGATCAGGAATTAAAGTTTTAACATCTTCGTCTGATAATTTTTCATTTGATTTATTTTGTTCAATATATTTTTTTATTTTCACTGCAAAATTTTTGTTTGGATCTCTGGATAGTTTTTTATAGAAAGTTTCATCTCTAAGTTGTCTCAAGCCTTCAGTAACATAGTCAGTTTTGTTAAGTATGACAGTAGTGGAACCTTTATCAGCCGGCAAAATGACGATGCTGGTATCCTTGCTAAGACTCTCAAGAGCTGCACGTTCATCTACTGACAAGTTTGATGTTGGTTTGAGGCTATTTAGAAAAGATGGCTGTGTTACTTTGTTTAATAAAATAGTAATAAAATTTTCTACCGGATGATTTTTTGGTAATGGAGGGGGTTCTTTATTAGAGTGTGGACGAAATTGAGATAGTGCATTGTGTAATTTAATATTATTATTGTTATTCTTTTGATTTGAGTGCCAAAATTCGCGCCATCTTAAATTACGACAAAATTTAACAACATCATTACCAAAACTAAAATGGTTCACATTTTGAGTCGGTGTGAAATTTAGACCTTTAGCTAATACTAAATATTCATTGTGGTTAATTACTTTGGATGACAAGTTTTTAACAGCATTTTTTTCTCTAGGAGATGGACCTTGTATATTATTAGAATATGATACTGATGGTGTTATACTGTTATTAATTTGGTTTACTAATGTGGCACGTATTGGTACGGAATCTGATACTAATGGAAATATATTGTTAGTAATTTGGTTTACTGATAGGGTGTGCATCGGAGAGGAAAGAGTACCTTGGTGAACTGCTGGGATAACATTTCGAAGTGAATTTGAATTCCTTGTTTTGTTAACATTGGAATGACTGTAATTTGAAATGGAAACTGGATTCAAAATGTTTCGTGTATTGTTACTTGGGATAATGCAAATTTTCTGAAAGTTCTTTAGTAAATTAAGGAACTTTTTATCGTGTTTTAATCTAATATTTCGTAAATCTGTTACAGAATTGTTAACTATTTTATGAGCTTCTTGAAATAAGAAAGGAGAATGTGTTGTTATCATGTTAACATAAAAACACAGTGAGTTTAAATGTTTATCAACTAAAATTTGATATTCATTTCGCAAAACAGACGTAATTTCCATTGAATTCCTTAAACGGATTGCGGTGAAATCATATTGAATTTCTGTACTAATTGCTGCGGAAGGAAATTTTGGTAATAACTAATATATATATATATATATATATATATATATATATATATATATATATATATATATATATATATATATATATATATATATATATATATATATATATATATATATATATATATATATATATATATATATATTATATATATATATATATATATATATATATATATATATATATATATATATATATATATATATATATATATATATATATATATATATATATATATATATATATATATATATATATATATATATATATATATATATATATATATGTATATATATATATATATATATATATATATATATATATATATATATATATATATATATATATATATATATATATATATATATATATATATATATATATATATATATATATATATATATATATATATATATATATATATATATATATATATATATATATATATATATATATATATATATATATAATATATATTGAAACTTTTGTATTTTTGTATACACTTGACGGTTTTCAGTTAGTAGAAGGATAAAGGTGAGTACCTCAGCCGAATGTTTCGGAGCCCATGGCTCCTTCCTCAGCGGCTCGAAGAATACTAAAATATCGCAAATGACTTGCTTTTCGTACATTTGTCAACAGAAATAAGTCCTATTCTCTGTAGAAGAGGTGAGATCCGAAGCTAGGAGTAATCTGCGGCCGGTAGTTCATGGTTCAAATTATCGCTCTAAGGTTGAGTGTCGACTGGTATCCGCATATCGCTACTAAAAGTGAAGTACGCCGGAGGAGCAACAGAGAACTGGTTCACATTACTGCTCGTGAAGAAGCGAAATGCTTCTGCGAGCATATCGAGCTAGGTTTTTTGGTTCTTCCGCTCACTCAGCTTTATCAGCATGGCGTGAAGCGCGGTAAGCGCCGGATAGGGGGACGTATACTGCGGGAGGAGAGCTAGAAGAAGTTTTCCAGCCCACAAACAACCGCCCCCGCCCGCCCACCGAAGCCACTTCTCGCGATGCGCCCGCCCAAGCAAAAAGTGCGAGCCGTCGTAGCAATACGGCGTGTGCAGGAGAATAACATTATCTTAATACTGTCAATTTGGGTGTACTTTATTAATATTCTTTTATACAGGGTGAACCGTAGTAGTTTTGTATCGTTATGCATCTCACAACGCGTGCGTCCCCAAACTCGGCCTAGTCTAAACTAGAAGTGAAGTGAACAAATTAAATCACTTTTATGACATACATAATGTACTATTTCTTCAACAAGGAGTATTAGTATTAAAAAATAAGTAATAAATTTTAAAGACTATTTACGTTTTTAGAAAAAACGCTTTCTCCGCCGCTCCATAAACTACCTCCTTGAATGATATTCTATAGGATTTCCAGAGCTCTCACAGAGTTCTATATGCCGGTGGTCTCTAGTCAGGGGGGAGGGTACATCGGACGGTGATGGATTACAGGAGAACCTCAATCGCATGTGTCAATATCGTTTTGATACTAAATTAAGATTGCGAGGAAATGCTGCACAGTATCCTTTACTCTTAGCAGATCTAGATGTGACTTTAGCTACAGATGCGATAATGAAGAAAGGGCGATACGCAATTTGAAAATAATGCTAGATTGAAAGAGTTGCTATTTGATAGATAGATTTAATACATAGCGCGAAATGTTTCCAGACGGTAGAATTCGTATTTATAGTCATAGTCATAGTAATAGTTTATTAATTTCAAAAAGTTACAGTCTATTAAATGTGTAATTTTACACTGGTTCAAAACTCTTCATATCTTAATTACATGTACATATACTTTTTGTGGTACTTTTGGTATTTATAAAGGTACTTTTGTTTCAATAATATAAAATAATCAGATTAAAATTAAAAAAAATAGTAATAGTCAATAAATATTTTAATGTAATCAATAAGTATTCAAGAATTGTCAGCAGCAGAAGTAACATTAAGATTTCGAAATACAAAAACAAAAATTATTTACAAAAAAATAAAGAACACTCTGAAGGTTAAAGAAATTATCAATATTACATTATTATATAAGCATTGAATAAAAAATTTATTCAACAATAAACAAATAGATTTGATGATACTATAAATATTATTTTAAATTTCAGAGAGCCTTGTTAATAGCATAGCTTAATTTCTTTGTATACCTTCTATTCCTTTATATATTAAGGGCATGTAAACCACTCTCTCTGTATTCTACTTATTTGCGCAGTGTTTTAATTTTTGGATCACCAATGTGGTCCGTGCATTATAATTTTTACATTAACAGCATGACAAAATTCAAAACATCCTATTTATTTGATTGTATCTCTCTCTTCTCTATATGATATGCATACTAAATATCGTCAACATGGTGCTACTCAGTGTGATGCCCAACTAGTCATCCGAAAATATTCATTGTCTTTAGCCTTCATGGTTTTAAGATCTTAGGAACTTAACCCTTCATGGTTTTAAGATCACTTATGATGCTAATTTTCTGAACTTTAATGTTTTTCGCTACGTAACAATGAGTTGATAAGAGAAGTGAGGGCATAGGCTTGGCTTTTTTAGAATTATAACACAAATACCCTATCCACACACATATCCTACTTTCCCACACTCACCCTTACTACACATTTACACTTACATGTAAATTAGTATCGGTATAAAACATACCGTAATGAATATTAAAATACATAATATATCATTACATGAATATTTGTTGTATATTTGTAATTATTATTATTTAAATTCATATTTTTTTCTATTATGCGCAACGTGGGAATGCTTTTTGATCGAATATCTGTAAGTTATCACAATGTATCTAATATGGTCTTAGGCGCTGTAAGCGTCTCTTTATATAAGTAAATAAAAAATAATCACTTAATACATATAAATCATTGTAGATGGCGCCCTGCGTAATTGGAACCTGTTGGAATTATAATAGGAACCGTCGTTTTTGTTATCGAGTTAAGGCTGATTTACATTGAGTAAGTTACTGACTTCAAACTCAAAACAAGTTAGCGCTGACCCGGTATCGTGTAAATTCATTTCAAGTCAGTACAGCGATCTCGAGTCAATGCTGACTTTAATTCCTCCACTACACGCGCCAACAGTACTGACCATGTATAAACGCCGAAGTCAGTAGCTGGTCAGTCGCTGGTACTGCTTTGTAGGGTGACGTCGCTTCGTATGGAAAGTCTTAACTAGCGAAATGATGCCTAATTCTCGAGTGACTTTAATAACGTGCGTACACTCTTACTGCGTGTAAACAGTATGGGCACAGTATACCAGACAGTAGCTTCTCTTAAAACACAATTAAAATCAAAGCGAATACATCACGAGTCGTAAGGGCTCGGATGTGGCCGCCAGATGTCCCGCTACTCGGCCCACGTGGATATGCAAACGTTCGAAAAAGTCGCCAGCCTTTTACCTGCGCGTAACGCTAAAGAAAGGTGTTCGTCGAGACGTACCCCTCTACCCAAATTCCTCGCACTCTCTTCTAGCAATGTCCTGTAGCTCGAGAGTAAACATACTTTTTGGTATACTGTGGTATGATGGGCCAGTTTTCGTCGCCAGCACTGACGCCTATAACTGACTCATTGTCAATCTACACTTACGAGAAACATGCCAAGAAGGATTCTGTCCGGTTCTTTTGCGCTTTAGATTATATACATTTTTGGTTTTATGATAGAAATAGCCTAGAAAATAAATCAACTAGGCTGCTAATAGGGCCTCTACTTTTAAATTGGTTTAACAGAGAAAATTGTATTTTATTTCTTCGCAGCTGATAGTTAGTTAAATACAAATTATTGATATCACACAACGTCTACTAAATCTGCATCCTTACAGCGAATACTAAAAATAAAACTACCTTCATTATAAGACAAAGGCGGCGAAGGCTAAACACAATAAAGCTGCGCTAGCCGCCTACGTCGGCGTGTCGGTTCTCAGAGCGCCGAGGCTGCGGCGTAGATGACGCAATGTATGTTCAGGCCGGAGTGCTTATGTATGGCAAAAAGTTTTGCGTTGCCCGGTCGACGGGGGGAGGTGGAGTGTTTCAGGCGGTGTGGGAAATGAGGGGATCGGATTGAGCGCATGCGCGGCACCGCACTGAAAAGGCAGCCTTCTGCTACATCCGCGTCACAGTCCGCTGCGGACTTTCAGACGGGGTGGCCGCGTCGCCCGTCGGCGGAAACAGCCCCACAAAAACTTTCGCTCACCCAAAATGCAAACTTTTTCCAGCTGATTTTTCACAATTGTATGAATGGCATCTTAAAGATCACTACTAAATTAGCCCAAAAACACTCTTTTACTTTACATAACTCTACTAAGGAAATATAGAAAATATTTTTCCGTTCTCAACACACATGTTTTATAAATGTGAAAATTAGATATATGCCTAAGACCTTATCCCCTTGAGGGGGATATATTCCTCCCCCTTACAGCCCCGTTGGCAATCAATAGACCGGGCAGGGCGTCCCCGCGGCGGCACCGCCTTCTAGCCGCCCTCTGCCGCCCACCGCGCCTCCCGCGCCATCCTCGGACACCTTCGGCGTCTCTCGTTGGCTTTCGGACCGAGCCGTCCGCATCGAGGCCAAATCTCCCAACAACGAAGATCGCAGCTATCCAGACACCAAACCAGCCAAGGTACCAAATCATGTAACTTTACACCCGCCACGAACCTAAAAGTATCTCCTATCCACACACGAAATGCGGAATTGTTGTTGTTGTTTGCGACTTCTTGTTAGAAAACCAGTTGCAAATAACATGCCTTAAAATCTTCTTTCCAGAAACTCCTAAGATGGATATTTCTTAAGACTCCGGATCAATTTAGATTGAAATCTTCACAACAAAACGAAATTTATTGATCTATAATATGCGCAAACTTTATTATTGAACGAAAAAGTTTTAACTCTGATTCATATCGTTGTAAAAACTAAAACGTATTTCCCTTCCACGTGTCAAGTTACGCAGAAGTTGTTGTTGTTGTTCGTGACTTTTTGTTGGTGAAGCAGTTGCAAGTAACATGCATTGAACATGCATTTCAATCTTTCCAGAAATATGAATATCTGGTAAGATTGAAATTTTCAAAACAAAACTGAATTTATACATCATTACGCGTATCTGTAATATTCGCAAATTTTGATCGTAAACAGAGTTGTTTTAACACATATTCATACCGTTTTAAAAACTAAAAAGCTTATGAAAAACCTGAACAAGTTTTAACAAATTATCAACCGCCCAATAATGAATAGCCATCCGCTACCTAGGTGCAAAGGAAAGAGCAGCTTATCAAACGGTCATTAAGAAAGAATCTGAAAGTTTGCGTATTTCGCTCCATTGCAGGCGACTAACAGTTAGTTTGTAACAAGAACTGAAGAGAAAAAGTGTTGGTATATTCGTTGAACTAGTTCACCGTCAACAACAACAACAACAACAACAAGAACCGTCGGCAACTTTCTATCGCGTTGTTTCGGGCGAACCCACTTTCAAGTTCAGCCCGATCAAACTCGGGCCGAGGGGGTAGCGAACTTAGTCACTGCTCCTCCGCCGCTTTTGCCTTTTGGACTTGGCTTAGCTCCGATGGATAGAGAACATTCTTAGCAGAAACAGAATGCAGTAGTCATAGCGTTCATTCGATTAATTGTTGCATGCCAAATTGTTGGTTAGCAATATTTTTCTCTGTTTTGAAGTTTAATAATCTCAGCAGCGACCTATCTAACAAGCAACCATCGTTTTAAATCGAGAGGAAATTATTTCTGTAACTATTATTTTTCTTATTAATATTATATTTTCTTATTCGTTTCGCTTATACTCTCGTCCTTAGGTTGACGTAATTTGTCTTTTTATCTTGGACAATCAATATTTACCCATTTTTTTGAGTGTCCCTTAGTTTTTAACTTTAAAATAATTATTAATTTATAATAAATATTAAAATAATATTTATAATAAATTTTTCTTTCAGGGTTTGATCATTTCTTGTAGGAATTCCTTTAATAAAAGTTTTATGAATGTCAGTTGTCCTAAAGTACCTATTTGAAATTTGCCAAAAGATGTAATTCAATATTGCGAGACCCAAATTGCGCCCATGTTAAATTGGAGTTTCACAGGGAATCATTCTTCTTCTTTGGGTGCCTCTCCAACTAGTAATAGGGAAAATAGTGCAGTGGTTTCCTGTTGCCTTCTGTACAGGGAACAATACTAGGTACTATTTTATATATCAAATTTACAAATCCAATAAAAGAGCATATTATAACAACTCTGTTGTTACCCATTATCTCGTTTCGTTACTTGAACCCAGAATATTTGAATTAAAACGACATTTATATCCAGAAAACGATTCGAATTTTACTGACATTTTAACCAATGTTATGTAGTTTTATTGCAGTATAGAAATATAATGAATAAGTATGTAAAAAATAATATAAAATAAAATATTTACACGTGGGTTTTACTGAACTTAAAATTAGAATAAAAGAGAAAATCAGAGAGGGGAAAAGGTTGATTATGTGTTTAAATCGGATATTTAGTATCACGATAGCAAGGGATCTTGATTAGAACTCATCTAGTCTTTCGAATCTTATCTTAAAATTAAATAATTATTTATTGATAGGTACCTGAGGGAAATGAACAGTATATTTGACCGACACCACACTTACTTTGGCGAAAATCAGACGGCTTCCGCCGTTTAATAAGTTTTTCTCATGCAAAAGTAACGCATAGATACTATCGATTACACGAGTATATTTCGTCAACGACTAGTCTATATCGTCGCATCCCTCCTTTTAGCAATAAGAGGTCTGTAGGTCACAATAATTAACCACTAATGGTTTGAGCTATTAGAGCTAAATTCAAATCTGAAATATATCTTTTTATGTACATTTTCGGCAAGGATAAATATAGCACGCCACAACTTAGGCAAATGTTTGCTATCTAAAATGTGATATTATTCATATTCATATTCATTTTATTAGTATACTGGTATACAAGTCAAATACAGATTAGCAAACATCCATACAGATTAGCAAACAAACATTTTTTTGTCGTAAAGAAAAAATAAAATAATCAGAAAAACGAAAAAAAAAACACAAGAATTATGTAAAAAGAGGAAATACAAGACAAAATGCAAAGAGATCATTAAACACTTTAGCCACCAAAGCATTTTAGACTTCACTCAAGTAATATTCCTCCAGTGAGTAAAACGCCTTATCTGTGAGGTACCTCTTAAGGCGTCTCTTGAAAACGTCAAGAGGTTGCGCGTGCCTAATGTGCTCACTGAGTTTGTTGTAAACCGCTGGGCCGGCGATATAGGCTAGTTTCTCCTACTTTGATAATGCATGACTTACCGAACGTAGCATGATACAGGATCTTGTTCGATAGTGGTGATGCACACCATTCACTTCAAAATCGGCTAGATTTCTGCGATCGAACAGCGATATTTAAGTGTATGTGTTGGTGCTATGTATTTATTTACTATGCGATTTATTATTGATTTTATACTTTTGCATTCACTGCTGTGACAAACTCGCCTTTGTGTTAAGATTTAATACATCTTAGCGTACTTAGTAACTTGGTTTGTGTGCACTTTGGAAAGGTCGAACGTCATTAAAAATAATTGTAGCGGTGTTGTAGGATATTTATTTATTTATTCATTAATTTCCAAGACATTTGAAATGATGTGAAATATATCTACATTATTTTCTTGGCCTAATTACAGTTAAGTTATATTCATCATAAATTTTAAATTAACCTCTATATTATGTCCTGCTTAAGCCAGCTTATTAAGCTTGCTTAAGCCTGTGTCGAAGGGGTACCATTTGAAGTATTCCAGTCAAGTGAGAGGGTGATTTTTTTATTGATGTTACTAAAAAAGGTATTAAATTAATATTGAAATATGTCATGGGTAGCACGTACACTCACGCAGCTCTCATACACACACACAACACAATACACACACCATATATAACTTACTTTCAGTCCTGATGTACATACTTTATCTATACTAATCTATACTAATATTATAAAGAACTAATGTTTGTAAATTAGTAAGTTCGTATGTTTGTAAGTTTATATGTAGGGGGTAATCTCCGAAACTACTTATCCGATTTCAAAAACTCTTTGACTACTGGAAAGCTTCATTATCTAAGAGTGCTATAGGCTATATTTTATTGTGATAAATATTGTTTTTAAATACGAAATCATGATACGTATTAATCAAGTTGGAGAAAAATGAGCTGGTGAGTTGTTTTACCAGCGTGCACTGACGAAACGGTTTGATATATGTGAAAACAATATATAACAAAAACATCGGCCTCAGATAGATCTATAAAAAGTCAGAAACAGGATATATCTAACTTCTATATTTAAGCTACAATAACTGCTTTTATGTCTCAAAAAATAAGAAAAATAAGTAGGCAGTGTTTGTTGAAGACATTATCAATAAAATATGAATCCTTATCAAAACGAATTAATCCATTATTACGGGAGGGTAATAAAGATAATATTAGCCATTTACTGTATATTTTTAGATTATAGAGATATCATGAAATTAGTACCTCGTACAAGCACCCCGAAATTCCTAGCAGGCGGCGGGGGCGCCTGCTGACCCAGCAAGATCAGCGTTCAGCGGAAGGCGGCGCTGATCTTGCTGGTGAGGAACAAGATGCGTACGTCTACTCTATATAGGTAGCGTGCATCTGAGGGGGGACGTCTTGCACTATATATCTAAAAGTAGCGTCTAAAAAGGCAAATGACTGCGATTAGTTATAACAGCGGATGGTATAAGATACGAACCAAATGTGAAGCAATTCCTCGTACTGTGACCTAGCATTATCAAGAAGCCAACGTATAACAGTTTTATTGTATAGTCGTAACGCTTATGTAACGTTTTATGTAGTGCCTTTCTCAATAATTTATCTTCATCCTTCTCTTCGGTTGACTGCATGTATCTTTGTGGTCTTATAAGTCCGTACTTGACGATGAACCTGGATCCTTTCTACATGTAGTACACGAAGACGGTTCGATACACAGTTGTCATACGTCAAAGATAAGTATACGTTGACATATCTGCATATCCTTGTACATGGATCTTTTTCCGTGCCCAGATTTTTATGGGAGATCTGTTAGTCTCCTTTGAGTACACCAGCATTCTAGGGTTAGACTATGAAGTGATAAGGGCGTGATATTTACTGGTGCATGTTTTTCTCATATTCATGTTATAACTGACATGTGATGCAACGTTTGACTCCAATTTGTTATAACATTGTATGGTATAAAATACGAAGCTAATGTGAAGATATTCCTCGTACTCTGACCTGGATTTATCAGGAAGCCAACGTACAACGATTTTATTGTATAGTCTAGATATTTATTTCATTTATTTATTTATTAAAGGTAAAGCACAAAATATAATTTACTGCAGCATTACAAAAAAAAAATGTATTTGGACCAGTAGCGAAAAATAGAGCACACTGCAGTATCTTGGTCACTGCGTCAACACCGCCTAACTAGGCCTAGGCCTGTACTAAGGCAGGTGTACCAGCAAATATTTTACCTGTGCACACAAAAAAAGTAAAAAATTAACAACTAAACTTAAAAATTAAACATGTTAAAAAAGTTAATTAAAATATGTAGTGGTGTTTTCCGTAATTTATTTTTATCCTTCTCTTGCGTTGACTGTATGTATCTTTGTGGTCCCAAGTCCGTATTTGACGATGAAGTTTTATAATTTCTACAGGTAGTACACGAAGACCGTTCTATATACAGTTGTCATACCTTAAGTATAAGTGTATTGACACATCTGCTATTTTGTACATGTATTTTTTCCGCGCCCAAGTTTTTTATTAGGACATCTTTTAATCTCCTTTGCATACACCAGCATTCTAGGGTTAAATGTGAAGTGATAAGTGCGTGATCTTTACCGGGGCATGTTCATCTCATATGCATGTTAGAACTGACATGTGTTGCAGCGTTTGGCTGTGGTTTGTTACAACAGCGGTTGGTATAAAAGACGATCGGCGACTAGTTGTAGACAGCAGACGGCACGGCGGCGCGGTCGAGGGCGGAGCCCCGAGACAGGCAACGGGCTGAGGAGCCGGCAAAGTTGCGGCGTCCGGGCGCTGCGCCCCGCCGGCCGGGGTGCTGCGGTCGCGCCGCCATATTGCCGCACCCGCGACGCCCGCGCCGTCGTCTTAACCTCGTTAAAGCGTTTTGATATACGATTGTTTATAAATAATGAGCCGTCGGTCGGGGAGCACCTTACTCGCGCCAGATGAAGACTGCGGTTGCAATTTAATTGTGGTCGGACCTCAGACGCGCCTTCAGCCAACTCCCCTTCTACCACAGAACCAGAAAGACACTATACGATATACGATACACCAGATGTGTCACGCTTTCGTCATCTTGAGTTGCTTCTCTATTTGGAGTTGACTCCTTAAGAATCGATATTATTTAAAGCCGAATTTGATGGATATTAAAATTGAATGTTCAAAATTTAACAAAAAGCGTTACGTTTAATGTCAGTAAAGATTTGATTTTGAAACGAAGACTACGCGAGGTGGATTAAAAATTGCGCAGCGAGGACTGCGCGCGTGTCTTTCGCACGCACGCGAGAAAGAGATAGAGGGCTGTGTTTTTTTACCCGATGATACCGGAGTCTAGAACGACGAATGTATAAATGACGTAAAAATATAAATGTCAGATGGGATGTGGGGCTGGTGGCTGTTTTACCGACATATTTTGAGGGCCGCTTGATACATGGCGACAGTATGTTTGACTCGAATCGAATAATAGAGCATGAAATTATAATGTTATAATAGGTATGTTATTGCCATATACAAATAACATACAATTTAACAAATATTTTATTTACCCCCTTTGCCTATTGTATATTCAATGGCAATCGCACTTAAAGTGTAAAATCCAGTCACGCGTCGGAGTTCAGACGCACATTTTTTTTTAGACATGGGTTCTCTGGACCGAACACTATTTTAGGAAGGCAGCATTTCATAAACAATGGACACAATGTTTTTCTTACTTCCATGCTTGTTTTTATTGCAGTATTTCTTTACAACCTTTCAATGATTTAAATATTTAGGAAGCTTTGCTGTTTCATCCCAAGACACCATATATACGTCTTACGGCGGCAGAAAGCTCTATCAAATTAGATGACCTTTCAAAACTCAAATAAATAAAGACCTTTGCTAACGATCACGATGGAAACATCGTCTGCGCGAAGTGGATCAATAATTTAATACAAGTATCATTAAAACCTTTATTATTATTGTCGTGACCTAATGCAAAAACTGAAAACATAAAAATGACGCGACTCGATCTGTCAATGACGAGCCATTCGACAAAAAAACATAGATGGGGTCTTGAATGAAATAGGAAAATTTCTCAAACGTTGGGGTTCAGTTATTGAGAAGCAAATGGATTGAAAAGAGATACTGTAAAAAGAATGATCAGAATGAATAAGCAGATTAAACGCATCTGCAAAAAAAACGGGTTTTAAAAAACCTTCATCAAGGGGTTTTTAGGGTCATTTCTATCGATTTTTCGCATCAGAATTTAAGTATTTGCTACCAAAACTGAGATATTAACATATGTGTGTTTAACGTATGTGAAAATATTGCAATATTAAGCTAATTTTGCGTAACATTTTTGACATATAGTACAAAACATTTACTCTATATTAGATACGCAATTTTTTCGTATCTAATATCAGTTACGTTAACTGTACTAAGGATAGTGTAGAAACGTCATTTTATGTATGGAGAACTCTTACGTCAAATTGTTGTTTACATATCATACATCATCATGCATCTTTTTTTTATTTTTTTTTTCTATTTATTTAAATCCAAAATAAAAATTTACAATGTTGACATAAATAATACAGTGTAAAAAGAGGAAATACTTAATCATTGTTTGCGAAGAAAAGAAAATACAGATTTGATGGATTTTATCAGCTCCACTAGACTACAGTCTGTTCTGGAGTGATACCACTCTTATATTTATTACATAGTACAAGTACACATTTTTATAAATTTTCGGTTAAAATAATTATTTTTTTTAGCAACATCGTTAAGAAAATTTGAAGAAAAAGACATCTAATCTTAGTTAGTAAAGGGGTAATAATAAAAGGATAATTACCTACATAGGCATTATAATAAATAGATACATTTATATATAAATTCACACTCATACATATAAAAATATATATACACATACACACACACATACATATATACAATGACGCTATGTATCTGCAATGACGTTAAATTTGCTATATAACTGGTGTTCTTTTTTTAGTACATTCGTTAAAATTTATCTTGGCTTTGACCCTTTGTGTCACATACATAGGGTGAATCACTTCTGTTGACATTAATTATTTATCTTGACTTTTCCTACAACTGGCAATACGACGAGACCCGCCGATCCCCATCAAACCCATAATCTCAGTTTGGCAATTGCAGCTTATTACACTATTGTGTTTCGCGGTCGTTATTTTTATAGTTTTCATCTTAGTATCAGTGAAAAGTTCGTGTTCAAATTAGATAGATTTTAAAGTTGAACTCCTATGATGGTGGAAAAAGTTCAAAATACAGCGATGTTATTTAAAAATGAAACAACAGTTATACCGGTGACAACTTTCGACAACATGGATATTACCGTGGATAATTTTGTGCACGGTATGATGATCTATGATTCATTATATCGGAGAGTGGTTACAGGATGTGCCGGATAAGCTTTATAATGAGGAAGTGACTTCTTCAGAGAACGTTCTGTGAGTACGGTGAATCAAGTCCGCGATAATTTAATTTTTTGGCTTCACAGGATCACAAAAGATTTTTTTTGCGATAATATTCTAGATTATATGCAACTATGACAGTCCATATATCAACTAATATTAAAATATTTCAGAATGGTCTGATGACTTATAGAATTTCTTGTCGTTTCTATTGCGATAGCACATAATTCGGCTATTAATCTGTGCCTCTGCACCCTCTCCGCACCTCTATACCCCAAAGCTATAAATTTCCTTATTAAAGGTAGAAGAAGGGTCCATCGGACGCCGATGAAGCTGCAAATATGCCACCTTCTCTTCAGAGCTAGCACTGCACCCTTTTCGGATACCTCAAAGTAATTGTTCTAGGCAACTAAAACATAGTATTTTATTGAATCCACAATTGGTCACACTTACAACTGAGGTTTGAAAGCGATCTGAAAGGCCACAGAAGAAGTCAATATCAACATATTAGCAAAAGTGAAAACTTTCACGAAATGCCTATCGTTTTGTCTCTAGGAAAGCCGATTTTAGTTTGTTTATCCTGCCCTAGATAAAACAATTGAGTCGACGACGGTCAGATCTGCATGCCGCGGCGCATGCCGTCTGGTTATGGACAGACCTTGATCAGACGGCATGCGCCGCGCTAGCTTAAGATATACATATATCTATACAACATATATCGATCTATGAAATCGAAGACTACTGCGGTTGTTTGACATTATAAATAAGATAAAAAAACGAATTTTACCGCGTTACACTCTACCCTAGACAGCGGCGGTCGCAACATAGCCGAAACATCGGGTGTTATATACTTCACGCGGCAAATTCGGTTTTTATCTTATTTATAATATATTGATCTACATATATCCATAATACCAGATCTATACAACATATTCTACAAAGAGTCAAAGACTTAGCAATTACATAAAATCTAATTTTAAGACTACACGCACGATGAATATATCGGCCAGAAATTGTTGCAAGTATCTTTTGGCTAAACTAGGATTTTTTTGAATCACAGAAACAAAGCTACGGCTCACAGTCATTTTAAATATAATCTTCACATAAATGATTATATGCTGTTAAAAAATGCTCAAAATTTCTAGGCCTTATATATTTCGATCAATTACTGGAAATATCAAAGTATAATCAAAATAAGACCATATTCAAATATGGTCTAAAAAAGTTACTACTATTGCAATGCCTATACAGCTACAAGGAATGTATTCTCTAATAATGTAAATACAATTTTCTATTTAATCTTTGTTATTATTGATTCTATTGATCGTTATTTTAATGATTGGTAGTATTGGTGGTATCAGTAGTGGCCTTTAATCCCACATTTCTCTAGTTGCTTCATTCGTGTTTATGCTGAATTCGGATCCCTTATTACTTCTTGTATTTTCTATGCCTGGAATAGTGAAATTTAATCTGAAATTAATGAAAGAAAAATAAGTAATTAAAAGATGCCACAGATTATCATATTTTATATGTCGTGTTAGTTATTTCGATGGTTGACTAAATAAAATTTCAATTCCACGTCCAATTCCACGTCCAATAATTTAACTCTTTAAGTATTTTACCCTGAATATAATTTTGACGAAATGAGCCATTTAACTTGACTCGATAAGG